>JAOTON010000172.1:0-477500 GCA_034440635.1 Lepas anatifera
GTCGCTGGTCAGGCGCTTCAGGTCAGCTATACCCGCGGGGTGTGCCAAGGCGAGGCTGGAAGGAAAGTCGCCCGATTCTATTACCTAGGCAGGCTGCCATGTACAAAAAAGGGAGCGGTCTCGGTCGCATGTCTCATAATTTGAAATTTTGATCCCAATTTTGAAGTTGTCGAATGATAAGAATTAAGCAAATCATAAATAGAATCAGCGCAAACATAGTAAGACAAAGCGACCTAGGCCTAAAATCACGATCGACATAGCTAGTAGCACGTGCTTATTACCACCGGTGCTTACATCTCTGACCAGACACTCTGAAACATGTGATGTCAGCAGGGCCTGGCCTGGTGACGTCATATGTGCCTAAGTCTCTGAACAGACCGTTCAACACCGGTGACGTCACCAGGGCCCGGCCGGTGTACGTGGGAGGTCAGCTGGTGTATGCCGTCGGCATGGTGTTTATGGCGACGCTGCGCCACCGCGCCGCCGTCATTGTCTTCTCCGCCTGCGCCGGCGTCATGTACAGCACTCTCTTCACCATGCCCTACCTGCTGGTGGCCCACTACCACGTCTCTGGATCGGTCAGTGAAGTCTCTCTCTCTCTCTCTCTCTCTCTCTCTCTCGCTCTCGTCTATTACTCGTTTTCTCTCTCTGAGGGTACAATTAATTGTGCCAGACAGAGCTGGAAATCTCTTCTCGATGCAAGAGGTCAGGAAGTTCCTAGATAGATTTGAGCTGACACGGCAATGCAAACCCTATATAAGCCCTATGGGAGGCCCAAAACCTAGAGGGGGAGGAGTGCACTGTACACTATTGCTGCAACGGACATAGTACGTTTAAGTTATTATGTTGTTCTGTTCTGTTATTCGGTAGCATCGGGTTCTGAAGCGTCTACAGTCGATGAGTCAATGCAGATACACACTGGGACAGCAGTGTGACGCTGTCACTGAGCTTACGTCTCTGGCGCGACACTGTAGCGTTCACTGACATAGGTTGACTTGTGGGGCTTCGATATTCGAAGTCAGAGTGCTCCCACCAGCTTAAGCATTCCAGAGGCTACTTATGATACGCTGGCGCGTCGGTACAGCCTCTGGACATATCTTGTCGTATTCAGTCTGTGGGGCTTCCGAAGGGAACATATTATTTTGCATCATACGCGTCGGAAAAGGGGGCCAGGGGGCCTGGCCCCAATTTTTGGTAAAAAATTTCACGATCTCAGTCAAAATGAGAGAAAGCCGGATATTCTTATATCCAGCCGCTGCGGAAGGCAACAAGGAGCCCAAATTCGAACAGTTTTGATCCTGATGTTGAAAGTTTTTTGTCAGCATCAGGTTGAAGTTTGGCTGGCCCCCCACTTTTTGCCGGTAGCGGCACTTATGTTTTGCATATTTATAATGCACTGATAACCAGGGATGCGGAGCCGAGACAATTTTGGACGGCTCCGGCTTCGGCTCCGGTCCGGGGTTATGATTTCGGCTCCGGCTCCGGCTCCGGGTTCAAGTGTCCTAACGGCTCCGGCTCCGGCTCCGGCTCCGGGCAAAATAGTCGGCTCCGACCGGCTCCGGCTCCGGCTCCGGCTCCGGCAATGTACCTATATCCAAAATGTGATCGAAACGTTCTCAAGGGCGTGAAAGTCCATCAGATACAAAGTGACTATGTATTTGTACGAATGAAAAATGGCGACTGGATGAACGAACGCTCTTGACCAGATGCCAAAGGTCAGTGAACCTCAAAACTGAAGCAACCTACACTGCAGTGCCGTCGTATGGCAAACTGCACTGCACTGTTATGGCAAACAGAAATATGGGTCAGACATGCCCGCAAACCCACATAAAAATTAAAGATACAACGATCAAGTAAAGCTTGGACAGCCCGCAAAGAAAAACTTCGATCAGCTAACAGCAGGGTCGTTCAAAAAAATATTTTTTTACTTTTCAGATTCGAACCCACTTTTTCCCATTATATATTCAATTCTGATTTCAATGAGCCACATTCCAAGCGTCTACGACAGCGGGAAAGATCGCCTCAAAATGGTTAAAGATTTCATGTTTCGGGCGCTATTGGCCACCCGGCGTTGCAGTCTCCCCTTGTTAAAGTGGGATGAAAGGGTGAATAACCTACCAGTAAAGACAGCGTGGCATGTGCGTGCGTGTAAGAGCGGTAGATGGGATTTAACATGCAGGCATCTACTTGTCAAAATGTATTTGCACCGCAATACAAATACATGTTATTCCGCAAAATACCTGAAGTTAAATGATTCAGCACCTTAGTACTCTAAATCCCGACAGAACAGGAATGCCTTCCGAGGCGAACCTTTTTCTAGTAACTATCGCTAGAGAAACGTCGTGGGGCAGATGCTTCTCCTATTTTCCTGCGAACTATTTAAGAGCTCTGGTACTGATAAAAGAAGATCCTGTTTCATATGTATTAACCTTTAGGTGGCTCACGAAATCTTCCATCAGCTTCACACCACGTTCTGTGGGGACCATTCACGACAGTAAATTCTGGAATACCTTGAAACAGGGGAAGCTATACCAGTCACTAGCTTCTCAACGGAGCCATTTCATGTCAGAATCTTTCAGATTCAGGCGCTCGAATACCATCCAGCTTTCAGGAATGAGAAATTCTGAGAGGCTTGGTATCGAGCCGAGCTCTTCATAGCCTCTGTCGGAAACTTTAGCCTACCTAACTGAAAGGTGGATGGTTTTGCTGTTTAGGCCAGGTACTGTATCACTGCCTTTTTACCTTCAGCATTGTGATTCTTATTTGCGAAGCAGATTATAACTTTCTGGTCACAAATAACAGTTGCGTTTGCACATTGACTTCAGCGCCTCTACACGATACCGGAGTATTATCTCGAATTGCGCAAGCTGGTATGCGTGTGGCTGTCAGGAGAGGTTGTCTCCAACAACTATCTGTTTAGAAGATCCGGAGCTCACCAGCGAGCCATATTATGGAATATAGGACATTTATGGCATGAAGTGCGTGCTACTACTGTGTCAGATTCCGTTCATCATTCGAGAAGATACTTAAAGACAGAATATTATAATTTTTGGAGTTTAACAACGTATCAACTGCTCAGGTCATATGGCATCAGAGGAGAGAGGGGAAATAATTAGCTCGGGCTAGAGCAGGGCGCCAGATTCTGCCTCTGGGTGGGCTCGAACCCACGACACCCAGCACATAATGTCATTGGCCAAGCCGAGCGCAAGCGCTAACCGATTGAGCCACTCAGACTCCGAAATAGTTAGCGGCTTTCCTTATAAGTGGTTCTAAACCATGCATTTGGGTTCCTCCGTTGCGGATAGTCAGCTTTCGAGCCTTCTATGAGCCTCAAAGCTATCCATAAAATGCAATGCAGTGCTTTCATTTAGTTAATATAGAAATCGCCCTGAATGTGCTGAAGTCAATTTGTCATCAGCGGTGGTATCTGTGCACAGAAAGTTATATTCTGTCGCGCTGGTGAGAACCACCATCGTGGAGGTAAGGAGCCAGTCGCATAACAATTGGCCAAAACAGCAAACGATTCACATTTGACTAGGGCAGGCTTAAGTTTCCGATAGAGGCTTTGAAGAGCTCTGTAAATGGTCGGTACTAAGCCTCAGCCAGCTTGTTACTGCTGACAGCTGGCTGGTATTCGATTGCCCCGAATCTGAAATATTCTGACCAGAAATAGCTCCATTGAGAAGCTGGTATAGCTTTCCCTGTTTCAAGGTATTCCAGAACTTACTGTCATGAACGGTCTCACAGAACGTGGTGTGAAGCTGGTGGAAGATTTTGTGAGCCACCTAAACGATAAAAATATGAAACAGCATCTTCTTTTATCAGTACCAGAGCTCTTAAATAGTTCGCAGGAGAATAGGGAGCATAGAATAAGCACCTGCCTCACGACGTTCTCCAGCGATAGTTACTAGAGAAAGGTTCGCCTCCGGAAGGCATTCATGTTCTGTCGGGATTTAGAGTACAAGGGTGCTGAATCATTTAATTTCAGGTCTTTTGTGGAAAAACATGTATTTGTATTGCACTACAAATACATCTGACAAGTAAATGCCTGCATGTTAAATCCCATCTACCGCTCTTATACGCACGCACATGCCACGCTGTCTTTACTGGTAGGTTATGCACCCCTTATATCCAAATTTAACAAGGGGAGACTGCAACGCCGGGCGGCCAATCGCACCCGAAATATGAAATCTTTAACCGTTTTGAGGCGATCTTTCCTGCTGTTGTAGACGCTTGGAATGCGGCTCATTGAAATCAGAATTGAATATATAATGGGAAAAAGTGGGTTCGAGTCTGAAAAGAAAAAAATGTTTTTTTGCACGACCCTAAGCTAACAGTGTTCAACATAAAAAACACATCAGATAGGCTGATGGCACAATTCCTTTTCGAGAAAAATCGGAACCAACCACTCTACTGCCCAGGCCCAGCAGCTGGTTCGTTCACTACACCACCCAATCGCGGTTGGAGCGGAGCAGCAACATTGCCTCCAATATGTCTGCTCTTAGTCTGGACCTGAGATCAGTAAGCAGTAGCTTCATCGCGGAGAACAACCTCTCCACGGACACCTGAGTGACTGGTAGCGCGGCCATTACCAGGCTAGCCGGCTGGATGATGGCTGGATATCTATCTAAGATGTCGCATACGGTCGCCCTCTTTAGGCGACCCAGGTTTTTGAAGTCGGCCAGTGCCGCATCGAGTGACGGGGATGCTGTTTTCTGCGCCTTTTGCCCTGGGTTCTCGACAGACCTAGTATAAACTACTTCTCCGAGTACATGATAGCTCTCCTGGGGGGAGGTGGGAGCAAATATTTTATTGCTCAACAGACCTAGTGCTAAACACCTTTTTCAAACAATTTCTTCGGCCTTTAGGGGGCCAAAGATAGTATGCCCCCCTTCCAGGGCTTTGGGGGGCATGACCGGAATGGCATCCCCCTGCGTCTGTTAACAGGGGCGGATGCAGGCCGACAGTATGGGGTAAATCGTGAAAAACATATGGTTTTTAAGAAAATTGCCAAAAATTGGGCAGTTTGGGGGGCAAATGCCTTTTTTCCTCCCCTCATGGATCCGCCAGTGTCTGCCAATGCTTTCATTTGTTGCCAATTTTTGCCCATGCTAAATGGCCGGGGTGCATTACCTGCCCGAGAGTGAGACCGTCTACGGAACACCCTAGTTGCAATATTTCATTAATCTCGATATACATAACATATTGAGAAAATGTAATATTTCAGGTGAATTAAGGTGTTTCCATGCGACATCTCACGAGGTAAAATGTGACCATTTCACGTTTGATTTTTGGGAATTTTAGAGCTCTTTGGGAGCCGGAGCCGGACCCTTTCTGACGGCTCCGGCTCCGGCTCCGCTCCGATGAAAAGTGTTTCGGCGGCTCCGGCTCCAGCTTCGGCTCCGGGCAGAATGGTCGGCTCTGACCGGCTCCGGCTCCGACTCCGGCTCCGGCTCCGCATCCCCTGCTGATAACAGTGTGCGTTTATTTTGGATCAGTAATGGCCAACCAGAGGTCAACCCTTGACTGGAGACACTACGTGACGCACATACCTTACTTTGCATTTGTTTTATTTGGTCACTAATAAGTCAGAAAGTGTCTTGCCAAGTATGCAACGGGGCAGTATTGGGACGCATTACCTCCTAACCAAAGTAGGCGGAAGGCTCCAGGGAAAACTTCCCTCAACTCTGTCAGTGGTATGGGTCACTTGTCCGGTTTTCAGTGGCAAATTATTTCCTACCTTAGCATCTGCAGTGTTTGACCGAACACCTGATTTGCATCACGTAGATAACCGCAGACCTGGATTTGACACGAGGCTTCGACTTCTCCGTAAGGGGCTGAACGCTTTTACGATAGAGCCTTATTGCAGAAATACTCAAGGCATTATGTTATCTGTGGCATGACGTATATCAATGAAGAATGTACCATCGACACATGATCGCTGCTCACAGTCGGGTCGAAAAGCGCCACCTCCCGGCGTGCCGCCTGCCTCGACTGTTCCCTGTGACCTAACTCTCCCGATTTACCCGGCAGTTCCAGCAGTCTGGAGAACACCTGAAGACCACCCAGGTGCGCGGACTCGGCACCGACGTCGCCATCGTCTCTTCCATGGTGTTCCTAGCTCAGTTCATCCTTAGCCTATGCATGGGCTCTATTGTGACCGCCGCTGGCACCACCACGATGGTGGTGGTGCTGGCGTCGGTCCTCAGTACATGTGGCGCCCTCACAGCAACCCAGGTCACCTACCTGGACTTGTAGTGTGCTCTTTGGCCGGCGAAGGTCAGTGTTACAATGTGGAGTGATTAGTGAGGAAGAGGAGTGTCAGAAATGTCAGGTGTGAAGGTCGTGTTTAAGCTGTTTGAATGTGGATCGTCTTCTCGCAATGTGACGAGACTCGACGAAGAATGGATAATATGCCCTGGTGATCCGTTTGGAGACATGGAATGGGCTTCAAATACCCCGTAATGGGATAGCTCTCATGATTACGCGAGCGTCGGTACGAACCCCAAAGTAGAAGAGAGAGAGAGGACTAGAATCTCCCGCTTACAAGGAATGTATCACTCTAGAAACGGCATTTCTTGGGACTCACACGCATCGCAATAGTTGTTAGAACTGATAATCACGAAATGCACGAAGTGCAGCGAAACATTATTTAGCAGAGTGGTTTTAATCTGACCCCTTTATCGCCGTTAGTTAATACCAGAGGTTCAGTTTTTACAAGGTGCCTTCTCTACTCCTCATATACCGGAACTAAAGCATTTGAATCTAAATTCAAAATCGGTTTAAAGCAGCCTCGAGGTAAAATGTTTTAGAACTCCAACTTTCATTTTATCATTCTCTTCAAACTCGGTTTTCAAAATACCTTCTAGACCAGTGATTCCCAGCCCTTCCGGCATGGTGATACCTCTATAACAGTGATAGGACCATGGAATAAAGAATAAGACCACATGGTTTGATATTTAAAAGTGAAACCAATTAGTATAAAATATGACTAATCATTCACAAATGACCTGGTTGCACCCGTCTACACATTTTCTCTGGATCATTGCAGCTTGCAGTGGTAGATGGAGAGGCCACGTGTAATTATTCCTCTTTGTTGGACACTTTCTCAATTCTGAGCCATGTTACCAGCGAGGCCAGCCCTACCACCAAAAGTACAATTCTAGTTTAGTTTCAGTTTAGCGAGAAAATACTGCAGACAAGGGTATATCCGACCAGTAAGACGCCTTGTTTTGGGCGATAACCGAACGGACGTTTCTCTTTCAAAATGAGAAATAAAGGTTGGTGGAAATTTTATTATATGGTTCATTATGTTTACTTAACATAAACATGACGATATCGCAAAGAAAAAGGGGGTGGCGAGCAGTATTTCAGGGGGACGCCATCAACCTTTCAGGGGGTGCCGAGACTCCATTGGGGGAGGACAATTTCTCCCACTGCCTCCCCCTCTGGATGTCTATGATGTAATGACCATGATTAGTTCTGTAGTTTAATTTAGTTTAGTTTATTAAACATATCACTCACGGGTCAATTAAACCCAAAGTCCATTGGATGAAAGTAGTACACTGAACCAACAAGAAGATAAAATGTCAAAATGGCCAAAATCATCCACTCTCGTGGAGCACACCATCTACACATTAAACACAATAAAGGAAAAGACAGCCGATCGCTTCTTAAAATTTCCCTAAACTTGTGTGCCAGATATCAACGTCCCTATTTCCATCTATAAACGAGTTACAGACATGAGGAACTCTTGTTAACTCTGCACGGCTTGCCGATCACCTTGAAAAATATGGGAGTACATCATTGGCTCATTGTTCAGTGAGCCAACCATTGCTGACCAAAAAAGGTTGATGGCCCCGCTAAATGGTTGGATAATTATATTTTTAAGCGAAAAGTGCACATTTGCCTTTTCTATGGCACTGGAAAGAAGTTATCTGCATCATATACGCGTGGTGCGTCTCCTGAGCAAGGTATGGTCGCACAACGATTCCCACCAGTGCCAAAAGGCACCTAAAGGCAGCATTGCTCCAATCACTCTCGCCCACAACATGCCAATAAACCATGGTCTCCGCTTTTAGCGGGGTAGGGGAGAGGGTGGTAAGACGGGCATAGTTGTGTTTGAGACTGTGTGTCTCACTCGCTTTTCATTTGACAGTGATTAAATTTTGTTTTAAGCTTCAGTAAACATTTATTTATCCCTGCAGCTTAAATATACTATGATCCGTGCATATTCCTAGGTGCAGTAACATTTACCGTAGAATTCTGCAAAAGCCCGTCTTACCCCAACAGGCGAGGTAAGACGGGTTTTATTAAATTAGTTTATCATATGCAAGAACTTTTTGACAAAAACCTTACCACGTTGAGCCAAATGAGTTCTGAAACACTTTGCAATGCATTTTTGATTAAATAGTCGAGAGAAAATTATTTTGCTGGATTTCCATAAAATCATAATTTTTCATTGGAATCGAGCAATCAATAATTTAAAGTTCCTCAGCCGGTTTGCAGCAGACTCTCAGACTGATGCCTTTCAACCATGCAAAAACGCAGCGATAAAGATTATAATTTGTATGGTTATGTAGTATTTCACTGCGTGCCCGTCTTGCCCCATGTTAATATGTTAGAAAATCTTATTTTTGGGGGCCACCGTGCTGGGATAATATAAAACTTAAATCACGTAATGTATGTTAACGCTCTCCCGGGACAGGTCTTCGCACATTTGACCTTCCAAATAGGACCAGACACTGCCAGAATGTTACGCTCAAAACTACAAACAATGGTAGGGTGAACCACTAATTTCGTGTTTCTAAAATTTTGACAAAACAATAAAGGTTAGAACTTTGTATTTTTGCCTAATGATAGGACATTTCAAGACGCATTAACACGCGCACTGGAGGGGGCCTCGGAGGCCCCCACCTGTTTTCAAGGTGGCCGGAGAACCGCTTGTAGCCGAAACACGAGACTTTGCCACATTAAATAGAATTTAATAGCGCGTCGATTGGTGAAGTTTTTGGAAAATCAGTCGAAAATTTTTTGACTTATAGGCTTTTAAATTCAGACCTGCATTTTGAGATCGCCGTAATCAAGCGGTCGGACCAGATAGCTTGCATTGGAGACCGAGTGGTGAAGTCATAACACCATATAACCGGGATTATATGTCAGGTCACATCACATGAAGGTCAAGGTCAAGGTCAAGGTCACAGGTCAAGGTAATATGTGCACTTTCAAGGTCACTGACTACAGTGCTTTCGGTCAAATGACGTTACCCGATCTGACGTACATTATGCTATGACGTCATCGATAAGGTACCCCATACCAAGGTCAAGGTCAAGGGCAAGGTCAGGTCATTTTCAAAGGTCAATCCTCATTTCTCGCCAAAAGTGGCTGTAGTGTTAGTCAAAGTGTACATTATAAGTAGTATACTATATTGTGACCTTACAGGTCAATGACCTTGAATGACCTTGACCCAAAATTGAAAAGAATGCTCTTTGAGACCTTGTCTATATGACCCTGGTCCGCCTATAGCTTATTCCCGCCATTTTCCCGCATAATCACGGCATTTACCGGTCGGTGCCCAGCATGGCCAAATTTTGACCTTTATGACCTCGTTTGGCCTTGAAGATATTGACCTAGGTCAATAAAAATTGGTCATAATGTAGATCACCATAACCCCCACCCACCTCTCAATTTCGTTTTTTATGCCTCTTAGTTTTTGAGATCTTGGGGGCCTACCAGGCCCCTCCAGTGCGCGTTAGTGCCAGAGCCCCTCCAGTGGGGTGTTAATGCAAGTAATGTGACATTTATACCATAACTGGTCTGGTCCACAGAGCCTGTGCCCGTCTTACCTACCATGCCCGTCTTACCACCCTCTCCCCTACTCTGGTATAATTTCTTGTAAGTTTTTTTGTATTTTTTCTTGAGGTAAATGTTTTTACTCTCTGATAGCTTTTGGTTTTTTTTCTACTTTCTCAGTATTCTAAACTGCACGGAAGGCTACATTTACTCCTGATTTTCCTATTTTAAAACTTTATTTTAGCACTGCTGAACTTACACTGCATGAACAGTCTATCAACTCTTGAATCCTGCGACACTAAAGCTTATGCATGTACATGAATATTTGTACGATAAAATATATTTCAGAGCTTAAACAAATATTTCAATTAAAAAAAACAGGGGAAACTTTGGGCTGTATGGTGTTGTTTTACCCTCGGATTATAAGATTTTAGTTATCGTTTTTTATCGCTCGAAATGTGAAAATGCCTACTAAGCGGGGCGGGATCGGGGTGAGGCCAGGATCCTCCTCCCTCTTGAGTCCCTCAGTCAGAAGCCGGTGACGAACGAAGAAAGAAACGTTTTATGACAGCGTCAGTATTGCCTGCCTGATGACTGATATCGCCTCGACAGGTCTCAGTCAGCCCATTCAGGACCCTGACCCGGTCATGGACCGAGACAATATTGTTATATAAAGTGCCGGTATTATTGATGCAGCTGCTGTTGCTCCAGGAGTGTGTGCACTATCCGTGCTCACAGATGGCTTCGGATCTCGTTGAACTGTTGTGCTTTATTTGGTCAGTGTGAACAAAATATATGGCATAACATGAAGCGTCAATAGAATGCAAGCCTCTGCCACTCAAGGTGCTGTTGAAAACATTGATTTCTGTGAAGGTGGGTCCAGGTTTGCCGATCGGGGGGCCACATGGTCCGGGAGGGGGTCGCAATATAGACCAGGGGCGCCACTCTTGGACGCCAAAACCTATTAGGTTTGCCCCAAACTTCTATTGTGGGGGCGCCAATACTGCATCCTGAGGTGGGTGGGGAGTAGGCAGCGATATTTCAGGGGGGGTCATGAACCTTTCAGTGGAGCGCCGTGACCATTCCAGGGACGCTGAGGGTTGATGGGGGTAGGAGGAAAGTGCCCCTGTTGACCCCGCTGGGTCTGCCTATGAATTTCTGTCAGCAGCACCGGACGCCACGTATCTTTCCAGTAACGTCACTTAGATTGTATAGTCTTCAGCAGAAGAAATGGTGGGGTTCGCCTCAACAGGCAAAACTTTTTAAAACTCTTTAACATCTAAATCCTTAACACTGGATCTGAATTTGCTATTTTGTACCACATTTGTGAACATGTAGGTGCTAAAAATAGCACACTAAGTCATAGACAGATCTAGAATTTCCGATAGAAGGATTGGCCTGGGCCTTTGTGCAAAAATGCTTAAGATGTGCCTTATCTAATGGGCGCTTGACTTTATCGTGAGAGGGCCACTACTGGCATCCAAGGGGGCGAGAGGTTGGAAACAATGATTCCAGGGGACGCTGGGTAGCTCCATGGGGAGCACCTACCCCTAGCCCTGAATCTGTCTATACGCTGAGTTTGTGCAGTGGAGATGTAGGTATCCGTTTAGGAATCATACAAAGTTTCATCTGTCGACACTACGCCCACCATTACCTTTGCTTAGGACTCTATTAATACAATTAGCCCTGCCATGACTTGGAAAAATGTCCGCCAGTCAGCGTTGAATTTACCAGAATATGTCCAGCCTCCAACACACATACACCACACGTACCGCGATCGCCGTGTATACCCGTGAGCACTGCGTACGCCGGCATGTACTCGCAGGTTTGGGGGACGAGCCCGAACACTAGCTCCGCCCGCCCGGCGAATGCTGTCCTGGACTTCGGCTAGCTGCCGGCTGGGGCCTCCAGCGAACGGCGCGCAGACCACGCAATGGTGCAGCAGCGTGGAGCAACCGGCGCGCATATAAAACCCGAGCCGGTTATAGGCGGATCCAGGGGGAAAACAAAGGGGCACTCCACTCGGATCGTCCCCTGAAATGGCCACGCCTATCCTCTGAAAGGTTGATGGCGCCCCCTAAATGTAGCCTTCCATCCCCTTCCCCTCCCCCAGAGCTGTCAGTATCGGTGCCCCCATGAAAAGTTTTACAGGTCAAAAGTGGCGTTCCCGACCACGTGCCCTCCTGGTTGGAAATCCTTGATCTGCCTATTGAGCTGGTTATCTGAAGTTGATGTGTAACCTCAGTACACTGTACGTTAATGGTTGCCCCTGGTCGAGGTGGAGCTTACTACCTCCAAATGATTCGTTTATGCCATAAGAACGCATTAGGTCTATAAATATCCCCTGTCTTTGGCTCGTGCTCCCCTGCGGTAGGCTCAACATTCTCGTTGTAGCAGGTGCAACACTTTGCAACAGTGGGGTCCGCAAACGCAGGTTACTCACAGCACAGCGCGAGGGAGATCAAACACACCCATCCAATGAATCCACTTTGCTAATGATCAATGCCTTAATTTCATCATCTGCTATCCCAGATTTAAGACTAATGCCTATGCGGCCCAAACACAGCACGTACAAGTGACGTTCATTTTATCAGACAAAAGAAATCATGCAACATCAACTGATGCTCCTTACAGCAAATCACGACGTTCCCTCTTGTCTGTAAACTTCCTATTAAAGCAACTGACAGGCTGCAACATGACTCGCAAATTAATAGTCTCGGCTTGCGAGCGCGCCCCGAGGCCTAGTGAGCGTGGATGTTTACAGGTCAATGGCAAATCAGGACGGGAATCCTGCAAATCTCTGCTGATGGTGATGACGTCGAATATGACCTCGATAGCGACATACGTCCTTGGACCGAGAAGTTAATTCTGCCCCTTAATAAGTAAAAGTAGAAATAACTACCACGAACGAGGCGAATCTCCATCGTCTCACTGCCCTTAAAAAGTGTCTGGGCTTTCAAAGAAGCTGAGCTGGAGGAGCTTTCAGCGCCCATCGGTCGTCCACACTCGTGTCATGCATATCAGAAACAGTCACGAGTGTGGGCTGGAATTGCTGTTAATGCTCAGGAATGAGCGTGTCGTCGAATGTATCCCCGAAACGCTGGTGGATTTGATCGGATGGGTCAGAACACGCTGGTAGTTTCGGGTCCAGATAAGGATTTTGATTGATATTTTGGTCCATTTAGTCGTATTTCCTAACATGGGTTGGATTTGGGCCGGTAACAATTGTTTGAAAGCTGACTGACACTGATTGGTCGAGGAAACTTCGTATATAGACTGCATTAAATCATAATCATCTTGGATTTTCTACTCTCTGCACTATGTAGCTTTGTTCCATTTAGCATGGGTGTTAAAACACAAGTAAAATAATCATCACGAATAGTTATGTGGGTAGAATGCATGCAGTACATTCGCAGATATATCCACTTGTAACTTCTTTTACGCAATTTTCGTTAATTTTTTTTAAATGAAACTTACTTCCCTCTCCAAAAGACGATTACAGTACGATATTCCTTTCATTTACAAAATCATCGTTGGCAGATAAGTGATATTGACTTCCTGCTTGGAAGCTTTTTATCTCTTTAATGTGCCTCAGCGTCAAACCAGGATGGGAGGCGATCAAATTCTACATGTTCCATTCCCACGAGTTTTTTTTAACTCTGTTAGTATAATTGCCTCATTACGGATTCGAAGCAGCATTTTGAAGTGGGCACCCTATGTCAATTATCAAGGGTACCAAGAGCGAATTCAGAACGAGCAAAACGGGAGAGTGGTTGCCCTCTGATCAAGTCCCCGACGGCACTACACTGCGTTTCGGCACTAACTGTGCAAACCTCGTTGATGTGCCTCGCCTCGATAATGAATCTCCCTTTGCACGAGTTGAAACCATAGGGAACGAGCTGTTCTGCCGACCAACTCATGCCTTTAACCGTCACATTAACACGCGCCCCGCTGGGGGACGAGATTCGCTCCCCACCTGGTTTTCCCCAAATAACGCAAAAACGAATAGACGCAGAGCAACAAAAATTACAGTATCTTATGTCTGATCCATGTTACGCATCTGACCAAATTGTTAAGGTCAGGTCAAGTCAGATCAAGGAGCTATCCAAGGTCAAGCGACCTGACCTCAAAAACTAAAATCACGAGTTTGAAGCGGCGCCTTAGAACATCTGGCAACCGATCAGTTTGAAACTTTCACGATTTTATTAACCCGCGCCCCACCGGGGTCCGGCGCCACCTTCGCCCCACCGGGGGCCATCGATGGCCCCCTCTAACTCCGAAAATATGGGCGTTAGCGCAAATCTGCAAAGTGCAATAGAAAGCTCGCGTGAATTCAGTAAGAAATTACTTCGCATGTTTTAGTGCTCAGGTCAATGGTTTGACCTCCAGAGGTCAAATTAGGTCAAGATCGGCTATTTTCACTCAAATATGCAATGATTAAGCAAACTGGGCATAACTCTTATGTCATTAGAGCTATTGAGGCCTGGTAAAGTACATTTGATAGCAAATTGCCAGTACTTTTTCCGCTATGTGGAACGTAAAGACCTCCCGCCAGTGGTTTGACCGCCAGAGGTCACCTCGTGACCTAATATGACCTGAGGTCACGAAAGGTCAAAAGTGACCTTGCCGTATATCAAATGAAAGCCAGTGACAAGACAAACACGATGGTGTTTGTTTCACCGCTCTAGCTCAATTAGGTCAAAAGTTATTGTCCAAATACTGTTTTTGACCTCTGGTGACCTTGGATGACCTTGGAAAAGTCAAAGGGCAAATATGACCCCTGGGATCCGTGAAAGGGTGTCCAAAAACGTTGTTCTGAGCAATCTGAGTATTTGCAATCATTTTTGTGGCTTTTATATCATGAAATAGCTTTTCCCCATGCTTTGTCAATGGGAGAGGTCGCCTCGTGACCTGACCTCAGGGCACGAAATCGAAAAATCCCGGATATACATTCTGTAGATCCTGGAGGGGTCATGAAGTGTAGGAAGTTTCAAATCGATCGACTTTGAAATGTAGCTCTTACAGAGCTCTAAAGGTGAAGTGAGGTGACCTTGGTTGACCTCGTCTGGTGACCTGACCTTGGGTGACCCGGAGTAAAAATTTCAGGGATGATGGGAAAATGATGCAGTGAGAGGTAGAGCCCTCAACCGCGGTGCTGCGCCTCGTCGTTTTTCTGCTATCCCGGAAAAACCTTAGGGGCCATCGATGCCCCCGGTGGCGAGGGTTAAGTCATTAGGATCTACAAATCTGCTATCTTGGAATTTTGATATTGTTAACCTAAGGTGGGGCCAATTTTTTTAGTCACCCCATTATAAGTCTAAAGGTGAAAAATTGAAAGGGCTTGTTTTCAGAAACACTGGATAGATAAAGCTGAAAATCCTCCCACCGTGTATTCTTACCACGATCTTGACTATAAAGTTGAATTTTTGAACACCTGACCTCTCAAAGGTCATGTCAGGTCACAGGAGCATACAGTGCTTGTTTTGCCAATAACTTCTCATACGCAATTGAGATAAAGCTCCTGTTTTGCTTGCATTGTGCTTATATTGTCACGGGGAGACGATTGGAAACGCAACATGACTGTACCAGGTCACCCTGTGACCCTGACCTAGCTCGATGTCAGGTCATTTTCACAATGTGACCTAGCAAGGTCATATTATACATAATTCGATTTGCCACGATGAGAGGAATCCATTGATGCATGATCATTTGCTCCGCTGAGTAAATATCTAGAGGGGGGGAAACGTACACTGCCCTGTAGTAAGCCTATGGAACTTTCTTTGACCTATGCTGACCTCAATATTGACCTGACATAAAAATGCATCGTATAATTTCGCTTTGTCTCGTCAAGACCTTTCGAACGCCGTCCGTCATTTTTCTCTAACTTTCCTGGGAAATGAGATAAGTACGGAGGGGGTGAAATACGCCCCCAGCGGGGCGCGTCATGCCAGGGACCCCAGCGGAGTGTGTGTTAACATGCAGCCATCCGTTGACCCTTTTATGTGTACATTTTCGTCTTTTAGGTCCAGCGTGGTCAAATACATGTTGTATGTTAGGAACATCCATTTTAGTTGAACATGGATTAGACGGCATATTTTTACTGTGTAGCTTTATTCTGAATAGTTTATTGGTCTACTTTTAGACTGGGCATACTTCTATACACGTATATTGCTATCAGGCTTGTCCATCCATTTTATATTTTTGTTTATGGCTTATCTAATGATAGTTTGTAAGTATCTATGTTTTGTTTGTTCTTATGTATGAATGTACCTTTACTTGAGCTATAAGTGGGGGTATGTCCTGTTGCATATTATACCTCGCCCCACGGGGGGGGCATCGATGGCCCCTAAGGTTTTTTTCCGAATAGCAGAAAAACGACGGCGCGAAGCACTGCGGTTGAGGAGTCTAACTTTCACCCCATCATTTTCTCACCATCCCTGAATGTCTACCCTGGGCCACACTAGGTCAGGTTACCAGGTGAGGTCAATGAACGTCACCTCACTTCAACTTTTGAGCCTTATCATAACTGCTTTTCTAAACTGATCGATTTGAAACTTTCTACACTTGATGAACCCTCCAGGGTCTACAAAATGTATATCCGGGATTTTTCTATTTGGTGACTTGAGGTCAGTTCACGAGGTGACCACTCCCATCGAAAAAGCATGGGGAAAGCTGCCTTATCACCTACAAGTCACAAAACGTATTTAAATGCTCAGATTTCTCAGAAAAACATTCTTGGCCACCCTCTCACAAATTCCATGAGTGATATTTGTCCCTCTGACTTATCTGAGATCATCAGAGGTCACCAGGGGTCAAAAACAGTGTTTTGACAATAACATTTGACCTAATCAAGCTAGAGCATTGGATTGAATGTCATCATGTATGTTTTGCCACTGGCTTTCATTTGATATGTATGGAAAAATCACTTTCTGACCTTCCGTAGCCTCAGTTCATGTTAGTTCAAGAGGTATCCTCTGGAGGGCAAACCACTGACAAGAGGTAATTATATTTGACATAGCGGAGAAAGCCCTGGAAGTTTCCTATCAAATGTACTTTACAAGACCTCAATATCTCTAATGGCATGAGAGCTATGCCCAGGTTTCTTAAGCATTGTATATTTGAGTAGAAGTAGCCTATCGTGACCCAACTTGACCTCTGGAGGTCAAACCATTGACCTGAGCGCTTAAAAATAAAATTCAAATACAATAAAAAACAAACAAGAGGCACGGGCACGTACCACATCCGCACTGTTGAAGGTCAAATTGCGTTACAATTGTTAGACTAGTGTAGAGTGGGGTAAGACGCATACGTTAGGGGAGAATTCGTCTGTACCTATACTGCCAAGACGGAATCACTTTATTTTTTCATTGTTAAGTTCTTTCGCCGTTTTTCTACACTCAGATAGAAATGTGCGATTCTGACACGATGCAAAATGTGCGAAATTTATTTTTCCTGAGACCATGTAAAAAGGCGTTTTACCCCGATAGCGGGGTAAAACGCCCAATCCCCGGATGAAAAGGCCGTCATAAAATTCCCAGCGTATATTGTACCTTTTGCTTCACGTGAACAAATAGGAATATCATTATTCTTTCGTTGTAAGACAATTTAGTGACAAAGTTGATAGGGTGAGCTTATTTACATCGCATAGATTACAATCGCAACTTTAAGATAGCTCGTTTTTATGTCTGGAGATGCAAAAAGCAGCAAATGTTTGCTGAAAAATACTGGAGTTTACTGGGCACGTCCAATAATGCCCAGGACCGGATCAGAAAGGCCGCTACAAAAAAAAATTAGTTGGAAGCTACAGTTCTTACATGAGCCTGGACATAGTAGTAGGCGTCTTACCCAGGTGGGCGCTTTACCCCACTCTACCCTACTTGAACCACTTAACCAGGGGTGTGGATTTGCTTGCAAACATCACTAGGGTACCCAAAGTTGAGGAAGGAAAATTTTAATGACCACCATGTGAAAGGAGATAGCATAATATAATCTTTGTTTTAGCCACCACACAGTCCTTTTGAATCCTGAAAATGATGAACAATAAAACTTAACCTTTATCGATACACTATCTCACTATATCGATACACTATCCTTTACCGATACTAACCTTTATACCTTTATATATACCACTAACCTTTATCGATGCACTATCTCGACATTTCAGCCTGGGAGCCCGGACAGCCCCAAAGAGATAAAAGTTTACAGCTCTGCATGGTACCGCTCATTAAATACCAGGCAGCAGACCACTACTGCTTTATTTAGACACCGTTCAGCTACCGCTTCCACTGACATAAACTGTGCTATAAAGATTTCACAATTCGGTTTTAAACATTTTGAACATACTAAACAAAACGGCCGTTAAAACAAACTGGCACCGCTTGAAATAATTTGATTAACGTTGCTTGATATATCATTATTGTGTTCTCCCAACATCGTATCAATATCAAAAGGATGTGGTAACTGGTAGGGAAATGGTGTATGCTAAATGAATACAGTGATTTTAATGCCGTTAAAATATACATACTTATTAGTTACTTCCCTCGAACATCTTGTGATTTGCCTTGGACCACCCTTGTTTACACGATCAGAACTACTTCTCTCCGCCTCAAATTGTCATTTTGACATTTTAAACTTCTAGTGTTGCATACGCATGAAATGTCAGATAGGCGTGTATTCCACATACACCGTGCGTGTTGTATTGCTGATAAGTGTGCCAATTTTGAAAAGTCTTGAAAAGCTTCATCATCTACCCTGATCCCGAAAAATACTAAAGACTCGAAATTGGTGGCTGCAATTTTGTCCGCTAAGCATACTCATATACCGAACTCATTTCATGAGCTCACACTCATGTTTTTCCAGTGTTATCAGCACTGCACATTGCACAAACGCCCAATGCAAATATCTACCCGCGTGCACAGAATGTCTCCTACACCGGTCCCCTCCCTCAGTCTGACACCAGGCACAACGACCACTACTTTCAACACCACACATGTAGGCATTACAATCCGCCCGCGACCCCTTCCCACCGAGGCTTGAACTTGGCGTCAGCGGCGCCCAGCGTGACCTCTGTAACCTCTGTGCCCGCAGGCAATCGCGGCTGCCGGTTGATGGCGGCCGCTGATTGGTGGAGGCGCGTTCACTTGTATCGCGAGAAATTCGGCGGAAATTTATCCATGAAAATGATAGAGCTTTAAACCATGAACTAGAAGATACATTCACTTTATGTTTTTCAAACATGTCTAGCCATACCTTGCTCTCTATTGACTTGATTATTTGCCACACCATCCGAGGCTGCTCTTCGGTACAGGCGAGACGGCGGCAGTCAGCATAGGCTAGCCGGAGGCCAAGTTCGCTGAAGTTGGGAGTGTCGCGATGGGTTTCTGCTGAGTGGAGAGGATTGGGGGCCTAGTCCCAAGGTAACTGAGGGAAGAAGGAGAGAGACGTTCATAAATCTAAAACTTAGCCGTCGGACGATTTATAGAGAGTAAAGACTAATAGGGAACGCTGCCGAAGGACAACCAGATGACATCAGAAGAGGGAAACATGTGCTGCTTTGCTCCGTGTTGGGTGGTGAAAAGGCACAAAATGTAATTCGGGACTCGAAACATCATCAATGTTTATTGTCCATTATTCCCGAGGCATCCGTTGTTTGATAAAATAATAAGTGGTAGGTCAGATGCAGAATGCCACTATAGCGCTGTAGAATCAGGTATTTGTTGATAACTTCCTCTATTTACGCACTTTATAAGGACATTCCTTAGCCTTTCGGTGGGGGTGCCCAAATCACCATTGGGGTGCCCAGCACATCAATGGGGGTGCCGAGGCACTCCCAAAGAGATAGAAATCCACACCCCTGCACTTTACCATTCACATTTCATTCGCCCGCAGTCACCCAACGATTCGTATTTCAAAATATCTAATCAACTTGAACTCACTCAATTCTGCACCCACGATTCGAGAATAAAGGCCAAATAATACCCTATCTATTTATGATAATGCTCCCGGGTGCAAGATAATTAAAAAATACATACGGCATAGAAAGCGCTTAAAAACGCTTAAAAACGTCAAAACGCTTAAAAACCACAAGTCCGAAAACAGGCAACACAAGATGGGAGCTAAAGGAACTAAAAGGTAAAGGAAGAGGTAAAAACAGCCTTTCGAAAGTTACAAGGTGAAGGAGCCCACGGCATGAGGACGGTCATTGACAAAAAAGGCCGTTTTTACCTATACATACGTTTAATCCTTAAAAAAGTTAAAGACAGGTCAATAATCTCCTCTATCAGAGTTAGAAGCGTAAGCATGAAGAGCGGGGAACAGCAGGGCCTGTTTCCTCCACTGTTAGTCTGAATGGTTTTGATCAGAGCCACAGCGGAAAAAATTGTTACAGCGAAAACCTGAAAACCTGCAGGCAGTAAGACTGCCTGAAAGTAACAACAATCGTGGCTCCTGGTAGATTTGTCAAAGGCAACGATTCGCTGAACCCTCACTTGTTTTGGTGGCGACCCCCACGGGTGGAATGCATGTCCCCGGTCTCCCTGAATCTTTGAACCTAAATTCCAGGGGGTTTAAGGGATGTGATCAGCTGAAAAGGTTCGACACATGACAATGCCAATGGTGCCAGGATGCTTAGAATCAATACTGATAACTTTCCGGGCCCCTTGACACACCAAACTGGGTCACATGACGTCACCAAATCTTTCCTCGTTGGAAAGGAATCCGGGATCAAATTGCCCATTTTCACCACATCCTGCGAATCCGCCGAGCCTTGAACCTAGGTCAGTCATGTGGAAAGCAGACGTGCCAACCACCATACCACCGCTTCCCACCTCGTCAGCTCTGTGTTTATTCATGGTAACGCTGCAACAAGACATCATCACGTCTGCCAGTCAGCCTGCACCAGACTGCGCTCACGAAACTTATACACATACACACCAGTCAGTGAAGACCCCTCCCTAGAGAAAACGAACCCAATCGCCGTACCATAAAACACGTTCGCAAGCTTGCACAGCATTCCAAAATCAGTCGAACGAATTCCAGCCTGGTCCTGGAGAAAAGGGCGAATGTGAGAGTATGATGGGCAGGGAGGCACCCCTCGCACGGCGGGAGCCAGGTAGCACGGAAATGCCTAGACTTATTCGTAGAGAAACGCATCTCTTCTTACTAAGTGCTGAGTTGCTCCTCTTGCAAATGGCGCCTCATCCGGCAGTTTATTGTTAGTGTCGTATGTCTTCCTTTTATTCTTTTAGAGTTAGCTTTCACGGGCAAACAGCACCAAAGAAGCCTCTCGACTTCTTAATTATCAAACTCCTTCCAGCTGAATCCTCTGATTGAGGCGATTTATTGGAACCCATCTTTCAGAGTTTGAGTCACTTGGCTAATAAATCCTATAGATTGCATTCTACCTAATTACGCAGAGCACAGACGGAACCAGGGATGGGGAAGGGCAAGAGGGGTACTCGCCGATCGACCCTCCGATCGACCCCCCGTTGCCCCCTGAAATGGCGACGGCGCCCCCTGAAAGTTTGCTGGTGCCCCCTGAAACTTTGCTTCCCACCCACCCCCAGGAGGGAATTATCGGTGCCCCCTAGAAAGGGTTTGGCTCCCACCTGCCCCCTCCGACGTTCCCCGCCTAAATCCTTGGCAAGGCCTAAATAGGATATAAATAGAAATATAAATCCTAATATTATATTCATAGGCGAATCGCCTATGACGTATATAGCATATTAATTTCCACCAATAGATTCAAGCCTTTTAATTTACAGTCATACAAAACACGTTATCATTATCAAGTCAACTCACATTATCATGCAGGGACACCTGAGATAGCATTACCATGCCCGACCTTGCTATGTATGTATGTACGTAGTCAGATATAATTGCTGAAAAGCCATTGACACACACGAGAGAACAGCCTACACAGCTTAGCGGTGAAACCAAACCCCACACCTGCAGCGGCGCTCTACTCATGAAATGACTGCAGCTGCTAAATACACAATTGCGAGGACCAAGGACGCCCATACCTCTGCACCAACAACCCAGTTTGCAAAGTTGTATTGTGCAGTGTAAACTAGAGCACTGGGCGTTGGAGGTGAGATGTGCCGATGGCAAGTACTCATCGCACTCATTTACTCCTCGCTGGACCATTGGGTGGCTCAATTAGCTTCTGGAGGGTGGGGGCGTGGAGGTATATAACGCTGGCCAAGATAAGAGTGAGCTATCAGTTCATCCCACAGCTTCTGGAGAAGCATCATGTACTCGCAGGTGAGAGCAGATCTGAAGAGAATTCTGCGCCACACACATATACTGCAGTGTCAGCCTTGAAAGAAGGAAAAGGAATAACAAAACGCTTAAATCGCATTCAAAACCAATGGAATGATGCTGCACAGGTTATTCAGATGTACATACCTTTTCAATTTCAACATGTAAGCAAGGAAAATACATCGGCCTAAATATTTTCGGGTCAATTCCCTAAGCTCACATTTATCTCGTCAATGCATTAATGGATCTAGCGGATAGGTTTGGGACGGGCAAAACCAAAGAAAAAAGCAAAAAAATGTCACGCAGTGAAAGATTTGAACACAATTTAACTAGCCGGTGGATTTGGTGGGGACCAAGTCCATAAGTAAAACAAAAGACAAAAGGAAAAGATTTGGCCACGAGATGCCTGCTTTTTGCCATCCAAGGACTATTCACTCAGAAGTGATTTTAAATATCAAGAGGACCAAGGTCC
This sequence comes from Lepas anatifera, assembly GCA_034440635.1. NCBI lineage: Eukaryota > Metazoa > Arthropoda > Thecostraca > Lepadidae > Lepas > Lepas anatifera. The sequence continues at coordinate 22,523 of JAOTON010000172.1, forward strand.
AATGTTGACACTGGTGAGTTGACCGGCACTGTTTGAAGTCGATTGGTTCAGTTGAAGCAGCAAAACCTTGCTTATATATTAAAAAGAAGTCGGGGAAACAGTTCGACAGCTTTGGTGGGGGGGCGTGGGTGTAAGACATGGTTTTGCTCCGAGCTTTTTAGTTGGAAGGGGCAAAATACCTCTTTTGCCTCCCCTGGATATGCCACTGGGTCAATTATATTTTCGCGCTGGGAGGACTTATCTTCCATTTGCATTAAGCTCTAAAGATGTGACCAAGACAATATTTCCAATACCTTCGTTCGAGTCAAGATTCCGGTGAATAATTTTCCCAGTGTCAAGTTGGCCTTCGGGGCACTGCAGCACATCCAAACCCTTCAGTAAAGTTCCTGTGAAGTCGGCAACCTTCTCTCCGGTCCTCACTTCTCTTTGAATAACGGCACCTGCAGCAAAATGCACCGCCAATCAATCTCGATTCAATTCTGCTTTCTTGCATTCAAGCTGATCATCTAAAAACATCCGTTGGAACAATGGAAGCTCAACAAATATGTAGCTCTTGATTTCGATATGGGTAAATCAGCGGAGCGACAGTTAATTAGAGGCAGTCCATAAAGTATGTCACGCAAATGTGGCAGAGAGGGAGATGAATGAGTCAGCCGCAGCGTTGTCACACGCTACACATGGCCTCAGAAACGCTGCATGGGAGAGGGAGGTTACAAATTGCAAACTAAGCGTTACACAGCTTATGAACGGTCCTTTAGGACACACGTCAAAACTGACACCTAGAAATGCATAGGTATATTTGACTTTGATTCTATCATCTTACTAAAGGAAATTATTCCAGAAACGGAGCCAATATGTTTTCTGTTTCGAAATGGTAGCTCACGTTTGATCTTCTCGCGTCCCAAGAAAGGGGGCGAAAGGGGAAAATGCTTTGACAGCAACACCAGAATTTGACCCAGAAATAGAGCTGATCAGTCATGATATCAGTAAATGAAGCTTTACTGATCAGTCATGGCCCTTATAATGACTTGATGATCAAGTTACATCGGCAACGACAACGTTATTACGTAAGATGCGGTTCTATCTCATTAAAATGGTTATACCCTAAATTTTCATGCAGGAAGGATTTGAGATCATCGCTACAAGTTTGTCGAAAAATGTTTCTTGACAAAAAAGTTAATGGCTTGGAGGACCAGCCACTGCCGTCATCAGTACAATATATTTGCCCACTGAACACGGATATCGGATATTTGAAATAATTTTCCCCTCATACGGCAAATCATTTTACAACACTCACAGCTGTTAACACCTAATTTTGGTTCCAAAGAAACCCTAATATCTTCCACTACCCCACTCTTCCTCCAATCTTCCTCCATCATGTTTCGTTTTCCTCACCTTTCTCAAAGATTTTGGTGCATTGGAATCTTCTCTAATGCTGCTACAGCAGGGTCCAGTTTGGTAGACACTTCCAGCTGTCACAGAGGGCTCGCCGCCGATAGTTCGATTCTAAACGCACTTTTCTCACTTCGCCAGGTCTTCGTCGCGTGCCTTTGGCTGGGAGTAGCGGCCGGTGCGCCTACCTCTCCCTACCAGGCCTACCCTGAGCCGGCACCAGCCTCGTACGCCTTCGAGTACGCCGTCTCCGATCCGGCCGTCGGTCTGGAGTACGGACATGCCGAAACTCGAGAGGGAGCCGCCACGGACGGCGTCTACCGCGTTCTTCTGCCTGATGGACGGCTGCAGATGGTGGAGTACTCAGTGCTCGGGGATACAGGCTACACAGCCGACGTATCTTACGAAGGTGAAGCCGTGGTGGACTTTTCAGCACCAGGGAAGCGTGTTTACGAGGCTAGAACCTATACCCTGAGCGAGCTGGCAAAAACGTCTTCAAAAGATGGTGAGGACGCAGGGGGTAATGGTGCTACCAACGTTGTAAGTGAGACTTCAGTGAAAACTGAGGCCGGTGAAGATGCAGTTGCTTACACGGGTGAGACGGAAGGTCTCGAGGCGGAACGGAACAGTGCCTCAGAAAAGCTTACGGAGACGACCTCCGAAGTGCAAGTAAAATCAGAAACCGAAGGAGAAACAGAAAAAGCTCCAGAATCCGAGACAGGGACAGCTGCCGAATATGAAGAAGAGACAGCTACCCAACAGGAGGTAGAGACCACACCTCAACAGGTGGTAGGTACAGCTGCCGCGGTAGAGGTTGAGACAGCTCCCCAGTATGAAGCTGCGGCAGGTCCTGCAGTGGAAACCGAAGCACGTCCAGAAGTGGAACCAAAGGCTGCTCCCGAAGCGGAAGCAGAGGTCGTTCCCGAGCAGGAAGCAGAGGAAGCCCAGGAAGGTTATCAGCAGAAAACCGAGGTAGGTTACCAACAGGAAGCTGAGGCAGCTCCTCAACAGGAGGTAAAGGCAGCTTCCTGCAGTGGAGACAGAGGCTGCTCCCGAAGCCAAAACAGAGACGGCTTCTCAACAGGAAGCAGAGACAGTTTACCAGCAGGAAGCTGTGACATCTCCTCCGCAGGAAGCAGATACAGCTACCGAAACAGAAATAGAAGCAGTTTCCGAGGACGAGACAGAGACAACTTACGAATCGGCATCAAAGACTGTTCTCGAAGTGGAAACAGAGACGGCTCCAGAAATGCAAGTATCTGCAGCCTCCGAGCAGGCGTCAGAGAGCCCCAGCGAGGATCAGCCAGCTCCCGAGAGCCGGGGGAGCCCTGTGCCGTACCAAGCTCCACTGCGCTACCTGCGTCGGCAGTACCGGCCAGTGCCTGCCTACGGGACGCGGCTGGCCAGCACTCAGCAGGTGCGTAACTACGCCTAGGTCAGTCCGACAGAAGCGCCCACCGCCTCCCAAGCACCATTCACCACTCAGGGGTCTGACATCAGCTAACTCTGACGTCACTCTCAGCTGAAGACAGTGACCGAAAAAGGTGGCCAAACTGGTTATGGTTTCATGATTTCAAGGGAGTCTAATGCAGTGGTTGCTAGAGGTGGTGGCAGCCAGTCACTTATAGTGACTCTAAATGTCAATATTACATATCAACCGATGGTAGTGATAGAGGTTTGTAGCAGCCGGTGGAGAATATAAATGCTGGCGTCACAATTATGTTGGGCGGTGAAGGACTTGTGCCGAAAAATCTAGGCGCTACCTTGTTATGCAATTCAGCGATGTATTATATACGAATAGATATTGTACTTTGTGAGGATGTGTTTTTATGGCCTGACTTGAGCACTCGAGATAACGGTATATGAGAACACTAGGTTCCCCAACTATAGGAACTATAGTTTCTCCACAACATCACATGATGTGTTGAACGCTATTCCTACATTCGTGAATAATCAAAATAAGGATTATGCGAATCAATCGTTTCAATGAAAACAAACTCGTGCTCTCACTTTTGAAGCTGAGGTTATTACGAATGCTTATGGCAAATAGGAAAATTTATTTCAGGCATTCACGCACCTTTCAACTCTGCTTAGAGTATAAAGGCAAAGGCGCGCAGTCAGCCACAATCTTACATGGGTGCGATAAAATTCTATGGGTCCTACCTGCTCACAAATTTTGCAATTTTTCAAAATTTCGCACCATTTCACGCACTGCACATTTTGGATGATTTTTGCATGGGATGACATGTGATAAAGCGAACATGAAAATATGCTGAGTCAAAAGACAAACTATCACATTGCAAAAGTGAAACCTTTGCATCAAATGTTTCTGAATGCGTTGTTCAATTTCGGTAAGCCAAAAAACAGAAGATCCATGAGGCATAAAGTACCAGAGACAGCCATTATTTCAACGGGATGAGCCAAGCCAACATTAGAAGAACCACGCGTGAGCATTGATTTTGGGACACGGTTACGGATGAGCCGGCGGGAAAAATATATTTCAGGCATTTTGAACTCAAAATTTCAAAGTGACTTAAGAAATTACCTGACGCAAGCCTCCTAGAAATTGATAGTGGATTTTGCCTCAGGAGAAGGAACTTTACAACACTATTTAAACGGCTAAATTTGCAACGCAAAATCTTTTTACCTTTCTCCCTACCACATGCTGTGAGGGAAGTTATTCGACCTCAGGTGGAGGTTCAAGGGTCGTCGCCACCGGCGCAACTAGGGACCGATTATTATCATCATTATTTTTGACTTATTATCATACCGTTATTATTTGACCGATTATTATCATAAAAATCCTTTTATTTCAGTCAGATTGGGATAACACTCAAAACTTGTTTTGGGATCATGTGGTTTAACACGTGCCCCGCTGTGAGGGGGCGGGCGAAATTTTCCCCCTCCTGGTTTTCCTCAGATAACGCAGAAACGAAGGGACGCGGAACAAAGTAATTTACAGTACCTTAGTCCTGACCGATTTCGTGCATCTGACCGAGATGTTTAGGTCAGGTCGGGGTCAAGGAGTAATTTCAGGACTAAGCAAGCTCTTAAGATTACTTAGTCAAAGGTCAAGCGACCAGACCTCAAAACCCAAAATCGCGAGCTTGAAGCGGTGCCTAAGGCAACATCTGCCAATCGATCAGCTTCAAACGTTCTCAATATGATAAGGTCAAAGATCAATCAGTAACAAAGCTTTAAGATTAGTAATGTCTCTCTAGGTTTGCATTTGTGTTAATATTTCATCGTGGGAATTGTTGCAAGAAGCTTGCTACTTTCATAAACATATAACAAACAAATTAATCACGGAATTCAAATGAATCACAGGGGATTTTTGTTTAAAAAATCCTATCCAAGCATTTATTTTCATTACCGAATATTAAGCATTGGTTCATTTCCTGAGCATTTTCTTCATTCAATGGGGCCTTTTTATTTTGTTATTAAAGGGAAAGGACAAGGAATGTTCTGGAACATTAGAGAAGCAGACGATAGGGCTTGCTGGAAAGTAAAGCAGGTTCTGAATCAAGGAGGCGAAATCGAGCTATTCAGGGGCTTTAAATCAAATGAAGGGTGCCTGGTGGGTTATGAAGTCTTTTTCAGGCTCAGCTAGGTTAGTTATTTAGTCATTTTATTAGGGCCACTCCCAACCGGCACTCTTTTCCAACTGTAGGGAGTATTGGCGTGGGTGTTTAAGGAATGTGGACTTTGGTCGATCTTGAATTTAGTGTAATTAGGCGTACTTTAGCCGAAAATAATGAAACCATGATTTCTCTGAGAAATGTACATGTATATTTTGTTTTTTTTGCCTTTTTTCTAGCGGGCTTGGTTGTCATTCGTGCGTGGGGTCACATGGCGCCTGGGGTGGTTTTGGTGTTTACTTTTCGAATATGTTCCGACATATTTGTACGATTTACACTTTAAACCTGTTTGTTAAAATGTTTATTTTTTTAAGGATCCTCTTCACCGGGTCAGATCGGACACGGCAGGCGGTTTCCCGCAGTGGGGATTGAACCCACGTTAATCCATTCTGTCCGATCTGAAGACGGGCAACGGAGCCATTAGGCCACCCATCCCACAAAATATACATGACCAGGGGGAAATATATATATATATATATATTTATAATATATGTGTTTTACCAGGGCACCCCAAGAGATATATAAATCCACGCCCTGATTTGATCCTTGGTTCATGCTCATTACTGTGATACCAAATTTAGGACTGTATCTTGTATGGTTAAAAGTTATAGATACAAACAGCTTCATAAGCCATTATATTTGGTGACCTCTGGCGACCTTGGTATTGATCTGACCTCAAAATTGATGAAAGCATGCATATCTTTCAAGAGCTTTCGGACGATGTTTAGAAACTTCATCTAACTCTTGCAGAAGCCGAGTTACACACTGATTTTGTCAGCCTCACTTTAGAAGAACGGAAATGCCTTACACGGGCCAAGCAATAACGCAATAACTCGTTGACCTGACCTACCTGATGTCAACTTTTAGTCATGAGTAGTACAACTGATCTACCTAGATGCCTGCAAAGCGACGCGAGTCTCATCGGGATCGGCTCAGAATCATTTGCGGAAAACCGAAAAAGACAAAGACAAAGACTTTATTCAGAGTATCCACATGTGGCAGTTGTAGCTAGTACGACGCCACGTCGATTGCATGGCTATGGGAGGAGGACGCACACCTGTTAAAACAACGCAAGTTGAGTTAAAATATCGCCATACACCAAAAACACCAACACCGCACAACACCACTCACTCAGCGCATGCCTTAATCCCGGGCTTCGAAGTAGGAGGTGGCCCGATTAGACCCCCAGGCAGTGATGGGTTAAGGTCCAAGCAGCAACCCATCACTATTTGAGACCGTTAATATATCGTTTCTTCGGACATATGTCGCACTAACAATATTTCACAATGAAACTTTAAACATTTTGAACATATTTGAAAACTTAGCCGTTCAAAAGCTACTGCCACTAGAAATAATTTATATAAAATGGCTTGATGTTCATAAGTGTCCTCTCCCATCCTCGTACCAAAATTTCCGTGTGCAGTATTGTTTTGGTCAATGCGAAATTTCTGGACTGAAAAATCAAAATATACCAAAAAATATTTATTTTGTTAAGATTCACCATTTGCAATATTTAACATGACTTGTGAGGTCACTCACTGCCCCGTTCCGACAAATTAGGTATAAATCGAAAGCTGAAGGCCGAATGTCTCAATCTAATAACGGTATAACAAATGACATTAATAAACGATAACTAACTAGACAAACGACGTCATCGTGGAGATAAACAACGGAGATTGTAGCATACAAGCTAATTTTTGTGCCTCAAAATAGAAAGTCGGACAATCATGGTTAGACAGCAGTGCACAGTGACTTCTGGCTGCCTGTAGGCCGGGACGCAGCGGCATCGAAAGGATGTGATAGGGGAGTGGCCCACGCTAAAGGAACACAGTGATGTTAATTGCATCAAAATATACATACCTCCTCAATCAATTGCCTCGTGCATCCTGCGATTTGCCTTGGACCCTCTTTGTTTAAATGGTCAGAGCTACTTATCCCTCCGCCTCAAATAACCATTTTATCAGCTTAAACTTCTAGTGTTGCACACACATGAAAAGTCAGCTTAGTCGTGTGCCACATGCACCGTGTGTGTTGTATTGCCAATAAGTGTTTGTCAATGAAAAAGAAAATGAAAAGCTGCACAATTTACTCTGATGATGAGAAATACTAAGGACTTGAAAGCAGTGCCTGCAATGTATCCCGCAGTGTATTTACATACCGAAACTATTTAATGAACTCATACCCATGTCTTTAAATGATATCGACACCACACACTGCACACACACCTAACCCATACATCTACCCATGTACACATAACGTCTCCTACATTTGCCCTCCTTCCTGAGTCTAACAGCAGGCACAATGACCAATATTCTCAGCACCACGCGTGTACGTTTTATAATCCGCCCCACGACCCCTCCCCATCGATGCTTGAACTCGGCGCCTGCGGCGCCCAGCGTGCGTGACCTTTCTAACCTCTGTGCCCCGCGGGCAATCGGCATCCAGCGGATGGCGGCTGCTGATTGGTGGAGGCGCGTTCACTTGTATAGCGAGAAATTCAGTGGGAATTTCTCAATGAGAATGATAGAGCTAGAACCATAGACCAAGCTGTGTTTAAAAATGCTCTTTTTCAAGCATTTATAGCCATATTTGCCCGGCATTGGCTTGATTATCTGCGCCACCATCAGATATTCTTTGGTACAGGAGAGACAGCGGCAGAGTCAGCTCAGGAGAGACAGCGGCAGAGTCAGCTCAGGATAGCCGGCGGCGGAGTTCGCTGAAGGCAGGAGCGTCGCGAGGTGATTTTCTGCTGAGTGAAAAGGAGCGGGGCCCGACCCGAAGGTAACCGAGGGAAGGAGAGGAGAGAGACGTTGGTACATACATAAAACCGTCGGATGAGTTATAGAGAGTGCGAACTAATGAGAGTGCTGCCGAAGTAAAACCAGATAATATACCAGACGAGGGAAGCACGTGCTGCTTTGCTCCATGTCAGATGGTGAGAAGGCACTAAACCTAATTTGGGACTCAAAGCATTGCCGATGTTTTAGCGCATTTCACCTTCCAGACGTCATACCACAACATCTAAAATTATATGGTGAAACCCAAACGTTGTAGGCAACAGAATATTTTGTCTAATGAGGGCACTCTCAATGAATCCACTATACTAACGTGGACTTTCGAAAACCATTTGGGGCGCCCAAATCTGAAAACTGTCAACTGCAACAGCGTTAAGAGAACCATTGTATTATAAAAACTGTACAATACAGCCCCTTAAATAAATGAAACTATGTTACACTGTCTAATATGAGACATAGAAGGTGACTGGGCGAGCACTCCACATCCAGAGCTATGGGCGCCGAAAATGGGGGGGGGTGTGAGCGGGGGACGCGTCGCCTCTGTTAGTCAATCATGTCAATCAGCATGTCCCCCCCGAAAAAAAAATTGGTCCATCGTCAGTAAGCTTTCAGGTACCGAAAATGCTTAGAATTCACCTCCCCAGTCAGCACCAGCCTGGGTCCCTTCCCCTGTAAAAAAATCCGTGGCAGCTCCCCTGTTCAGAGCTAGAAACTCATACCCCAGCCCTGAAGGCAATTTCAAAGATATCCAAATTTCCCCAGGACGCTGATTCTACAGCTGAATCGTCACATGTTTATTGGAAATGAGTCAAAGAAGATCCGCACCAACATAAAGATATCGAAGTTTGTGACGCTGCAGAAGTACGCGGCGGAGGACGCCGATCGTCCCCCGGGATGGGACGCCACCAGGTACGGCTCGCTGTGCCCGCCTGTGAACTGGGATGAGCCGAAGCGATAGGCGGCGCTGCGGCCATTTGGACCCCCACACGTGTCTGACGCCGATTCGGAGAAACTGACAGAGCAGGACGGAGCCGAGGAGTGGCCCACGCGCGCTGTTGGAGACATGGAGAGTCTGCTGCAGGAGACAGTTAGACGCTCACAAGAGAAGGGCGAGCCGGCCGACATCGCCGCCGAACAGGTACAGCTGCCCCAGCCATGCACGGAGGACGACGGCTCAGCGGCTGAGGATCAAAAAGTGGACCTGGCCGGCACCCATAGCTACCGGCTGGTGGGCCTAGTCAGCCACCACGGCGCTACAACCCAGGCGGGACACTACGTCGCAGACGTCTACAGCCTGGGTAGGCAGCGCCGGTTCCACTACGACGATCGCAGTGTTACCTGCACCTCGGAGGAGCATGTGCTGTGCAACGGAAACCAGCACGACGGCTACATGTTCTTCTACCTGCACACAGACCTGTGCAGGCAGGTGGCCCAAATAGAAACCAGCGCTACCTGAGACGTCGTCTCCTACCACTGCCAGCAGGAAATGGGCGTTTTTTTTACAGAATTTGTTGTTCATATTTTGAGATGCTCATCCTGAAATGTATCCCTGTTAAATAAGCATTTTCAAGTTGCAAATAAATCTTTGAGAAGTGAAAAATTTCAAAGTTTCATTTGGCTAGGTACTGGGAAGATACTTAGAAAACATAGTCCTAAAACATACAATATTTTGTAAAAAAAGTATAGGATAAGTGACAGTGGAGGAATGATATATCAATCAGTCAGTTATAACTTTCATGGGCATCCGAAAAGTACATGGTAATCAGATGCCCCCAACACTTCCGGAGGCTATAACTCCCTGCAGTTTTGGTCTAATTGAAGTCAAAGTTTTCAGATTCGGTTTCAGGGCCAATTAGAATCCTGTATCCCCACTTTTAAGAAAATCGACAGGGCGCCGGGTAGAAGCCGGTCGATTTGCGATGGAATTGCCGTTATCAAGGTTTGAATGTTTTAAAGAAAAAAATACAAATTAGAAATAGGTTTTCACCCAAAATGCATGAGATACAGACAGACGCTATAACAAATACATATCCATTCACTATTGCAAATTATTAGCAGAAATCACAACACAAGCAAATCACAGCAAAAATCACATTAAAAAACAACAGCGAAAATCACATCAGCCTGGCAGCCTGTTCTCTGGTGTCCACATCATCTGAGATCAAACACCTGACCTCCGTGGAGTCCACGATGAGACACCAGCACGGCTTTTGCTGGCACTTTTGTTCCGTCCTGTATGCCAAGTACCAGCGCTTAAACAAAGGCCCCGATGACTTTACCACGCTGTGAAAACTTGAATTTGAACTCCTGATGGGCAAAGACCCATCCCAGGAGTGCCTTTGTGTTGTCGGCGAAGGTCGTCACCTCCGTTTTCCCTGCATAGACCGTGCGACCCACGAGTTTCAGGCCGGGCTTGTCCTCCACCGTTCTTTTAATGAGCGACGGTTCACCCAGAAGAAGGGAAAGCTGGGATTCTACTTCACCTGGAAGAAAAATAGACAAAAAGTCAAAATTGTATATTCATTTCGGTGGTTTGGCCTACTTTATTCCATGCAAATCATATGTACAGCCCCCTGCAATTGAATCTGTACACACTAGGCTCAACAGTTTTTTGGCTAAATTCGGGACCACTATTGCTCCCTCGGTCAGGATGAAATATACAGCATGTGTGTCTTGCCCTTGGCTTTAGATATTGTCCCAAAAACCGGATTCCCTGTTCGTAAGTTGAAAATAATGTACAGAAAACATCGTTGATGGCTGTCTCCTGACAATTTAGTTGTTCGCTATTAGTTTCTAAAACATTAGACTGCTGAGTATTAGTTGGTACGTAATCGATAGCTGGGATAGAAACACACAATCTGAATGTTAAATTACGACTCTGCAAGCAGTAGTTCGCTCATAATATAACAAAAACTTCTGAGCCTAGTGTGTACAGATTCAATTGCAGCGGGCTGTATGTACATACGTGATATTCAGTTGATTCGGAGTTGTATTTAAATTTGATTGTGATTAATTTTGACTAGTGGTTTTTCCGTTGCCCGTTCACCGGCTAATTCCTTAATTTTCTAACAAGATTCGATTCCCAGGGCAAAAGATTTTGATATATATCGAGAAGTAAGAAGTCTTTTGAGCATTTGAGGTTTCTTTAAGATAAACCTGAAAACGTTATTTCTAATTCCGTTACTGCCTGGATGCAGACGGTGGCCTTTCGAGGGCGATGCAATTCTCTGAACGATTGTTACATTATGAGTAATGTCGGGTAATGTGAGACGGTAGAGTTACCATCTTTAGAAACCGCAGTTCCGCATACAAATCCGACAAGATCCCATGGGAGCAATGTGGGATTGTAGGTGGGACCGCGGTGCACAGGCGTGGACCCAAGGGGGAGGGAGCTGTGAGGGCGACCACTCCCCTCCTCCCTTAGGCAGGGGTCCCCAGGATACCTAATAAGTACCCCGAAAATCGATTTGGGGAATCAAATCGCCACTTGAATGCTTAACTTCGGGGCCCCAACGAGTCACCACGGGGCCCCAAGAGTTGACTTGGAGAGACTTCCTGTGTTGGTCTCGTACCCTGAATCACGTCTGCGTAACGTTTTTTTCATTAGTGGGATATCGGGCTGCTGAAGTTCGTTTTATTGTATTTGACACATCTTGCTGCCGGTTCTGCGAACGTAAAGATATGTCGAATGATTGTTAACTGGAACATTAATGAAAAATTACTTGCTTTAACCATAGATATTCAAATATAATGGGTTAAAAATGTTAAAAAAGTACAACAGGTCAAAATGTATTTTGATGTCTGTGCTTTAACCTAAACTTGTTATTTCTTTTTTGTGCGGTATATAATGGGCAATATTTTGGATTTTCACGGGATTGGTACCTTCTTCCTTTGTGGTGCATGTGTGGGATTTGGTATTGATTATGTAGAGGCGGTGGTGGTTGTGGCATCCAGAGGTGCAGAAAGTATACTGGCTGTCACAAACTCAATGCGACGTATGCCTCCTCTGTCACACAAAGCTGGAAATGATAATTTTATACTTGAATACTATTTCCAATATGCTGAATGTCATCTACCTGTCTCTTACTTTTTGCAACGGACAAGGTTCAAGCACCAAGCCATTACCGCATGAAGGTAGTAAACTGTGTTTTCATTTTTAGACCATGTTTATGTTTTGGAAGGAAAATTTCCAATTATGGATCATTGTTTTCATTGCTGGGATCATAACTATTATTGGCAACTCTGACTGCAGTTTCCCCCAATCCAGTCTGCAGAACGTGGCAGATTTCGACGAGATCTCGTTGGGGCAGCCTCGGGGCAGACCTACCGATTTGGGGCAGCTTTTGGTCGATCTTGGGGCAGATGGGGGCTCTTGGGGCAGGAACTAATACTTGGGGCAGCGGTCGGTACGGGTAATCACCAAGGGAAGAAGAAAAATCATGAAAAGGAACGACAATCATTAGTTAAAGTTGCGCTGTAAAAGCTGAATTGTCTCAAAAGCGTCATGTTTGTCGTCTAGAGAAATATGGTTAAAGAGATACCAAACAAAGGAAATCTTTAATAGATGTAAAGTCAAAGTTCCTGGAAGTGAACAAAAAATCAGGCAACAGGCGCCTTTCTAAAGCTAAATTTAAATTTATTTTCTAAATTTGTAATCTAAACCTAGTTTTAGTTACAAAAACAATCATAGAACTCGAAATAAAATTTCCCTGTATGTAGTTTTTTGCATTTCCTCTGCTATGTTTTGATCGCCAAAGGCCGGCAAATTTGAGCCCTGTTCCCTGTCAGCACAGTTTTGTCAGCACCAATCAGCGGGCCGCGTTGCGCCTACGTCACAGGACTGTAGCCTCTCCCCGGGAACTAGTTCTAGAGGTTTTACGGGCTGACGGCTTGCTGTTTGTGCTGATGAAAAACCGTAAGTGCACGAAGTGCAGCCTAATATTTTTTAATGGCTTAAAGATTTGAGTTCCCTTTGCTTAGCACAAACAAGAGGTGATTATGGCGCTGATGTTACTTTTCTGGAGGAGAGGTTGGAGGTCCTGCTGACAAAACTAAGCTGACAGCTGGAACAGGGCTCGGGTCTATGTCAAAAAGTCCACTGTTCAAAGGGTCCACCGTTCAAAAGAAAATCATGCCAGCCCCCTCCCCCTAAGAACAAATGCTAGTCAGTGATGTGACGTCACAAAAGCGTACGGGAATCTTTCTTCGATTGGGTCTTGTGAAAACTAGGGGTGAAAATATTCTAAATTTTGTCATGCTTTCATGCAAATGTGAGAAAATGGAAGGGGGAAAATGCTTTAACCGTGGAAAAAATTTTTCTTTATCAAATTTAGTTATCAATTGAAATATTTTTTAAACTATTGATTATACGGCGTGAAAGCAGTGGCAAATGACGTCTTTAAAGGGAATGTGGCACCTTCACAACGTGGTTTTAACTGAGATAGCCAAGTTGTAAAGCAGGTCGGAAAACCCGGTACTCCATATTTCATTTGTCTTGGAACTCGATATTTCCGTAGAAAAAAAGCTAAAACCTACCTGACACCAGCCCCCTCAGCCCCCCGTCGCCGGCGGCCATTGTTGTGAGCTACTGGTGTGACGACATATGCTGACGTCACGATGAGCATCAGCCAATCGAAGCCCTTGAAGCGTTTCAAGTATGGTAGTGATTGCCAGATCGTGACATCATCCACAGGCTGATATTTATTTCTTTTTCTAGAGGAGTATTTTTAAAAACCAAATATTGAACTTATTGTACATTTTTCAGAGAAATCGTGAGTGGTTTCATTATTTTTGACTAGAAGTACGCCTAATAACACTAAATTCCAGGATTCGACCAAGGTGCCACATTCCCTTTAAGGGAAAATACTTACATCCATACATATATATTTGTACACATGGGATAAAACAAAAAACACAGAAATGATATGAGGCATGGCGATACAGCCCAAACTTGGGAGTGATGAAAACCTGAGGGTAAAAACATGAAAAGGTCACCCATGTCAGGGCGCAATGTGGCCATCATGTTCGAAGCGACAATGGCAAGGAAGGGGGCAGCGGCAGTCACAGATGGTTCCAGTACACTCAGGGGAGAGAAAAAAAAGAAAAAATAGAATGCCGGGTAAAAATAAAAAAAATTGAAAAAAATAAATGATTACATCCGGACATTCAGAGGGGATTCGGGATGTTGTACCCTGTGCCACGAAGACAAAACTTTGCTAAATTGCAGCACATCTCAGCTACTGGCGAGCCTGACTATCCGGACCCAGCACAGTCAATACGTAATACCCCTGGTCGATGGACCCGGCAACACAAGTAATATGCATCCCGACAGCGCCATCAGATGCCATAGGCTGACGTCACCCCGCGCCGCCACTCAGACGGAACCAGCAACAACTCAGGTACAAGGGCTACGGAGGCACCGTGAATGCTGCCGAGCGGAGAAAGCAAATCCGACCATGAACAAGAGGCCAACGCTGCTCATATAAGAAATAGGCACATACAAGTCTCAGCGCAATCGTAACATTAGGAGTCAGATTGATACCCCCACACAATCCGGCAGTGCGCAACCGACCCGCCAGGGCCAACAGATGCGACGCACAAACCTCACGCGCCCACCGGCAGGGGGCCCCGCCGCCCGCCGACCAACACGCAAGCAGCACAACCAGCCGACCCCACAGGCGCCAACCGCCCGCCACCACAGCACAGCCGGACGCCATCCGCAGCAGCGGAGCCAACAGCCGCCAGCCTCAGCAGCGCAAGCCACCGGCGGTCGCAGAGCCACGACACGCAGGCGCCCACAGCGGCCCAGGGCACCGCCCGCGCGAGCCCCCACAGGGGGACCCCGAGCCGGAGCGGCACAGAACCCAGCGGAACTGCGGAAGAGAAAAGTTAGTTGTGGGGAGACAGGACAGGAGAGAGAGAGAGTCGTTGCCGCATGAGAGTTACGGGGAGAGAGAGGGGGCGAGATTAGGTGATCACACGGCAGTTGGGGGGCTGTTTTAAGGACAGGTAGAGAGGTGCCGGAGGCCGGCCTGTGTCGACGCCTATCTGCTACCGTTGTTTATTATTTCCGCGCTAAGTCAAAATGGAACTGGAATCATGTATACGAAGGCAAAGTGATTTCAAGCTGATGTTACCCTACACACACAGACATACAGGTACGTTCTTACAGTGCCGTTCATAATGGTTAATAGTGGTACGCAACTAATAATTGTCAACATATAATTTCTGCACAACTTTCTTGAAAAATGACTTCGACGTAGGCACATCAACCAGATTTCTAATTTTTGGTGAAATCATCAGGTTCCAGGTTCGAGGGGCACAAATGAAGAGGGAAAATTTTCTGTAGACGGTTGAGGCATAGGGGACCTCAAAGTGATGGTTCGTCCGGACGTTTCGTAAGGTATTATCCTGATTTCTACGGTTGAACTTGTTGCTTAAGGGAGACGGTAGAGTACCCATTAGATACTTGTGGAGAACTTTAAGCGTGGCAAATTCGACTAGATCAAAAAACTTAAGAATTTTGTACTTTTTGAACAAGGGGCTGGAGTGAGCGAGACGCTCTGCATGATCAATTATTCTTACGGCTTTTTTCTGCATGATTGATAATTTAGTAAGCCTATATTTAAAAGTATTCCCCCAGATTTCGACGCCGTAAGAGAGGATGGGCAGCACAAGGGCATTATACAACAGGAGAAGCTGACTGGGTTCTAGTATATGTTGAGCTCTTTTAAGGAGTCCTATGTTTCTTGCTACGGTATTTTCGACGGTTCTTATATGGGATGCCCACTTCAGATCCTCATCAATATGAATACCTAAATGTTTAGTTGTGGATGTTCGGATAAGCTTAGTACCATTCATGGAAATTGGGATATCTGGGTTACAAGCTGCGAACAGTTGGTATACAGATTTCTTTGCGTTTAAAGTTAGTCTATTAGAATTTAGCCATGCTGATACATCCTCGAGACTTTGATTGATATTAGTGAGTAATTCACTATGTGAACTTCGCTTGTAAATATACCTTTGAATAAAAGTATTCTTGAAGTCGTGTATCATGAATGCAAGATAGCTGCTGCTGTGCGTGGAGGGTCGTGAGTGCGTTGCCATCGTCGAGTTGGATGCACGGTTTTCTTTCATTTCTGGGTGTTTCGTTTAAAATGGAGTAGATAACCATATATCGGTAAAAATACCCCCCCCGTTGGAGGAGTCTGCCCCAGCACCCAAATTTCTGCCCCAATTGGGGCAGGCTTTGAAGCTGCCCCAAGCGCCTCGTCGAGTCGCCTGCCACGTTCTGCAGACTGGCCCCCAATGACATGCATTTCCCTTTTTGAAGAAGTTTCCATTTTTGGAAGGAGTGTTTCCAATTATGGTACATTTCCCCATGATTAGATGTGGCAATTATCATGAAAATTATTATTGGGAACTAATCTATAAATGGGAGCATACACCTACACACAATTGGGAACCCTGATCACAGCTTCCCCCCACCCCCCACTGAACTTCCATCTCACATATCAACAAAAGGGACAAAAATGTCAATGTCAACATAGGATTTGGATCTACCTAAAATGTGTTGGTAAAGTGGACCTTAGGTAGCATTTTTATAGCCAGATCAAATGCTTAATATTTTTCCTTAACACCTGATTATCACCTGTCTGGTCGTTCCTTCTTGCAGTAAAAACTCTGAGGCAACTACCCTGCATAGATGTAAAATTATGTCTATTGGCCTAATAGGTACAGAGGTATTGGAAGTCTCATACCAAAGAAAGATCCAGTGTATAAGTCAAAATCCTGCTTTAACTCCAGGCAGTTCAGGTCCTGTGTGTTGCTTACTACCATTGGTAGTAAGCAACACACCCCCAACCAGAGTTTTTCAAAGTCTCTTTCTTTCTGAGATTTTCTGTGATTTTCTGAGATGAGAAGGGGGTCTACTAGGCCCCCCTCTAGTGCACGTTAGTGCCAGGCCCCTCTCCAGTGTGTGTTTTAACACTTTGTGGAGGACTGCATTGGCACATATTTGCTATCTGTACAATATTGACATGGTAATTTGATCATGAAATCTCACCTGAATTACTGTTGTTGCCAGTCTGCTGCTGGCGCCAACTCTCCCAACTTCCTCCAGCTCCGAATCTACCTAACCAATCTTGATCTAGGGCACAAATAAGGTAAGGCACAAGCAAGCTAAGGAATGAAAAACCAAGTTTGATGTGTGAAAGTGCATCAGAATCAAAGTAGCCTACATTCATCTTAGATTAGCCATGGGCAGCACTATTTATTCCAGCTAGTTTTAGCCTGCACTTATCTCAGATATACCTAATAAATATGCCCTCAACAGAAGTAGCTTCCCACTTCAAATTTTTTGGCAGGCTCTACATCACACAAACATTGCGAACTTGTCTTGTCGCTGTTGCGTAGTTTAGGTAGAATTGCTGCCCAGCTATGTTTATTTCTTTCACTCATTTAGTACTTTTCCTAGTAGCTTTTAGGCGTACTTGATACTAAATTCAAAGAAATAGGGACCGCTAAATCGAAGATACTCAAACTTTAAATATTATTTGACCTGACAAAATGGACAGAAAAGTACCTGATAACGTATCTGAGTTATCTTTAATGCCTCAAATATGCCCACAATCATGTATTTCTCGAAAAAATTGACTGTCACATTTCGGGAATCTAGGCGGCAACTTTCTGGCAACTACTAACAATCGGCACCATTGGGCTGCATGTTAAAATCTGGCAACTGTGACAGCGGTTTCCGGGTTTTCTGCAGCGGGGGTCTCTCGTTTTAGTAGAAACTGAACACAGTACCAATATTGTATCACTGATGGTACGCTGTGCAATTGAAGGACAGAGTTGCTAAATTAAAATATTCGCTACACGCTTCATTCTGTATTTCGAAAATGTGTGGTTTGATTTTGAACCATACTGTCACGATCGCTATTTTGTCACACTTATGCACCTCAACTATCATAAATCTGTCACAAACTCCAGTAGCCGAGTTGGCAAGTTTCTGCACCTCTGGTGGCATCCTAAATTTTAGATTTCAGGAAATTTTATCGGGCAGGCTCCAAGAACCCTAGCCCGCACTCCTCAATAAAATCCTTAATCTACCACTGTCCCGAGTTGAGTCCAAAAATTAGGGAGACGTCCCCCAGTGGCGGATACAAGGAACCTAGCCCTCCCCCGAATTCTCTGAGTGCCTAAAGCAAATGCATAGACAGAGTCTGTGTGAAGCAATCGCAGAGCAGGCTCCGAGCCCCCTACGGACATGATATTCTTGATCCGCCGCCGGTCCCCCGATTCGCAAGTTTGGGCAGCGCTTCTCTCCGTGCCAGATATGGACCCGGGGGAGCCATCCTGCCTATGCCACGGTCCCCCTCCAAAGCAGGCCCGTAACCAGACCAAAGCAGGGGTCTAAAAAGTGAGCTTGTGGTCGCCGACTAAAATCCAAGCTTCTTCGATGGTCGCCGAACCTAATGCTACATGTATTACAAAATCGGTCTTAAAAGTGGTATAAATATGGCTATAGGGAAGCACTGGCGAGTGCAAGGGGGATGGTTCCAATAAAATATAGATATAAAAACCTATAAAATATAGATCGAGTTTCTCGATATCGATGACCTAAGCCAGAATCAAGTCATTACCTAAGTGATTTCATGAGATTATAATTCAGTATTAAAGTCAAAGTTATGATCTGAAAGCAACAAAACTATACATGCTGGCCCTTAACCCTAGCCCCGGTGACCAGCATGAATCACCTATGAACCCCCCTGGTGGGAGGGTGTTAAAAATGACACCCTCGATCTCGGAAACAAAGAAAGAAGCGGAAAAAGCGATCGAAAGGTCACCGGAAATGCAATCGGCGTTACTCCTGGAATTTTTGCGTAAGGTCAATACTGTGGTCACCAGAGGGGAAAAATTCATATACGTCAAAATGTATCAAATGCAGTGCTCTATAAAACCTTGCTTATCTCCGTACGCAAAATAGCCGGAACCACTTTCTCAACGCTATTCGACAGAGCCCGACCAGCTCTTTCACTAAGGCAACATCCATTTTCATATCAGGTCAAAGGCTAGGGCGCAACAGGACACTGAATATTGGAGATGTTATCACGTAGCTTCCAGTTATAATAGGAAGAACGCTCGCTTTCAGCGTGATATGTCGGACCTAAAAGCCAATGTTGGATAGTGATCAGTCATTTATACGCACTATGCAGTCATGAATACGTATCGATAGTGCCCACTGAGCTTAGGTTAAGTCTGTTTGGAGGTCAATCGAGGTCAAAGATGATACGCTGTCCGTACACAAGGGCAATCAAATGGGCGCCGAAAGCTGTGGGACGGGGTACCTACGCATCCCCCTGTTGGCCAACCAGGGGGACATCTCCCCAAAATTTTCGGTTCATCGTCAATAATGCTGTCAGGTACCAAATATGCTCACAATTCCCCTGCCCCGGCCAGCACCAGCCCGGGTCCGTTCCCCTGTAAAAATTCCGTGGCAGCACCCCTGGGCATTAGAATTTTCGCCCATTACTTCTATACCAAGCAAGATACAACCATGATTGATTCACCATTGTTGTTCTCTCATCAATAATGGTTTTATTTTGTGCCCATCCATGTGAAAAATTGTTAGGCCTTATCTTGGAGACAAATAAAAGGGTTTGCAGCACCTTAAAAAAGAGCCTCAGGAACAGTTCCGATGTTTCATTTAACTAGAGAAAAAACATTTTTCATGTACATACATGCATCATGAAATACTTGTCATTCTTCACCTTGAGGCGCCACATATCAGATAAATTCATGTAACATTTCAAATAAATAATTCAAACATTATTCATTGGCAACATTTCCTCAGAAGTACAGTGGAAAATATCAACCATTGCTAAAATGAGGCCCAATTTTTGCTCCATTGTTGAACATGGTTCTACTCAAAGCAATAGCAATGCTGTCTCTTGGGAATAACCTTATTTTCTTTGCATGATATCATTCCCATGATAACTATTTCCAAAGCTCTTAATTGATGCATTTTAGCATTAATAATCAGGACTGAAAAAGTTTCCAGAATAGTTGCTGATGACCCATTTGGACCAGGATTGGGTACTGAGAAGAACAGTTTGCATTTCAGCAACCTGTTCTTTTGTGGTGGACACAATCTGTGATATTTCTACTGTACCTCTGTGGCAGTGCTTCCATAGTTCATCCATGCTAGAGAAAACAAAACGAGTCAACTTTCTTGTGACAAAAAATACAAGATATTATCAGAAACTTGGATGCATATAATCAATCAGTTAAAAAACATACACACACACCCTGATCACCCAGTGTGCATCCATCTGTGCAAAAGACACAGCTTATTCTATGTTTGGCAGACTTGGATTGGACCATTGTCCTTGCAGTGGAGTCTTCTGGCAAATTGGAAATGGTTTTTCACATCTTTGTGCTGTGCAGGAATGCACATTTATATCCCTTATGGGGTACCAATGCAAAGTGATGGATCTAGGATTTTAGTAGGGGGCAGCCCTCTGAGATTGCATCCTGTCAACCAAAAGGGCACACTTTACCCAAAAGGGTGGCTATCGTCATCAATCAGTGGGAGAAAACTGTAATTGGTGTGACCTAAAAATGGTAACAGTGCCATAAATGGGAATGCTTGACCCATAGATGGGAACACCCATTCCCAATTATGGGAATGCTTGAGACCATTTTCCAGAACAAAATTTTGGGCCATGAAATACACTTTTTGTCTTTCTACCTGGCTTATTTCTGTTCTTCAAATTTTAGAGGGCATTTATCTTTCAAACAGAAACAGGAAATCATACTTTATACCCTGCTTCAAATATTGAAGCTCAACATGTTTATTATGATCATTCACATGTCTTGGTGCATCTGTGTAAATAAAACACTAGTCATATACAAAATCAATTAATAGATATCTAGAAAAACAACACAAAGTTTTTAAATATTTGATTTATATTGCCACTTGAGATAATAATATATACAGACCAAGACATATGGCCATACAGAACATGATGCGAGCCAACCTAGCATAACAAAACCTGTTTTCAGCACCTTTAATGCCATTTTACACAACTTCTAAACTTCAAAGCTCCATCTGTAGCCCCATCATTTGTATTCTAGTGGTGGGGGCAGTAGCAAGGTATTTTCTGCCTCGCAGATCTGGTTTAATCAGTTTTGGGGTACCCTTTTCTTCAGGCCGCCCTGAATCCTTTCAAACTTACGGGGTCCTGAACTCGAGTTCAGGGATCCCTTGGACCTGTCACTGCTGTGGCACCCCAAATGGAAGCTCATGTTAATTTCTGTGCCTACTAAGAGCATCCTAAAAAAATTTCCTATTTCTCATTTCAGGGACTTTAAAATCGTTAAATAACAGGCCTACTTGGTCACCCAGTTATATGTCCAGCTATAAGGCAAGAACATGGTGGTATCAAAAATAGTATACTTGTAATGGATAGTCTCATAATTAGGCACCACAAAAATCGTTCAGAATATCCACGCCCTTGGGAATGTGTGACTATAGAACAATGTTTACGATGACATTTCAGTGTGATTGTGGTTGGAAAGAGTTTAAACATGCACCACTGGTATTCAAGTTTTTTTCCTTCTGAGACTTTTCGCAGTAAAGCAAAACAAGGAAACATCATTGCAAGTAGACTCCAAAACCCACCTAGATTGCACGGACCGTCTATGATAAACGCACATCTTGATTTAACCCCTTGGATTTAACAAATTGAACACCAGTCGTCAAAAACGGCGCCCACCAACAAGAATACAAAAATATTAGCGGCAGCCCACGCCGCGCTCGTTCTGACGGCCGCACACACCGAAAATGTACCAGGGCGACCACCTGCGACCAGGCAACCACGCAAGTCGGCGGTTTCGGCCGACTCGGTCTCCCATTGGTCGCCTATTGAAAAAAATGAAAATCACCGACTTGGTACCGACTCGTGACGGATTCTAGTACATTCTAGTTTGAACTTAAAAATAATACATAGATACGGTATAAGGAGATGGCATCAGCTAAGGTACCAGGTAATTTCAGTCGCTTTTCATAAAATTGGAACCAAAAATTGTAATAAGAAGAAACATAACTAGCAAAGACTAGCAGCAACTAAGGGCGGTGATGATGCCAGATGTAATCGGCCAAAGATGCCCCGTTGTAGCCAAGCTGTCTTTCAGAAACGCCAAACAAGCCGGGAAACGAAGGCTAACTTGGCTCTTTGTCGAAGTAGATTCTGCCCATTCTTGGCTAAAGGAACTGGCAGACTTCATCCAATAGATTTTTATGGGCACTGGGTGTATTACGATGACGCGTGGAGACAGTGGAGAGGGTAAGCATATTTAGAAGCAGGAGCGGATGGTGGAAGCTAAAATCATGGGAAAACAGATGGAATCAGAGTTTGAGACGGTTGCTGGGTCGCCAACTAAAAGATGATAGGGTCGCCGACGGCGTAGGTAGATCGGCAAGTTTTTAGACCCCTGGACCAAAGCCTCAGAGGGCGTGCAACCAAATACAGGCACTAAATGAGTGTCAAGTTGTTTAAAGTTTAGAGCTCGTGGGGGGGGGGAAGGTAAGGGCCGTCGTCGATGGTGAGGTGAGAGTAAATTGGACCCACCGCTTAATTTGATAGGTACCGAAAAAGTTCCGGAATCAGCCCAAGTTAGGAGAGGAGGGCACTGCCCCCACAGTTCGACAGTTAGGGGCAGCCACTGCCAATGCCACTACGGTTTCTGCGCCCATGGTACAGGGGGTGTCCAGGGAAGCGCCAGCGGGTACCCTGAGCTCAAAGAGAGTGACCAGGCACCCAGTGCACCTGCCTGACTATGGACCTGCTCTAAAGCAAACTAGTTTTACATAATGAATAAATTTCTGAGTAGGCGCCCTGGTACTCGTCCGTTAGTAAGAAAATATTGAAGCGTTTTTATTCGTTCCCAACCTAAACATCCTAAAAGGGACAACAGGGGTATAGCTACTTTTCGTCCAAAGATTTCGTGATCTCAGTTTAATTGAGAGGAACCAAGAAATTGTAGGTATGTACCTACCTGCTAGCGGGAAGTGCAGAAGGTATCAATGATGAAAAATGCGATGATTTTTTTGTGCCGCAGTGGACAGTTTTTTGTCAGCGACAAGTTGAAAATGGGCGGGGCCCTCTTTTTTGCCGCTGGGGTACCTATGGATTACCCCATCTCTTGACATAAGCTTCGCCAAGGGGAAGCCCACTAGGGCTGGAATTGTGCGCTACAAAGCACAAGCACGGGTCTCGACCCTCCTCCAAATTGAATTGGTCTCTTGGTCCTCTGAGCCTGGTTTCGATATTCCAGAGCATTGGTCCTGAGACGACACCAACATCGATGAAGGATTGAACTGCGGGTCCTGGGGGGCTGAGCCTGGACTGGTGGTCTGGCATGGGCCTTTTGATGGTCATCGCCCTCCCGGGCCGAATCCTGTTTATGCCGCTACTTCGTGAAGCCCGAAAAAGCTCTCACTCTCAGAAACACTCTGAATGATTTGTTCTCCCGAAAAACTCAACAAAACACTGTATTGATCCCACATTTCCACACAATAATCTCACCGCCATTTTCGTCCACACTACCAAAAATACACTTATATTTTGCCAAAAATAATAATGTTTTATTACTTCTAGGAAAAGTAACAGAGCAAGTCCAAATGATAAAGACATACTAAGGTTTGAATCCTCAGCTCATTCCGGTATGGCTCAAGTCTCGGTATGGCTCATAATCGTTACCATCGGCAAAAAGAGGGGGAAGGGGGCAGCACATTTTCATATTGCTGCTGGCAAAAAATTTTCCAGGCTTGGACACAAAGCTCATCGGATTCAAGCTCATCATTGCCTTTTGCATTGTCTGGTTATACAATTTTCCGGTTTCATCCCAATTGAGCTGAGATTGGAAATGTTTGGACGAAAAGTGGGGGCCTGGCTGGCCCTCTGATCCCCTCTTTTCCCTGTTTATGGTATGGTTGACTATTATACAATGAAATTGAAATATAACAGGGAAAGCTATCAAGCCTGCAAACAGTCGCAGACCAGATCTCACGAGTACAGTCACGGAGCCAAGGGGCAGGGGCTGGCGAGGGAACCACGGCCCCCTTAAGCCTAAGAGGCGCCAATCTGGGGGCGAAAAGGCGCCCCAAAAACTAGTTCGAACCAGGTCTTCGAGGCAAAAATCTCCGATCTCCTCCCCCTAGCATACGACACGAGACGCCCCTGGGTGATAGGCCGATCCTTTGGGGCGAAAAGGTGCGCCCTTCGGTTGGCAAAGTGCTTCCCCTGAGGCTACCCCTGAGGCTACCCAAAGCAATAGAGACACTAGGTAAAACTTTGTCCGGATGTAAGCAATGGCCCAATAGGTGCACAGTTTGACAGATGTTGGAGGCGGGGCCTCGGGACCAGCTTGAGACTAGTTTTCTTTTAAATAATCATTGAATATAAGAAATGATTACATTTTAGATATTGCTAATTCAATTGATAAACAAATATTTTTATAAAAAAAGAGACAAAGTACGTTCTTTGCTGATTTGGTAGTCTTAGTAAGGGGGTAAAAGGTGCAAAGAAAATGTCTTGCTCGTGCTTGAACCCAACACTGAGGCTACCCCTTCCCCCTTACCGAAATCTTAGACCCGTAACTGCACGTGTATGAATGCTCGACAGATGTGGCCATTTTGAACGAGGTGTTTATGCAAATAAACGGACTATAAATGTATGCTCAGAAAGTTTCACTCGTAGGAGGAACTCACGGCATAATTTGTGACGGCTGGCATCCTCCTTGCTCGTCAGGAAAAATTTTCACCTTCATATACCGCGCTAACACAGAATCACAACAGGATCATGGTTAATTTACAGAAACAGCTTCACTTAAAAACCACTCCACAAACAGCTTCTGACCTTAACATAAAAAAAGACACAGCGTTCTTACCATCAACTGCCAGACTTGATATTGAGAAGGAAAATTGCTGACAGGCTGGATGGATTCTGGTGTAACGTAAACCCCCCTGAAAAGGCCAAATTCCTACAGTGAGGGTCTCAATTCTATATGTATCGGTAAAAGTGGTTTTCGCATTCTAGGTACCTTATGGTTCTTGTTTCCGAAACATGGGCTGAATTCACTCTATTTATTGATATTGCTCCAGATTTTAGAGAACCAGTAGGCTAGTAGAGTATGCTCACTCTTCTTTAAGCTGTCGTCCTATTTTCCCGCCAAAATTCATTTTCTTGAGGTATGAAGCAGTGGCGGCGCTTCCATAGAGGCACATCAGGCACTGCAAACCACTTTAATATGTCTAAGTAGGCATGTATTTTTGAGGGAAAAAATCTAATTTGACTCGATGTTTAAGGTATAGAATATTCCCTTTTCGGATCACTGGGTCAAAGAGCTGATGATTTGCATATCTGACAAGCTACGTTCGCAGCTCTTACCGTCAATAAATGTGAGATTAGGCACTTCGCGATTCCGCTGAATCTGCCTAGCACCGTGGCAAATCTAACGTGTGCTTTTTGATTGACTTCTCTAAAACCTCATTCATTCAGATGCGAGTGCTAACTCGTTAAATCAGCAATCTAGGCCTGCATTAGCAGCTCTTTAATCCGGCATTCGGAGCATGTGTGATGCAGCGTCTTAGGACCTTGAATACAGTGGATCGTTTATTGGCATTTTTATTTTTTTTTTTATTATTATTAAATATTTTTCATTTGTGAAACCCTTATATGAATGACGTGCGTCATGACACCAAATCTGGTGGATGAAATTACAAAAGATCCGTTCTCGACTCGATCGTACCCCGAGAAATTGGACGACATAAAAAATGAAGTGCCGAAGCTGTCCTTGAAATAGAAAGCTCTCGTGAGTACCTTGTCTTTCTCGGCTTACTTACCTACCTACCCATCCTTGAATCTTGCCTTGTACCTCCATATACAGCACGGCAGCGGCAGCAGCACTTCATCGTTAAAGACCTGTTTTTGCCCTCTACTTCCAGAGTTAGGGTTTGTTATCCATGGAACTCCGGGTAGCTTTGGAACCAACCACTCAGCACTAACGGTCTCCTCTTGCTCCCGATGGGTGGCTTTTTGTCTTCTCATGTGGCAGCTCATCGGTTTTCATGGGGGACGGATGAGACATTTAATTATTCCATCTCTCATAGGCGGAGTGATAAAAAAGTCAACGGAACCAAATAGATAGCAGAAAAGTAAATATTTTGGGCTATATATTTTCCTCCTTTCCATTCACCCCATGTACTCCCAGACTGAGTGAAAATGAACCGTATAGATTTTCTATAGCTCGCAGACCGCCCGAATGAAAGTGGATGTCAAAATACAGACTCAAAACTTTCGTAAGTCGATTGGAGGACGACCAGAGACAGGTCGCGGATGGATCACTATAGCAATTAAAGTAAACCATTTTTCATTACTTTCATGGTAACCTCAAACATCTTTTTGAAGCCTGCCATACACTTATGGGCTAGTTATCAGTTCATCATACCCATGCATTAGCTCCCCAGCATTCTCTCATGTTTACTATTGTCAGACTACGCAGGTACCCACCCGCCGTCACTATACCTCAGCCTCTGACCTCGTTCCTCTCGCATTAGATTAGCTTCTCTCGTTTCGAGGAAGCTGCTGACGGTAACACAGACGTACTCAGAAACATTCTGTCAGTGACATCTATATCAGTCAGACCCTGCGATTTCGGTGTGATACTAGCGCCAGCCGCTATATATGTAGATGGTGCTGCTGGTGTTACGCTCCATTTCTCTAAAAGAGAGCACTCATCCTGTGTGAAACATAAGTGGCTCGTTAATGTCAATTACCCGCGGTTACATGAACAGAATCAGTACGGTACTGTCCACAGGAGTGACACAGTCGACTTATGTACTCGGGTGATTGCTAATGTTCTGTCACTCGGTCCTGGTCCTTCTCTAGAAAGACAATGAGGTTAATCCGTACCGTTTGACGTACCGTACCGTCAATACCTTATTTTCATTGGATATTAGTATTTTTCTACAATTTTTTTAGAAAAGAGAGATTAAGTGTTTTTGATGAATTTGCGTGAATTTTTCCATTCAAATAAAATGGATTTGCTTCTTACAACGGTACGTTCCACGTCGCCACCCCCTGTGCCGTGCCATATTTCGTCTAGCTGCAATGGTGTGCATCGAGGGCGTTGGTCCCGACGCTGCTCATGTATCCCGAAGCTTCTCTTCTGGGCTGCCTTTGCTCTGTTAAAGAATGTTTAAAAGTGTATTTTAAACGTCGTTCCCAAAAACAAAGTATTTTTGAAACATCTTGATTACAGAAGTGTCTATTATTTTTGTATCTTCAGCAGAATTTTTGATGCCACTCAACTATTGTTGAAATATATTAGCGGTACCGATAAAAGGCTGGGACCTCCTCTTGATCTCAATGTTTTCAAGCTATTTCAAGTTCTAAAGTAATTATCTTTGTAATAGAAATGCCTGTTCTCCTGTATTTGTATTTAAATTAATTTAACAAGGCATATAAAACAAAAAATGAATCAGTTCTCCTTAAGAATGGACCATTAAATGATTACTCAAGTCTTCAGTCGTTTCGTACCTCAGGTCTTCTGTCGTTTTCTACAAAATTCCCGGGATGACGAACCTTTTGCGTCAGATAGGTCACATGACCCTGGTATGAGAATTCCTGGGCTTCTGATTGGTCAATTGTGATTTCTTTAAACTTCTATATTTCTGTTTCGAAAGAGTTTTGGGATGTTGTTTCATTAGTATTTTTATGTGATAGTTTGAGGTTCTTCACCACTGTTTGGGACAGATATGACCTAGTTGCTAGAGAAATTGATGGTCATAGCCGAGGCTACAACATTTGATCGATAGTGAGAATCCTTGATAAGTCGTCTAGAAATGTTGACTTTGAGAGCGATTTTAAGGCATTTGGAGGCCCAATTCGTAAAAATGGAAAATATCTTATCAAAACAACTCATTTTGTGGCCTTTTGATCTAGCCCAAACAAATTCGCGTATCTCCCTTTAAGCCTGAACTTTCTTACGTCGTTTTCTTATGCATGGTGTCCATCATTGCCATCACTTCCCAACAGTGCAGCTTCTTTCCATATATATCGCGTGTTTACTTTTACAAGTGGCAGGAATGAGTTTAGACACCTGGCTGGAGCCGCTGATCTATGAAGCACTTCCCACCGACACGCTCCGCGCTCTCCCACTCCCACCGCCCTCCGGCTGCCGCAACCCGCAGCCCTCAGCTCACTGAAGCAGAAGCCGCCGGCCCGCAGCTCACTGAAGCAGAAGCCGCCGGTCCGAGCCCTCAGCTCACTGAAGCAGAAGCCGCCGTCCGCCCGCAGCTCACTGAAGCAGAAGCCGCGTCCCGCAGCTCACTGAAGCAGAAGCAGCCGTCCCGCAGCTCACGGTGGCACATCCCGAAAAGCCAGAGCTTCCACAGCAATGGCTCAGTGTATTTCTCACGAGGTTGACTGGGCAACAAAGGCGTGTTTCTTACGATTTTAGTCGGGCTGACCTCTTCCTCAAACGTTTTGTTAAAATCCACCCGTGACTGCGGGATGGGTGTGTGGGTGAGTGCGCGTGTGGGCAGATGCCTGCCAGCACGGTGTGACTTCCGTTATCACTGCCTCTTTGACGAGATAAATGTATCAGTAAGGTATATATCGCTTACTTCGCTGGGTTTTGTATTTTAAAAGGACAAAGAAACATCCGATTTTATAAAAGAAAAAGACGAGCACCCAGGAGTTCTACGTACGTTCTGATACGTTCAGTGAAGTTTGTGGTTTGGGAAATGGTTGGCAAGGCCTCACATGTGACCGTTGTCGTTGGTCCTGACCGAGCGAATAAACCGGCACACTCGAAAGATAATGCGTTATTTGAGGCACGTATTACCTTAATGCGCATTAGGTTATGTGCTGTTATATTCATTGTTTTCTATCGAAATTGTTGGCAGTGAAATTCTCTGGCATATGATGATGACCCGATGGATCATCACCTTCGAGCCGCTGTGCCGTAACGCTATACTGTAGCCACAGACAAACGTATGTACTCAGGTGAGAGCTGGAACCAGTTTTAAGGCCGAATCCGAATCAAAGTTAACTTTCATGAAAACGGTCTACTCTTCAGCCATGATAGGAAATTAAACACGCATCTGTCCGCGGACAGAACGCTCGTGCCCCGGTTGCCGGGAAACGCCTCCGGCGTCGTCTGCGTCTCTCCGCGCCAGTTGAGAGTGGGGTCGGAGAGGGTGACTCACAGAACTGACGACTCAGCTCTGATTCAGGGGAGGCGAGCGCATGGCTGCCGAAGAGAGACGCTGAGGCGCTGTGTACAAAACACAGACGATCTCAAGGACTGTTCATGGCCTCCACCAATAAGTCATCGGAGTCAGAGCGATTACTCATCGAGGTTTGGATTGAAAGTGTGAGTGCCTACATACTTGCTTGCACATTATCTTGGTGCACGTTTTATTTGATGGGTCAGGTCTAAAATTGAAATAAAAAGGTTTATAAAAGACAATATTGATTTGTGTTTTTATGCCCGTGTAAGACCAAAAGGGCTATTTGGACTCAGTTTTACCCGCAACAAATTTTTACTTTCTTGTGGAATTTGCCTTCGTTGTGGAATCCTGTGCCATGACATTACGCATCTTACAAGAGTCCATCCTAAAAGTTGTAGCTAGTGATGATTATGACAATATATGTATATATTTTCCCATCAGTCTCCGGACTGATTTTGGAAGTTAGGTGCTCGCTAAAAATATGCGTTAAGTTTGCCATTTGAAAATTGTCCGAGGTCATAACCAGTGCCGGTGGAGGGTCTGGATTTACGGGGGAGGCCTTTTAGACCTTTGCCATTGCTTTTCAGTCAACGTGATAGGGTAAGTGTTAAGATTCATAATTTAGGGGAGAGAGACACGGTTCCCCAGTACCACATCCCGTAGTTCCGCCGCCTATGGCCTTAACAGGCAAAACTCGTTAGATAGGCCAAGCTAAAATGTCACAGCGTGATTCAGCGGACCAGAAAACAGTTTTAGTCCGATCGGTTTGTGCTGCAATGCCTTAAGTACTCCTCCGTATCCTCTGGCCGACATTTTGGTGAACAATGTGGGAGGGGGAGGGGATGAGGTGGCTTAGTGGATAGCACCCTTGTCTTCTAAGCCATCGGTCCCGGGTTCAAGTCCCGGCGGAGCCTCTGAATAAGTTGATCTGGTCCCCAATATCCCTTCCAACAGGGTGAGAGTTGGCGACGCCGTAGGACCCTGGCCCTTGGTGCGTCGTTAAACCCCAACAGTTATTAATGTGGGAGGGGTGGGTTCAAGGAGCACATTATATGCCTGTAGAGCAGATAATATCTGTACCTCGCTGTTGCCCGACCTTTGTACTGGTTTTCTGTTGGGCATCTGACTTCTTTCTCGATTTTCTGGCTGGCACCTATGAATTTCACGGGCGCCCACAGTCTTCCGAAAGTATGCACTCCTGTCTGAAGATACACAGCTCCGTTTCACATATTCTGGCTGGGGAGACCTGACTGCAAACTAAGCCAATTCCAATGGTTGTGCATCCCACTGCTTCACTGTCAGGCGTCTCAGGTCAGGATGTCTTTCATAAAATATTGTAAAAATGCAGTGTTTTTTCCAAAAAGCAAAACCATGTTTTAGAAGTGACCAGAGATTTACGGTAAGATTAATTCGGAATGATAATTTACATCTTACGTACCCAGCGAGGAAACTCGCTCACAAATTAAGCGCTTTGCGATCGATTTGTCTCCAGCTCATTTTTAAGCCGATCTACCTCCAATACAAGGACATAACGAAACCACGAAAAATACATTTTTTCCTAAATGGTATTTTAAGCTTCAATCTTAGATCTGGAAACAGTTGACAAAAGCCACGAAATAGATAAGTACCTATATGTATGTTTTAAGTTGTCATCCTTGCCCCGCAAAATACTCGTTCTGAAACCGACAGTTCTTTAATGTGATTTCAACACCAACGGGATCTTGCACGCTTTTAGCGATTTAAAGTCTTTCTTTTTCAGCCTGCTTGATCATTGTTTTCCTAAATAAACCTGAACACAGCTAGCAGCGGGTAGCATTAGACGTTCTGCTTTTTTTAGTACATTGTAAAATATATTTGTAAAACAGTGCAGATTACCTAAAACTGGGCTTTATCTCGTAATCCATTCGATAAAAGTATCATAATATTTGTTATATTCTTGTTAAATTTAACTCACATCGCTGATGTCAGTGACTATGCTCTCCGTATTCGACCGATTACACCATACCCTCGTCGTCATCCTTTTTGACCGGCTTGGCGCGCGGCGGGGGCAGCAGGTTGTACTGCATGAGCACGCGGTCACGGCGAGTCACGGTGCTGAAGTCGAGTGACCGAAGCCACGGCAGAAGCAGCAGAACCCGCAGCCGGTAGCGTGGGGTGGCCTCCTCCACTGGGTTACCATGCAGGGTCAGCGTACGAAGCAGCTGCAGACTGGCCAGCTTGGAGACCTCAGTCAGGGTGGCCAGCTGGTTGGCGTGGAAGTACAGCACGCGCAGCCCGACCAGGCTCGTCAGGTTGGCGTCGACGACGGCTATGGCGTTGAAACTGAGATCGAGCCAGGTGAGAAGTCGCCAGTCGAAGAGCAAAGAGTGCAGCGTGGCGGACAGGCCGGGCAGCTCGGTGATGTGGTTGTTGTTGAAGCGCACCGTGCTGGCAATGAAGCGGCCCGTCTCCGGGTGGATGCGAGGACAGCAGCTGTCAGTGCGTGGGTCCTCGCCTTCCACCTCACTGAAGGCGGACAGCCGGAGGAAGGAGTAGTCGACGGGTTGAAGCCACTGGCGAGGGTTCACCGACATGCGCCGGTTGTTCAGCCATGATGTTATCTGAGGGTCTGGGTCAGCTTCAGCACTCATATTTCACGTATAGCTCATTTATCTAGGGTTCGGACTGTCACACCGTGTAGACAGCTGTCGTGATATCTTCCCAGTGTTCTTCGGACGCTTCGGTCTGCTAGCTTGGCACCATTATTACCAGGTGGTGTACTCAGTTAAGAGCCTAGCCAGCGCCAAGGTTGCAGAGAATGCGCATGAATCTTTGTTTACTTTGAAGGATCAGGAGTGTAGGAGTGTATCTTCTGGCGTAGTGTTTTGTTTTTGTTGTCGTGAAAACTTGTGATCAAGTCGTCTTTGGGTCATATCCGATAATTACTTTAAAATATGAATATGTTTTCTCTCGTGATCAGATTGTCTTTGGACCTTCTGCGGTTGTTGCACCTAAAGAATGAGCCACAGACGTATATCGTATCAAATGTGCTTGCCGTAGGTTTCTTAAAGAGCCATGGACTCAGAGGTGAAAAATGATACATTTTTTAGCAGGAGTTACCGGGTTGCAATGTATATGAATCTATAACTCTTGGAAAATATTTATAAACTTGCCGTAGTTATCTATATCACCAATAAGGGAGTTAACGCTAGTTAAAGATTGAGTTTTAATTAAGTTTAGAATTCGTCGGGCGTAGGTAATAATTCGAAGTCGTAATGAAATAATAATAAGAAGGAAATAGTAGGGATCGATAAAAAATAATTCAGCTGTTTTAGTCAAGGTAGAAAATCTATCACGAAGTAACTCAGCAGCAATACATAGAACTTAGTCCAAGTAGTAAAATAAAAAGAAAATAGTCCAAAAGTCAGCATTGAAAAAAGGAATGAAATATCGTATTAGACGGTTTTGGTTTCAAATTGTCCATCAACGTCTCATGAAATGAAAGTAGCCGTTTTCTTCCTAGCTAAGCACTCCTTTTTTATATTTTTGATAGTTGCTTCTAGAAAATATATTCCATGGTGATGACCATGCTGAACATTTTCTTTAAGGCTGCGTCTTGGAAAACTCGAGAAGACGTCAGCGTTTTGCTGTGGTCCATACAGCTTCGCACCAGGTCTCGAGTCATCCATTGTAAAGAGCTCGACGTAATGAATATAGTACTCGGGGCAGTAATACCCGATACCAGTGGCAAACGAAGTAAAAATGCTATACCTGTTCCAGCGAAAAATAAAGACCTATGCCCACGAATTATTAAAACGATGTAAAATTTTCTCCCAGATGGACGCTATGATGTTCAAATGGGACATCAGTGAACCCTGAGGAACTCCAGAGGTCGAAAGAACTGCCCACTTGCCAAAAATGTTGGCGACAACAATAGATAAAGCCGATGACAAAGAAGGCAAGGTTGTGTTCGTAAGCGTGAAAAGTTGACGCTCAGTCTGTCAATGCGTTGTTTAAGATTTATAAAGCACTCAGAGAGGTCTGGCACTTCTGATGCCAAGCCTCAGCATGTATGGTCACACAATATCGGGTTTGAAACCTCGTTGGCGGCACTTGACACTTTTACCGACCTCCGAGGAACTCTGGGAAGAGCCCGGGTGAGACGAATGCGGCGCTCCGGTATGGATCCGGTAGACAAACGGTGCATTGGCCGGCATGGATAAGCACGGAACGGGGGAGATCGTTCACTCTGGATCGTGAATCACAGGCGGATCCAGGGGGAGGCATCGGGGCCATGGCCCTACAAACAGCCAGGGGACAGTCAACTTTGTTTTAGACTCCTCCAACGGGGCGTGGTACCTGATATTCAGCACCATATATTGATCATTTGAAATACATACTTGTTTATTCATTTTATTGTTCATCAGTGTTATATAAGCAACAGGGTTATATCTCAATAAAAGCTCGTCAGGAATAATAAAACATCAGCACGGAAAACAGGTTACATACAACTTCAAGCAAAAACGAGGAGTAAGCAAACTTACAAACACGAATCACCTTGCGGGCTGACTAAAACATGCAATTAAAACAGTATACACGTTAATATCAGAGAGTCAAAAGTTCACGTTACTCTGCTCACAGGTAACGACTTAATATATAAACGAAATTGTAATCGAAACTAACCAAATGAAGGTCTAAAAGAGTCGGAAAGTGGACATGTCGTCATATACCAGTTAAGATTAGTCGTCGAGCGACAAAACAATCCACGCTTCACAGCTTCTACCCTTCCAATTTATCTCTTCAGTCAAAATGTACAAACAAGAGATACCTACATATTTTAGTTGAAACTCTGAGCTGCGTGAACGGCTTCCCCTTCAAATTTCAAACTCTCCGAAGTTTTCATAAACGTCAGAATAGAGGGCCCCCAGCGAGGTTCATGGCCGTCCCCTTCATACGACATGACCTGCCTCGCAAGTAACGTCACAGGGGAATGATGGTTGTTGTAAAAAGCAAGCTTTCGAAAAAAGTTGGGTACACCCATACTGCTTTCAAAACATTGACGTTAATTTTTTGCTGTTGTCCCCTTCTTGTCAGAATAAATGCTTTCCCGCCATCCACCCGATGTTCAAATCTATCTTCAGCGGAAAGAAAGACTCAAATCTACTTCAGGGCATCCGGATCCAAGCCATCCTCTCCTACTCTATTGGGGCCTTTTGAGATATTCGTGCAATAAGGAGATAGAGGCCAAATGGTGGCTACGGATTTCATTTTTGAAGAAGACAGACTCAGAACTGATGACGACCACGAAGGTGGTCGGGAGGAAGCGTTGAATAACGGTACCAAGCCATTTCATCTGAAAGCAACTTTCAAAGGCGCAACTCAACTTTTCGTAGGTCCAGGAGGGGCATTAGCGGATCCAAGGGGAGCAAAGAGGCGTAGGCCCCCTCCAAAGCTTAAAATATAACCTTTTGGACCCCGCAAGGCCGAAATTTTAGCCGTTTTTCTTTAAATATACTGTTTTTGCATTTCTCAATTTAGCCCACCAAACGTAACTTTGACCCCCTCCAAAATTTGCTCCTGGATCTGACAATGGCAGGGGGTGCGTACTGCGTAGGTAGGCTTTGAAAACTGCGTAGGTTGCGTAGGGGGTGGGTTTTAAAAATCTCTGTAGGTGCCCAGATTTGGTATGTCAAACAACCGTAGGTATTTGGTGGGACACTACAATAAAAAGTGTGTTTAAGCATTACCGCAGGCCTGTTGAAGTATATAAACGAATTGCAACTTCTTGGAAACGAAAACAATCAAAATTATTTCGGAAGCATGTTTCAAAATTAATTTAACGTTTCGTTGGGGATGCCCGAGCGTCCCTATATATATATATATATATATATATATATATATATATATATATATATATATATATATATATATATATATATATATATATATATATATACATATATTCACACCCCTACTCGACGTTGATAAGCGGAGGAAAGGCCAAGAAAAATTTGTTTAAGTGTCGAAATTCTTTGAGGCAACGCTCCTCCATGGTTTTCCAGTTAAGGGCCCTCGCTCTCAGCATCAATGTAAGGGCCCTGAAAAGGGCTTCACGCTTCGAGCGCCCCCTTCGTTTCGGACCTTTTCTGGCCCCGACCGTCCGGTCTGTGCTGGCGTGGAGGGCGGCTATCACCGCTGTCACGCGGAGGCAGCGGGGCCGCTGTCGGGTGCTGAATCACCGGAGCTTTCGGCCATATATGGCGTAGCAACGCCCGCCACGCGACCTCGCCGGCGCGGCGGTCACCTCTCGGCCAATCAGAGCGGCCAGGGCCGATGACGTCAGCGGCGCGCCGCTCTACTGATGGGGGACCGCCGCCGCTCCTTCGCTAGACAGCAAGCAGGAGTGCGCGGAGTGGTACGTCGATCTATTCTCCCCATACTACCAGACAGACCAAGCTGCAAACATGCGCGAGATTCTGCACCTCCAGGCCGGCCAGTGCGGCAACCAGATCGGCTCAAAGGTGAGTCTCTACCTGCCCTGGGAAGCCGTCAGCATGCCCGGATTGACTGCTCTGTCGTGTACGGACCTTGGTTCGATACATTGCGTGCCTGGCTGCCCTAGTACAGCTATGACAATCTGGCCACTTTTAAGAACCGGTAAAGGAAAGAAAATTCAATGCACCGGCCTGCATTCGTGGGCAGTGGAAAATTCGGCGTATACTTCGTCCAAACACTTTTTCAGGATCAGCCGCCGCCGTCAGTTATTTTGGTCAAATGGCGTGGACATGTCCTTTGGTGCCCGATCACCCTGTAACATGAAGGTCAATTGAGGCCTTGTGGCGTTTTCATGGGATGACCCCAGCGAGGCTGAAGCTTTCAGTATTTGGGTGAGGCTTGGGCCACAATTAATAATTTTGAATTATTTGCGCATAAACGCACTGTATCGGCCAAATTATACACTGTCTCGGCCCAATTCAATTCCGGGAATTGCAGGGTGGTATTGGGGGTCAATTTGCGTTTAAAATAATATCGATCCCTAGAGTTTTAATGTTTTAGTCCTCCCCAATACTATTCCCTTTCTAATGCCTGCAGCCTGACGTACCTATTACTATGGCTGTTTTCCTCACGCCTTCTTTGCTTGCAGCGGCGCCTGCATCATGCAATAACTGCATTTGCTGTGCAAAGTTTTACGCCAACAAGGCACACGTGAGCGATGACTTGTCAGAAATTCCACGGAGCGTGTGGTGTGGATTGTTCGCGAACGGTGTCATTGTGGCGGCGAGTTGGTATGATGCTCGCCAGGCGTCGCCCGTGCTCGCGGCGGAGACGGTCGAACGGCGGCACATACCTGAGCGTCCGTTGGGACCGCCCGGGGCGCCCGCCGGCCCGGCTGAGCCACCGCCGCACCCGTCCCACACGCCGCCGGGCCCCCGGGGCCCGCCTGAGCCACCACCGCACCCGTCCCACACGCCGCCGGGCCCCCGGGGCCCGCCTGAGCCACCGCAGCACTCGTCCCACACGCCGCCGGCCCCCGGGGCCCGCCGTAGTCTTTGCTACTGATCCGTGACGCATGACTGGTATTGGCAGCTAAAACGAAGCCCTGGATGGTTTGATTTGCAGCTAAAGGAGCCGGATGTTTAAGTCAGTTTTACGCAATCTGGGTCTCTGTATTCCTGAGATGGGTGACATTAGAAGTGCCGGGCAGGAAATAATTTATGTAAAGGTAGAGGTAGCCAGCTGGTTCTTGATCACTCCTAAATTCATTTTGTTAGCTAGCACGCATCCTTCTTTGGGTCAGATTCCTCATATATAGCAGTTTTTAAGGTTTGCATTATGCATTATGATCATTATGCAGTTATTTTAACCTCTTCAAGTGTGCACAATGAATAAACGCCTCCGCCGCCGAGGTGGGGGAAACGGGAAAAAAATGCGACGACATCACGGACACTGGTTTGGAAGGCACGGACCGGACGCTTCACTGGCCCCGCCTTCTCTGCAGCGGCAGCGAGTCGGCGTCCGTGGCGGTGACGCTGCTCCATGAGCCCCGCTGCAGACGCTGAAGGGCATGCAAGTCACAGGAGCCACGGGGGCACCTAGCGCGTGACCAGACCCGTCTAGGCAGGGCTATTACCGCCGAGGAAAGGGGAGGGCGTCTGCAAGGGCTACCTGATCCGGGCAAGTTTGATTTGCGGCGCTGTACTTGCCTGCAGGTGCGGCCACTGGTGGTGCAAAATTTCGGAACTGAGGTCAGAGTGGGAAACACTATTGAAAGTAACGCTCTGGTATCATTTTTCGGGGCAGTAATGTCTTTTACAAGTCAACTGTGTAAAATCTAGAGACGGGGCATTCACCTTATCAAACCAGGAACAAAATGCAAGGATCATATTTGTCGCTCCTCATTTCAACTCCCGGTAGACCAAACTCATTGACAGAAGCCCTCAAAAGGCTTGTTATGGGGCCAAAAATGAAAGCAAAAAGCACCATAGAGCCGGCATACGACCCACCACTGAACCAGTTTTTTGGACGTTGGCCCGCGGTGGGCAGCCAGCTCTGCTGGAGAGCCAGTCGCCGGGCCTGGCTGGAGTCTGGGAGATGGCCGACCGCCGCCGCCTCCGTTTCCCGTGCGGCCAGGATGTTTTGCGGTCGTTTCCGCCGGCCGTGTGAAGTCGCGGACGTCCGTCACAAGCGGCCTCCCCTGGGAGCGGGGCTCGTCCAAGCCCTTCCATCCGCCATCCATCGGTCATGCCCCTGGTCATGCCCACATGGGCGGAGCCCTGGTCACCATGGCGGAGAAAGGCAGTGCCTCCAGAGCTTCGATTCAGTCAAGGGATGATAAATATGATTTTATAATCGGTGTGATGTAATAGCTCCTGTCCAGAAGCCGTCCATTCTCCTCCCCTGATGTCGCCCGCACACTCGGTGCTGTGGGCTGGGCCTCGGGTGGAGCTGGCTGGGGTGTTGGCACCACCAGGAGGGAGGGAGGGAGGTGAACGGCCCCCGTGTCTGCGGCCGGCACGTGGCTAATGGAGCGCAGCCGGCCGGCCCGACGCCGGCTCCTCCTCGGAGCCAGACGGCCGTCCCGACACCGGCTCAGGCTCCGCCGTGGAGGCAGCCGGCCGCCCTGACACTGGCTCTTCCGTGGAGCCAGTCGCCTCCACACTGGCTCCTCCTCGGAGCCAGCCGGCCGTCCCGACACTGGCTGCTGCGATGAGCAGACTGCATGCTCCAGAATTTTCAACACTACAAAAAAGGCCCAAGTCCGGTACTCTCCAGATGACCATGCGAGCAGTGAGCAAGAATCAGCCATTTGGAAGTTTTATCAGCATTATAGTTAACTTTCTTTTATCCATACAACATCGACAAAATCAATGACGTTTTGCAAGTCTGGCACTGATAAAACAGACGCGCATAGAACTACATTAAAGGTACGAAAAATCTACTCCCACGGTCGGCTTCCCTTCAGTTATTTTGCTCGTTCTAAGGCAGACGTTATCTGCAGGGTTCGTTTGCCACATCCGCCCGTTTGACCCCGGTGACCGCTATCTGCCGTCGGTAACGCTTCAGTACGCGTCACCGGCTCGCCACGCATGGGGGAGTGGACAGGTGCGCTGAAAACCCCTGTCGGCAGGGCTGACCTGCGGAGGGATTCTTTACAGCCGTGGCGTACAAAGCAGTGATGACCGTATGTAACGTGTAAAGATTTTTTACAGTCTGGTACAATTTTAGAAAAGGCGCCGACAGAGTACCATGCCCAGTGCCGCATTGTATAATTCTGAGGTATATAGTCGCCTGTCACCACCTATACTACTTTTCATAGCGTGGTATAAAAAGACAAGCTATAGACGCCAGCCATCATTATCAATACCATCGTTCTGACCACTAACTCGTACCTTAATGGGTTTATCGAACATTGCCCGCCTGATCTTTTATACCTCACGGTCTTGATCGATTGATAGCACCGCTATCACTAACAATTTCGTGGCGTTGCAGTATATCGAACTTTCCTACTAAAACATGTCTATATTGTAGCTGGCTTGGGTCGTGCCAGAACGCGGACGTACTTCAGTACCGCCGCCTCGGCACAGGCGGTCAGCAGCGGCAGAAGCACGGGGGCGAGGGTGACCGGGCAGAACTGACGCGACTGTCTGACGCAATCCGAGACGGTGCTTCCGTGAAGACGCGAGACACGCCCTTCAGGCACATTGGACCGCCGAGCTGACAGGGCGCCACAGTGCACGCGGAAGTTTGTTTGCTCTTCGATAGCGATGTTCAGAACGCTCTGCAACTGCAGTTGAGAGGTTTTCTAACCCCGTGAAGTTACTTGGAGTGGACCCTA
Source organism: Lepas anatifera (assembly GCA_034440635.1). Taxonomy (NCBI): domain Eukaryota; kingdom Metazoa; phylum Arthropoda; class Thecostraca; family Lepadidae; genus Lepas; species Lepas anatifera. The sequence goes on from JAOTON010000172.1 coordinate 61,964, forward strand.
GGTACGGTTGTCCCGGCCATCTGCCGTCGCCCCCCCCGGCACTGCCGCCGCTCCCGTCGCGAAGGCGTGCAGGCGCGGCACTCTCTACGCCGTCAAGGTCAGCGTTAGGGCGGAAAACGCTCGCCTCGATGGTCTAAATTTTAGCAAACTGGCAACTTATATAACACAATGTAGCCTTGGTCGGTTCGCCTGCATTACTGAAGTTAATCCGTCTCCATTTTTATAACTATTTTCAGTAGAATCACCCGGGTACACCGCATCCCCGCTCCATCATTCTCCGGTCTCTCCCCGATATGGTAAATTTGGAAGGGAAGATCGTGGACGGGATCAAACATAGGTTTATTGTTAGGCTATTTTTTTTGTCATGTTGTCAGAGGTTCTGGCTCCGTGCTCAATTCGTAGCTGACAGCGGATTCTGGTCCGTTCAGCTAGGGAGAATCGTCCGGGACTAGTTTTTAGGCCTCTTAATTCGGCCACGCTGCGGGCTATTGATGTGCTATGAAGTCATGTTGGCGGTCGCGGCTCGCCAGTCAGCGGGTCATTCTTCGCGGCGGCCCCGTGCAAACCCAGACACAGCGCAGTCAGCTGACTCTGCGGTCAGCTGACTTCCCGCCGCGGACCGCGGCGGCCACGCCGGTTTCTTCGGCGTCAGCAGAGGCGCACTGGCGGCCGCGGCGACTCTAGGAACGGTGCTGACTTCACCCGAAAGCAGGAACACTAAAACCCCGGGGGAGATGTCTGATGACTTCCAGAACCCTTATTTAAGCATAATGTTTGAGAACCTCGGAGCGGCCATTTTCCGTGTTGCCCCACCGGTCAGGTGTGCTAGATGCGCCCCTGAGCGTTGCCGCGCTGAGGGCGTCGGTCCCTGACCCCGGCTCTCCGGGTCGCCGCCGCCGCTGCAACGGTGCTGGGCCGCGACGGGCGCACGTGACGGGACTGCCAGGAACCGGCGGCAGCGGCGCGGCGGCCCGCTCAGAGGTCCGGCTGTCCTCCAGGGCAATCATCAAGCTGCGGTGGACTAGTCAATTTCTAGTCAGAATTTACATAGAGTTTGATGTTTGTAGGACTGGGAGGGAGTTGGGCTGGGGACCAGGATCTAGTCATCAGGATCCGCCTCGTTACTTCAGCAAAGAATTAAAACGGCTGCGTTCTATCTAGAAAAAACACTTAATGCCTAGTGTCCATATTATTACTAGCATATTTTGTAGGTATGTGACTGTTCGCGGGAGCTACGCGCAAAATTGTGAAACGAAAGAACCAAAGTACAACTGAGGGCGTAGTCCGTTTTTATTCCACGACATAAACGCATGGACAGATAGCTGACGCGCTTGGTTTGGAGCGGCGGCTGCTTTTGTGACGGCGACTGTCTGGACCAGGGTAGTTGGAGGGCTGTCTGGACCAGGGTAGTTGGGACGACCGCAGCTGCGGTGATGGTCCATCGTCTTCGTGCTTCAGCGGAGCGTGCGTCCCTCGTCCGCTCCCCGCCGTCTCCTCCGCCGGCGGGCGCACCGACGGAGCGTGACAACCGTCTGGGTAGCGGTGTCTACAGTCGGGTTCACACCAGGGAAGATGCTGCTTCATTTACTCACGATATTGGAGAGCTGCCAGTCTCAACATTGTTCACGCTCCCGGATTGTGAGCGTGGTGAACTGATGTACGCAACAAACAGACTTCCGGAAAATGTGAAACATTGATTGGCGTAACGATGCCCATCAGTCAGAAAGAGGTTGGGAACCTTCAATGCCAGTGGATGGTACTGTTGCAGTTATTTTGAAGTCTTGAATTCTGGGAATAGCAAATCAACCGGGCCATGCCAATTTTGTTTTGACAAACATCGGCAATAAACGGACAATCCCCACCTGCTGCACGTAGTGTCTGTAACAATTTGCCTGACACAGGGCATGTAGTTGATATCTTGTTAAGTTGTTTTTCAGTCTCAATAATACCATTTTTATGTATTGGTTGGGGTTTGACATCGTCCAATCTGCTAAACAAGTCCGAGTGCTGCTGGTACCAGCGTAGAGTGGATCTCGAATACATGGGAAGTTTCATCGTATCAATTACAGCGAGTGGGGACCAGGACAGCCGTGTCTGAAACATGGCGTCCGATTTCATTAGTGCCTACCAATCTAAAGAAGTCATATTTTGAATTAAGTTTTCTTGTTCTGTTTGTAATTTCCTTATCCCTCACGTGGTTCTGAAATAGGGGTTCATGGTGATCCCGTGTACAATGGTTAGCATCTGCACCGCAGTTGGCGCGGGCTACCCCTCGTCGTTGTTTGGATCAGCGCTGAGCGGGTTGATAGAAGTCTGGATATGGAGCGAACGCTCGAGGTCAGGGTAATCGGTCGGGTCGCCGTCAGCGCGCCACCTCCGCACCCCAGGCCGTCGCCATGACCCAGATCTAGACGGCAGCTGTCTCTCGGTCGTCAGTCCCGCCCTGTCAGGGCAAAAACGCGTGGCTGCTCCAGGCACGCCACAAAAACTGGCGGCTGTCGGGGCTTGAACCCGGAGCGGCGGCGCCGAAACCGGTTTCTGAGACGGCTCGCCAGGCTGCCTGTTCAAGCGCCGGGTCAGCTGGACGCTTAGGAACCTCTGCTGCGGAAAGGCTTTGAGGGGCTTAAGATGACTGGTGAGCCTCATCACAGGATGGAATCTGTCTGCAAGGTCCGGGGTTTTAGTGGCGAACGATTTCTCAGATTGGCTTCATTTGTTTTCCACGGCTGCGCTATTTTTCACGATTTCTGAGGCTGATCTCATCGATTTGCTGCACAGTAATCGGCTAAAAAATTTCACGTTCGATCAACTCTCCAATCCGATAAATAGCAGGTTTCTCGTCTTTCCTTGCTGTTGTTACTGCCGAACCTTGGTTTGCAATTGATGTTGCAATAATGGCGATCGCTCCGCAATGACTTGTTTTTGGTGTTCAAACTCCGCTCAGACAGGCTCAGACAACTCCGCTCCGCTCATCAAGGAGAGAAACCCATATCGAGCGTTCGGCGCCAACGGCTGTCTGGTGGGATCATTTTTCTAGGATCCGGACGCATTCGATGATCTCGCGGAAATGTTTCACATCCGTTCGTTATCCTCGGGAGTCAGATCTGGGCCTGTCACTAGCTAAATTTAGCCCGCGCCGGGGCGGCGGCCCCGCGCCGCACCAACGACCGACCGACGGACGACCGCCGCGCTGTCCTCGGCGGCTGGAGTTTGTCTTTATGACGTCACCAACAGCCGCGCGCAGCTGCCAGCGGGGTACACGGCCTCGCGCCGGCGCGCACAAAAAGGCGCCAACTTCAAATCACACGCGTCCAGCTGCCGAGGGGTACTTGTACGAAACTCGCGCCATAACCGTCACCCTTCTCGTTAGGGGGCGGGGGAGGGTGGTAATTACGGACCGCCTGCGCGAATCTGCGTGTGAGGGAGTCTTCAAGGTCAGAATGTGAGGAACGCCGGCTGAGTCTTGTTGAGACCCGAGAGAGAGGAAGAAAGACACTGACACTGAGCAGGAGTGGATATCTCATCAGAGGTCGAAAAATCCGCCAACTCGCTAACAATGCTGGTGACAAAAAATCACGCCGGTGACAAAAAGGCAGGGTTGTGCTCAGCACACGGTCAGAAGTCGAGGGTCAGTCTGTCAATACGTTATTTAAGGTTTACAAGGACTCAAAGGGTCTGGAAAATACTCCCTCTGAGTGTCAAATCTCAACATGTTTGGGTACACATGTGTGCTTTGAAAAGCCGTTGGTGACCCTTGAACACCTTTTCCGAGCTCTGCTCATCACTTCAAGTGCACTGGACCCGGTCCCCTGCGCAGTGGAGTGCATTTGTAAAAGCGACCTATCTGGGCGGGAGCATTGCATCTTATCACCATTCCGTGAAGTGTTGGAACACGTCATTCTTTCATATCTACTCCAGCACATCGGAATATGTAAAGTTGACCGCGCTCTGACACGGGGGATATCTGACTGATAATGCAGCCCTGGGTATATAGCTGACCCCGTGTCCGAGTTTGCCGCAGCCCTGGGTAACTATGTCCGTGTGTGCAGCAGCCCTTTATATCGGACTGACCCCTGTGTGTCCGTGACTGGGATCTGACTCACCCCTGTGTGTCCGTGTGTGCAGCAGCCCTTTATATCGGACTGACCCCTGTGTGTCCGTGACGGGGATCTGACTGACCCCTGTGTGTCCGTGACGGAGATCTGACTCCTGTGTGTCCGTGACGGGGACCTGACTGACCCCTGTGTGTCCGTGTGCGCCGCAGTTCTGGGAGGTGATCTCTGACGAGCACGGCATCGACCCCAACGGCAACTACATCGGCTCGTCGGAGCTGCAGCTGGAGCGTATCAACGTCTACTACAACGAGGCCAGCTGTGAGTACCGCCGCCGCCAACTGCTCCCGCTCGAACGCATTCGGCGTTCTGTACTGGTCCTCTTCTGTAGCGCTGTGCGAACATGTCGCTCGACTAGCTGCAGCGTCTGTTCCCAGGACGCGCTTAGGTGTTTTTTTTACATTGAATGGCATAACGTACCAAGAGTCATTCGATGTTTTCCACCTAAGAATGAAGTGTGTTGCTCCAAACACATACGTTGCTGCGGGTTTTCGCGGGGGTAGGGGAAGGACCCAACGATGAAAACTTACATTTACTTTCCCCATTGTTCGTTCGTTCTACCAGACATGATAATGCAACGGCTTTGTATTAGATTGTACTGCAACGTCATGCAATGACGAAAGGAAAACGTTTTTCTGTCATTCAATGCTGCATTTTCCCTAACGCTTTAATAAAAAACGCTTAAAACTATAAATTAGATAATAATGTTTTATCATCTGAAATTGAGTGAAAGGGAGGGGGTGGCTGCCATTCAGGCCCCTGGGTTGCAACGCTCCCGCGTGCGACTCGCCACATGTTTGCTTTCTGCAGAGCACAGAAGAGCTCAGTGGCACGTTCGAATTGGGATCATGGGGAACTGTGTTAGAGAGGTGGACTGAATCTGCACGATCATCTGCAGTCGGAAGTTGAGGTGGGCGAATCGTGCCCGTCTCCTGAATATTTATCCGGCAATCGGGCACCTCCCCGGTCACCGCCCCACCAGCCCACGTGGGGCTGAACCGTGCCTAAGAAGGAGGGGCGTTCATGCCGTGTGGAGGAAGTGGGTAGGCGTTGACCCTCCAAGAAATCAAGCAGCTAAGATTGCCAGATGTGGGACTAGTGGAACAATACTCCCCACCGCGGTCCGAGCACACGGGCTAACATGAAACCGACATAAGTACCGCGTCCCGGTGGCGAATGAATGGTACAAATAATTAACGGTTTCACCTCCCGGCCTGATGGTATCCGTCTGGACGAGCTGGCCGGGTCGCATGGCCGACTTTCCATGCAAATTGGCCGGAGTGTCTGTGCAACAGAACGCGTGCGCCGGGCCACTTCCGGCCCAGTTTATCGTGACACCGAACCGCCGCGTCCGGCGCAGGGCCGCAACAATGGGTCGCGCTGCCGTGGCCTGGCCCTGGGCCGTGGCCTAAGGCGGAAGTACTCGGCGGCCGCCGTTGTTTGGTCGGATGATGTACGGCGAGGGGCTGTAGACTCCAGCGGCTGGTGTCTAGTTCATTAACCAATCTTGGCTGCAGACTTTGTTACGGAATCGCAGCTACATATCTATCCTATCTATTATATATTATTATATATTATATCTATTCTATCCTACATCCAGCGTATTCAGAGCCTTTGAGGCTTTTTTAGGTACATCCATCGGCCCAGTGTGGTGTGCTTTTCTCCATTGTGGGTGGACTATTAAAAATGAAAACCTGGTTCGGCCTCATATTTTCATTGCGATAAATCGGTCGCTCTTTTTCGTCGAGACGTGGAGGATGCATATGCGTCTGGACTCCCGAGAGTCCTGATGAGTAAAACTACCAATGCAGGGTATCATTTTGGACAAACTAAGTTAATATACTGCTCGTTATGAGGGGTACATCTCGTATAGCTTTCATCTTTGTTGATCTCCAGGGATATTTATTTCACCTTTACCTTTTGTAATGTTGAGCCCCGAGAATCAAACAGTCATGCTGTAGCCATCTCGGTTTGTCATAGGCTTCCTCCTGTCTAAAAGAAGAAACCTGCCATAATAATTTGACCCAGTGAGCCCTTCTGTTATTAAGTGCGCCGAGTGTAGTGGTCGTTTTCACTGGGGACCAAAGAAAGAAAAATACCAACGTTAAGGCTGAAAGGGGGTTATTGAAACATTCGAAGGCCATATTGTTTTCTAGGCCCTGTTGTGTCCTGTTTGGCACTGTAGGCCTGGTTTGGGGAGAGGGATCTGGGTGACTTTTAGCAAAGGTCAAAACAGCTCTTGCCCCACGAGTAGGTCTGTCTAGTTTTATTATTTTCTATTTGTTATATTTTAAATGCCATCTTCCCGGTGGGCCAAAATCCGGATGGTTTAGGTTCTACAGGAGGGGCTGGGACCAGAAATGGTTGCCGGTTACCTGCAGACTATTTAGACCAGGTTCCTGGCTGTGCCGGGCTGGACCTACACCAGCGCCGGCGCATCCGTCCCAGGACGTGATGATTGGCTGGTTTTGACGCGCTGCTGATGGATACGACTCCGGTGAACCGCCTCCGGCGATTGGCTGCCGGCTCTGGGGTCAGTGACCCCGCCGGCCGACCCCTCCCGGGACCGGGGTGATGGGGACGCTCAATTGGCCCGAGTGGGAAAAACAAGGATACAAGAGCGCGATCGTTCACGATACTGTATGAAAGTCGAGGCCGGTGAGTTGATTGATTTGTGTCTGTGCTTCGAGGCCGGATGTAGCGGGAAATTGGCGAATATCCGCCCCTTCTCCCACCAGCGGTAAATAAGTGTCCTGCTCTGAGGATCAATATATCACATTTGAGCCTGTCGTAAACCTCTGTTCAGTGTTTGTTTTCAAATGCGGCGTTATGGTTTAATTTAGCAGAAGCGTGACTTTGAAACGAACGTTGAAGGGCGTTCTCCCGAAGAGGAAATTGTGTTCCACGCTGTCGAGTCTGGTGACTTTAGCAGTCGTCAGCAGCACTTCATCGTCTCAATAGCGGGCCATCTGTGGCCCGTTACGTGACCTCTGGAGGCACTTGACGCACTGAATCGAGGCTGGTCTGGCAGAACACGTCGCTAACTGAGGAATGCTGTCTGGTGACCGGGAAATTCCAGTCAGTCGGCCGGATCATCCCGACTCTGGGTGCCCACGATTTGACCGTTCCGGTCGCTGAAATAATTACGGTTTCAAAACTCGCACGCTAGGTGAGCAGGGGTCTCGCTAGTGGCGCCAGGGCCCGGCTTAGTTGCGGGTGTCGCCGGCACTAGCTTGGGAACGCGGTCCGGATCCATACGGTAACGACACTGAATTCGGTGGACTGCCGCTGGGGAGGGGTTTCAGTCTGCCGGGCCCCAGTCAGCTGTTCCCCGAACCGCGTGACTGGCGCGTTGTCATGTGGACGAAGTCGATGGAGGATGAGTGAAAGTATTGATTCTGGTGACGCCTTTGTGCTACCATTATTGGGTCTGATTTTCATGACATTAAATTGTGACATTCGAGACTAAATTGTGTATTTGTACTGAATCCGAATGAACCTAGCGAGTTCAGTTAGGCCCAGGGAATAAATATGTTAAAAGCAATTTCCTTGTACGCCATAGGACCTGAAGCTACGTCCAAGTTTTCTTGAAACACGTTTTGGTTGTGTTGGTAGTCGCGGCCGACCGGCGTGCAGCCGAGGCCTGGGTAGGTGCTGACGTCACTAAATCTGTAACGGCTCCATCCGGCCGCGTTTGTGTGACGAGGCATACAGCGGCAGTACGCATCATATAGGCTAATTTTCGGTGGCGTGGTGTCCGGTTACGTCCAAATTAGGCTAAAACCAGGATATCCACAGACATCCATGTATGTTCTTGCGAGAGAGACGAGAGTAAGATTGTCGGGTTTCAAATTTGATTTTCTGTTACAATAAATTTAGTTCTGATTTTTAATGCGCCGTGAAGTTTTTTCGCCGTTGGAAGGGACATTCCACCCATATTTATTAGTTGGGAGTCCGAACTAAGTACCATCAGCAGGGCTCTGTACTAACAGGTGCCGTACCGCTGTTCAAGTCTGCGCTGCAGGTCTCCGCCGTGAGCCGTGTCGACTTAGACAATCGGCAACGCTCCAAACCACGAGCTCTAATCCGTAAACACGTCGGCGTTTTTATGCTGTGCATCTGAGAGCTCAGTCCCCCGGGCAACTGCCACCGACTGGCATCGTAGAGCCGAAGTCACCACAAGCGTGCAGAGTGGCCGCATTTTTTGTTGACTGGGACTGCGTTTGGTCCCCAGCCCCTCAACGGTCCCGATCCGTTCGAGTTTTCCTCCATGGGGTACCAGTACTCTTCTAGTTTTGAATACATGGAGGCCCGCTACCTTCCGGAAATTACTTTGTTTTTTTTGTAGAAGGCCATTATGGGCCCTTAACTAGATTTATTTGTGCAGTACAGGAACCGAAAATGCTCGATAAAGAAAACAATGGGGCCTTTTTGACCGATAAATGTGCCCGCTTAGGCCATGATGATGCCCCTCTCTTTTTCTAGTCGCCAGGAAAAATGCAGTAGGCGGCGATCGAATAACCAAGTAAAGAAATAAGTTAAAGAAACTCCCGGGGGCGAAAGTGTTCTATCCTCCCAGCGCCATTACTGTCTGTTGCCGCCAGCGGCCACAGCTGCGCGTGGCGCCACCGTCGCCGCTGGGGCGCCGGCGTGTGGGCGGCGATGGCGGACGGGCCGCGCCGCGCCGCCGAATAAGGCTGCGGCTGCCGCAGACGACAGATGTGGAGATGTGTGCGGCTCCTGCGGAGGCGGCCGACACCGGGTTTGACACGGTGGAATCGGCGTCGTCTCACCGCGGCCGGCCCTGGCTACAGTGGCGGCACCAGCGGGCCCTGGGTCGGGGCAGCTGACTGCTATAGCTGACGTTTAAGGGAAAGCTGACCGAGTGCCCGTCGGTGCACAGCAAGAACTATCACCGGTTTTTTTGCTCTGAACTCGTCTCGCGTGTCTCATACAGGCCACTTTAAGATCCGGGCATCAGCGAACCCGTTACTCGTCGTCGAAACGGCTTCCCCAGCCGCGTTTCTTCCAATTGAGCCAGTTATGTCGAGTTAAAACCAGTTCCCACATTTGGGCTGCGAGTCGGCGGCGGGTGCGGGCGGCCATCGCTGTACGGTTTACAGCCGCCCACGGGCGGTGTGGGCGGGGGCGGCGACCCCCGCTTTCTCCGACCCTGACTGCCACTTGTTGCGGTAGCCTGCCGGGCGGGTCCATTTAAACATGACTGCCCGGTGAGATCACGCGATGGGGGAGGGGAGGACGCACCATCTGTGCACAGAGCGTGACGCCAACACCAGACGAGCGGGCGTGGCTCATAATAGCCAGCGAGATCGTGTTCCGCGGGCGAAAAACAACTGAAAGAGAACTAATCCCGATTTAAATGTACAGCCATTTAGCGTCTGTACAAATAATTACACAGTCTCGGTCTGACAGTCCACCCAAAACGGGCATTTCTGTATCAGTGATCTCATGCCTGCACGCCCGCCGGTGCTTTAGCCGGTCTCGGACCGGTATGGACGTAATCGGCTCAGAAGCCCGGCAGCGCCTGAGCGGCCGCCCCTGTGGACGTGCAGTCAGCGGCGGCGCTGCTGGTCCTGCTACTTCGTTCTGACAGCTGAAACTTCACATCGTTCTTAAACTGTCAAATCTGCACCGCACATCTTTAAAAGTGGCAAAACTGCTCCCAGTAAGTGGCGAACAGGCACTTGGGAGCCGCTCCTTAAGGTTGTGGGGTACATACTTAGTTGTACAAGAGCGTTGTCAAGCTTTAGTTGTCGAGCGGAGACCCACTTCTTTCCTCGACAACTACCTACCTAGCGACTGACGGTTGATCTATCAGGAACGGATAGGATCGCGGCAGCTTCAAAACCTGAACCTCATCTATACGCGTTTTTCCCCGCCAGTCGTTTTCCAAAAGGTTAGATCCTGTCCACGCGTGCATTTGATGTGCGTTTTGTCGTGAATCTGCGTTCATGCTGGCTGGCGGAGAGTTGCCCAGTCTCGGCAGACAATATCCGCAGCCCGCTGGGAGTGGGCTTTGGCAGCGGCTGGTACAGGCGCTTCAGGCCAGTGTATCACGGCTAATCCTGGCCCGGTCGATAGCCTCGCGTGTTACATGGCAATAGGGCCTTCCACAGAGTTAGTGGCCGGAATGTCTGGCCAGGAGGGGCCGCGCACCAATCCGGCTCCACTCCTCAGGGACTGAAAACCGTATTCCCGTGCCTGTGGGTGGCCTCACTTCGTTCTTCAGCTCTTAGAGTGCCAGCTGGTCACCAGCTCTTCTGCAGCACCGCTGTTTTAAACCAGTTGGGAATCAGAGGCTCGGCTGACTCGGAGATTAGCGGGAGTCTACTGGCGCCCCACCACAGCGCGGTGAGGAGCCATGCTACGGCCCCACCACAGCACTGCCGCAGCCGTGCTCTGATGCTCTCAGAGTCAGCATCACCGCAGACACTGGTGAGAGCAGAGCGTTGGTTGGCATTGCCACGGTGCTGTGCGGCCCGGTCCGGACAGAGGCACGGGGTGGAGGGTTGAGAGTGAGCGGCCTGCTTGCCCCAGATGTCGACTGGGCGGTCACGCGGCGGGCTGGTGGTGCCGTGAAAGTCGTCCAGTCTCGGTCCCTTCCCTCACGCACCGGCCGGACAGCCGCCACCACCGCCGCGGCGCACGTGACTTCACACCGACCCCTTGTCTGCTGCCGACCGAAACAGAAACCGATACAGACTCGGTGAAAGCAGAGTGGTATGATTCATGTGCCAGCTCCACTCCTCATAACCCCGCAGGAGGTAGAGGGGGGGGGGACAAATGGACCTAGTGGTGTAGCCGCCTTCCCCGAACGCGACGCAGTTCCGTGACGCGTTAGCGTGAATCACCGTCGTCGTGAGCGGCTCCGCTGGCTGGCCCTCCGCCTGATGATGCCACGCTCCGCCGGCTTGCTGATGCCACGCTCCGTTGTGCCGCAGACAGCATTCCACCTGCCGCCGCCGGCTGTCAGGGCGCGCCGCCGATCGCGACAGGTGCTCCCACAGAAAAAACGCCGATTTTCCAGTCGCCATATGGCGCGACGTCCTTCTTTGGATGAAATATAGCGCCGGCTCCGGTTCGGTTACGTGAGGCCGGGGTACGGCCAGCTCGCCGCGTTTGGGTGTGATCGAGCGGCCGAAAACTACGGCAGACGTCGACTGGTACGCGGATGATGACGTTTCCGGCAGAACGACTGGGAGCAGCGCTCATTATGAATGTGTGGAAGTGGCGCATCTGACGACACGTGACTCACCCTCACAGCTGCAGCGACCTCGACGGCACCTTATCGTGTGTCCCACTTCAGGCTGCGTGGGCACAATGGCCAGAAAAAGCGGGCAGCGAGGTGAAGCAATTGTAGCACGAGCCTTGGTCTGTTCCCACTTGTTTTGCTCTTCCGAGCTCTAAGGCTTTTCTATACTGGTAAGTGGTGGAGGTGTCGGATTGTATTGTCCCGAAGAAACACATTTTCTGATACAATTCTCCGCTGAGGAGCCGACATCAGCGGTGCAGGTGGGCCGGCCGGCCGCCGCCCCGCTCGGTCCACCCTGTTGCCACGTGGCAGGCCCCTGGACAGTGGGACGCCAGGGCCGCACCTCTCTCTCCTTATTTGGACACCGGCCGGCCGGACTCCAGCGATCAACACATCGGCTGTAGAGCCGCACGCCCCCGTGTGGCTGATTTAAAGTGCTGGTCTGCACGGCACCGAGCCGGGAATGGACTGGTCCGACAGCCGCGCTTGAAGTACGGCAGTGTCCCCGTGCTGCGTTTGGGTGGTAGCTGCGGGGGCACAGCGCCGTCGCCCCAGTACCGGACACAAAAACCGTGTCGTCTGGAGAAAATTCAGCGCCGGGCGTCGAGACAGCGGGCACGGAGAGGGGCGGGTAAAAACGGCGTCTGTGCGGCGGCGCCCATTCATGGGCCGGGGGGGAGACTGCGGACCGGCGACACCGGCACAGCTGTAGACTGTGACGGAGGGTGAGTCGCCCAGACCTGCCACGCCCCTCAGACAGTGCGTGAGTTAGACGGTTGGTGTCTAAAGCCGTGGCCCCACGCTCAGTCCGGCGATCGATCTGCACACACAAGAGATCGCGGAAGGAGCTTAGAAAAATAATCCTCTAAACGAAACTTCAAGGCATTCGTTTTGGTTGTCACTGATGTGAAAACCGCGACTGTTCCTATGCCTTGGAACGAGATTGACGTATTTATCATTATTTATCGATATGCAGGATGCCCTTTCGAGTTTGTTAACCTAAGTATTATAAGTATACGCTTAGGGAAGTGGGATAGGGCCCCCTCCGCTCTTCATTGAAATGTCTTCCGATTTCAGTAAAGTTGAAAAAATTGGAAAATGTAACCAATATGTGGGGAAGGTGACAGAAGCCCAAATCTGAGGTTAGACTGGCCCCTCACTTTTGTCGGTGGTAATACAGTTATGCATATCAAGCTAATAGTGTTTGGACCATCGGCCTCGTCACGTACGCTGACTTCTTCAGTGTAGATTTACACTTTATATCCGTGACGTACGTAAATGTGATTTTCACTACTGGCCTGGTCAATATTATTTTTATTCCCGTGAATGATTGATCTGGCCGTGAAGTGTGACTCGAGCTTTCCTTCTGTTCCAGCTGGAAACTACGTGCCCAGATGTATCCTGGTCGACCTGGAGCCCGGCACCATGGACTCGGTCCGATCCGGCCCCTTCGGCAAACTCTTCAGGCCAGACAACTTCGTCTTCGGCCAGTCGGGCGCCGGCAACAACTGGGCCAAGGGCCACTACACAGAGGGCGCCGAGCTGGTGGACAGCGTCCTCGACGTCGTCCGCAAGGAGGCCGAGGGCTGTGACTGCCTGCAGGGCTTCCAGCTGACACATTCCCTGGGTGGCGGCACCGGCTCCGGCATGGGAACCCTCCTCATCTCCAAGATCCGGGAAGAGTACCCCGACAGAATCATGAACACATACTCAGTCATGCCCTCGCCCAAGGTGTCGGACACCGTCGTAGAGCCCTACAACGCCACCCTGTCCGTCCACCAGCTGGTGGAGAACACAGACGAGTCTTTCTGTATCGACAACGAGGCGTTGTACGATATCTGCTTCCGCACGCTGAAGCTGGGCAACCCCACCTACGGTGATCTCAACCACCTTGTCTCCCTCACGATGTCCGGTGTCACCACTTGCCTCCGGTTCCCCGGCCAGTTGAACGCTGACCTCAGGAAACTCGCCGTCAACATGGTGCCCTTCCCCCGTCTCCACTTCTTCATGCCGGGCTTCGCGCCGCTAACAGCGCGCGGTGCCCAGCAGTACCGGGCCCTCACCGTGCCCGAGCTCACCCAGCAGATGTTCGACGCCAAGAACATGATGGCCGCCTGCGACCCGCGCCACGGCCGTTACCTGACGGTGGCCGCCATCTTCAGAGGACGCATGTCCATGAAGGAGGTGGACGAGCAGATGCTCAACGTCCAGAACAAGAACAGCAGCTACTTCGTGGAATGGATCCCGAACAACGTCAAGACGGCCGTGTGCGACATCCCGCCCCGTGGCCTCAAGATGTCCGCCACCTTCATCGGCAACAGCACCGCCATCCAGGAGCTGTTCAAGCGCATCTCGGAACAGTTCACCGCTATGTTCCGGCGCAAGGCTTTCCTCCACTGGTACACGGGCGAGGGCATGGACGAGATGGAGTTCACCGAGGCGGAGAGCAACATGAACGACCTGGTGTCCGAGTACCAGCAGTACCAGGAGGCCACCGCCGACGACGAGGGCGAGTTCGACGAAGAGTACGATGATGACCAGCAGGAGGTTGCATAAGTATCCAATGGGCCGCGTGACACCACCACCAGTTCCGGGAGGTCGTGCGGCCGGCGCGCACGTGCGCGTCTGTGTGTCTGCCGACGTGCCACCGTGCAGCGCTCCTGCCTTGCTGTCTCGCCAGACCCCCGGGCCACCCACCTTCATTCCGGAATCTCTGTCTCTAGTTGCTCTGCCAAATTACCTATCTTGTTCGTTTAACATTCTACAATCATTCCATAGAAGAACCGCCTCTTTCCAGCCGGATTTATAGGCAGAACGTTTTTGATACACTGGTAGTGGAAGTGTTACTCTGGTTTGAAGTGAAGATGTCGTTTGCACGGCGTGAAATGCTTTACTGCTTGTTACAAATGTTGTGATCCTCCAATTTTATATGTATTTTTTTACGTCCGCCTGTGGGCCGTGCGGAATCGAAAGATCTGAGCTGGACAAGTGTAGTCTCTTTTCGAGTGACTGCATTTGTTGCTGAAAACAACCATGAAAAACGTGGAATAAACAAAACCTAACAACTCGGGACATTTTCGCGGGTTGGTGGTGTATGGATGAATACCTGTACACCTGGAAGATCCACTTGATTAATTTGTATCGCACTCTGACTCTACTCTGTGAACGAAGTACAACAGGCAGTTTTGAAGGGGAAAGTCCTGCTGCCTGCGACGACGAACGACCCACACCCTTCACCGTCGGGTCCTAAACAACTTTCTCCGACCCCCTTTTCACCCCAGCGCGGTGGGGGTTGGCTATTTGGGCTTTGGGGCACACAAGCATCCTAAGGCTTGTTCTTTTCCTACGAAGTTATTTACCAAAGTATGAAAACCGGCAGAAAATTCCAGAGCTCACATGTTCAAACTTGCAACATGACTATGGAAAGGGGACTAAGATGCTACCAGGGGCGTAGCCAGGACTTCGCTCAGGGGTAGGGGGGGCAGCGCCCCGAAAAGGGCCCCTGCGACAGCGCCAAAAGAGCCCTGACTGGTAAAAAGGGCCCAGCTTGTTACAGAATAGAGTGCTGAAAAGGGCTTAAGAGGGCCCTGTCTGGTATGAAATTTCAAATTTGGCCACAGAGCATAGTGCGGACGAGCCGCGCTTCGCGCGGCCCGTGTCCTCAAGAGGGGGAGGGGCGGCTGTCTCCCTGCCGCCCCCCTTGGCTACGCCCCTGGATGATACGATTTGGATATTAGGAAGGAAGGAAAGTATTCTAAGCCGTATCTACAAATTTATTTTTAATTCCCATTCTCCCCGTGCATTTCCGACGGAAAGATCAGTACCGCAGTATCAGTACCTGACACTAGGTCATCGATATAAAAATCTCGTTGCAGCTTTTGGTACTCGGTGGACACATTATGCGAGATAAATACGATATAAATTTATCAAACCTAGTTTAAGCTACATTTTTCGAGGAATAAGCTACATTTACTGAAACCTGGCCTAGTGATCTGACCTGAAGTGACTCAAACGTAACATTTTCGGGAAAGTTGCGGAATCGATCGGATCTAATGTATGCCAAGTACGGCGGCGATCCGCGTCGCCGTTTTCCGGTGTCGCCGGAAAAAAACCCGAGGGGGCCGGTGTTCAAACACCACCCCATCCCTACTGCACTAGGGCGAGGAACACAGGCAAGTTTTGACCCCCAGGTGAAGTGAAAAAGTATATGCCAACATGTACGCTTTTGGGCGTGATTATATTTTAAACTATGCACCGGACGTTGATAAACAATAATCATTCGATGTCTCGTAGGCCAGATTTAAATGATATGCAAAATTATAGATTCATATTAACAAAGTAAGGCCAAGATGTTAATCTCCCTCAGGCGTTAATTTTCGAAAACCTACGGGGACTATAAACGAGCCAAGTCATGGGAATGAAAGCTGTCCACCCATAAAGATCAACCAAACTTGTGCAACCCTACCGTTCAGTTGCAACAATTTCGCGGGGTCATTTGGGCAGCAAGTCCCTTTGATAGGTTCTACGACAGGCGGGGATGTGGGAACGATTTGTCTGGGTGGAGGTGGGGCGAGTAGGTGGTCGCACCTCTGCTTTGAGGGCTGGCTTGTCAGCAATTCAAAACAACTTTTCTACGACTTACGTAGGCCTCAGAAGCGGGGATTGCACGGCAGAAAACCGCCGCGAAGACGTCCAGAGAGACTAGGCCAAAATAGCCAACCTTATATTTTTCATTCCGAAAATCGGCCAGTTCGGCCCTCAAGTTAGGGGACTGCTTTTCTTCTACCATCGAGATTCCCATGCCCATAAATCTATTACCCAGTTTCAAAATAACAAGAAATACCGATTGTATTTTTGGAATCTCTGTGGGATTGGCATTTATAAATAAACTAAGTTACTGTTTTTGGATATCCCACGCGAAAATGTTTTCCATTCCATTCTACATTATACATTAGTTGACGTTACGCTACTTCTGAATCGTGGCGGTGATTTTCCGACTGACCGCTTCAGGCAAACCCCTGCATTGACCGGTCGCCACAAACACAGTGGCGTCAAGAGCGCTGGAGTAACCATCCTGACGAACGCAGCACGGGTCCAAAGACACCCCCAGCGTCACCCTCACAGCTGTCAGCCGAAGATCACTTCCATTGCCGACGAAAACGAGACGGGACACAAAATAGGCTGTTGTGTATTGCACGGTTCTTGTACGCCGATATTCTTTAGCTCAAGGAACAGCGAATGCGCACTCATAAAATGGCCACAATTTTCAAAATACCAGTCACGCAAATCACACAATTGTTGGCACCCTTAGCAAAGGTATACTGTAAAAATACCCATTCAAACCAGTCACACATTAGACAGTACCACAGTATATCGTTCTTGCAAACTCCTTATTAACATGATATCCAAACCAACTTCCATGTCAAGACACTAAGCGTGACCAGGTAGAAAAAACACGTTCCCACAATAAAAATCGCCTGTCCCCCAAAAAAGCGCCGCGGAGCCCCAGCACCAGGGCGTTCCAGTCGAGCAGCGACGCTCCAGCGTCCATCAACCCAACTAACCTTATCTGCCCAGCAGAAACGCAGCCACCATTTTGTTGAACTCTTCAGCATAGCGGAGGTGGATATTGTGTTTGCCGTCCGGGAATACGTGCAGCCTGGAAACGGAGGGGAGCTACTAACAGCCTGGAAACAGAGGTGAAACACTACCGTCGCCTGGAAACGGAGAGAAAACAACTCACCGCCTGAAAACAGAGGGAGACCTACTCGTCGCCTGGAAATAGAGGGGAGGCAATCTAGTCGCTTGGAAACATAGTTGCAAACACTCACGTCGCCTGGAAACATAGGGGAGACAATCTCACCGCCTGAAAACAGAGGAGACACTTATCGTTCGCCGCCTGAAATACAGAGGAGACAATCTCGTCTTTCGGAAACAGACGGCAAGCTGTCTCACCGCATGGAAACATAGGGGAACAAGACGGTACGCATTCTCACCACCTGGAAGCAGAGTTGTGACACTCTGATCACCTGGAAACAGAGGGGAGTCAATCAGGGGCGTAGCCAGGATTTCGCTCAGGGAGGGCGGCGCCCCTAAAGGGCCCCTGCGACAGCACCAAAGGGCCCTGATGGGTAAAAGGCCCTGCTTGTTACAGAATAGAGTGCTGAAGAGGGTTTAAGGGCCCCTATGGTATGAATGTCAATTTGACCACAGGCTAGTGGGGCGCGCCCGCCGCGCGGCCCGTGTCCTCGGGCGCCCTTCCCTCGGAGGGCGGCTGTCCCTGCCGCCCCCGCTCCTGGAGTCAATCACCGCCTGGAAACAAGATGGATACACCATCACTGCCTGGAAACAGAGGAGAGTCGCTCTCAACAACTGGACATAAGGCTGGAATTTACGCCATAAAAGGACAAGTGATTGGTCATGGAAAATCCAATACAACTTTTCCCAACAAACGTTCCAGCCACAGATATAAATCCAAGAGTGGCCATGGAGACGTCTTCCCTCTGCTTGGTACTGTATAGGCGGATAATTCGTCAGCTGCTGGTTTGGGAGAATGCACAGCTGACGACGCGTCGGAGGCAACGGGAAAATGCCACACTTTGGAAGTACCACTTCAAAATGCCACACTTTGGAAGTACCACTTCAAAATGCCACACTTTGAAAGCACCACCTCAAAATGCCACTTTTGACACTGATCCTAGGACGATATTTCTACTGCCCATCTACATGCAAAATGGCGTTATCTGCTACTTTTCTCACAACGAGATCACACACACAGCAAGCTAGGCTAACAAAAAGGTAGTTTGCTATCCGGGCCTAAGGGCACGTCAAATGTGAAGTCATATAGCATCACTGCATTACTGACAAAGCAGGTCCGAACCGTATGCATGTGACGTGGCAAGGATAAAGTGTCAATTCAGTGACCTATTAGGATGAAAGTTTAGAGTTCGAGCTCTTCTCTTGCACGGAACATACATCCTGGGTCATATTTGACCGTAAAATCGATAGGCTTGAGAAAGTCGAGAGTTCATCTGACCACATCAGTTTCTCGGCCAATCAGATCATTTGGCGTCGGTTTTTTTCTGTCGCGGGCCAAAGTACCTGTCACTTTTTATTTCATAATCAGGGCACGACACCAGCGCGTGCCGGTATGAAAGTGGCGCTGGGCACCGCTGGCAGAGAGGTCTCGCTTCCCCGTAAAGAAGGTACCGAAGTGTCGCCAGGGTGTGGCCGGCGCGCAACCGGTATCGCGCAACCTCCTCGCGCCTCTATCGCCGTGATGAAGAGGGCCACTCATCGGTCTCGATATTTATTTCCAGCATTTGTGATGAGTTTGCGTCATCCATCGGCGCTGCCACGAGTCATGGGGATGAGCAGACGGAATATCCGCCTCCACCGCCGTTACATTCAAGGCTGTTCAATTGCACAGAATTCAATTTTTGTTCTGTATATCTAATACTGATGGAACATTTGCTTCATGATATCTTCAACGTCATGCCCTTATTGATTTATTGATTTGCTTACTGTTTTTAAGCAGGGACATAATATAAAGCTGATTAGTTCTTAAGGGAATGTGGCACCTTCACAACGTGATTTTGTCTGAGATAGCAAGTTGTAAAGCAGGTCGAAACCCGGTACTCCATATTTCATTTGTCTTGGAACTCGATATTTCCGTAGAAAAAGCTAAAACTACCTGACACCAGCCCCCTCACCCCCGTCGCCGGCGTTTTTGACCTACTGGTGTGACGACATATGCTACGTCACGATGAGCATCAGCCAATCGAAGCCCTTGAAGTGTTTAGTATGTACTGGTTGCCAGATCGTGACATCATCCACAGGCTGATATTTATTTCTTTTCTAGAGGAGTATTTTTAAAAACAAAATATTGAGCTTATTTAAATTTTTCGAGAAATCGTAGTGGTTTCATTATTTTTGACTAAAAGTAGGCCTAATAACACTAAATTCGATTCGACAATGCCACATTCTTTAAAGCGAATACGGCACCTTTACAATAGGGTTTGAATGACCATATGGTAGCGCATGAATAAAAATGTTAGGTTTTCCATTCCATTTAGTTCAGAATTCACGGGTTGCAGAGTAACAACACGTTTAGAGCGGAACGCCGCCATGCCCTGCTTCCATCGAAAAACCGCAGCCGCCAGCAAACAGGCCTCTAAAGGGGCGGGGTAGTATCCGAGGGTTTCAAGCAGTACAGTTGCCGACGGTTGTTGCGCGGAGCGCTTCTCACTTCGACGATGGCGGAGACTGGGCCGACTCCAGCGGATATTTTACAGGGCAAGCTCTGGGAATATCCAGTTTTTTCCATTTTCACATCCATTCTATCCATTCTCTGGGAATATTCATCCTCCCACGGATGATGTGCGGAACAACTCGGTGGTGGCGGCCCGGGAGACTGCTGTCAGATCCTCCAGAGCCGTGAGACTACGCAGTCGTAATGGCCGCTGGCGGGAAAAACAGCAGATACTGTGGCCGCCAGGAGCAGGATCCTGGCGGAAGCCTCTGGCGCTCTCCCGCTGAGGACCCGCTCCCGTGGAAGGAGGCCGCAGTTCTTCCGTGAGCCCCACACAAGAGCTCACAGGGCGAAGCGAGGTTTGGCGCGCGCCTTGAAAGACAGTGGGTATTTGGGCTCCAGTTGAGCCGCTGCTGCCGCGGTACCGACTGTGTGACTCCGCTATGAGAGGAACTGCTCCGTCCGTCTCCTTTACCCTGGACGCGGGGCAACTACCAGAATAAATGTCGTCCTCCTGTAAAGAGCAGTCGAGGCTCTTCCATCTTGCTGCTTTACCACAGTACTTGGGTTTGGACGGAAGGTTCGGCTGATGGAGGGATGCTAAACGGCAGAGCTGGAGGCTTCATGGTGGAGGCGGACGGCATGTGCTACCAGCTCCAGACTCTGCCAGAAGACTCTGCTGTTCCACCCTGAGTGAGGAACAGCCCGCATTCCAGACCGCGTTGAGCTACCTCCTAGAACACTCAACGCATCAGAACGACCCCATCGATACGGACGGGCTCCCACTCAGGCCTGCGCTAACTCCCCTATTTTATACGAAGAACAAATCGCCACCCTCAGGGTTCAAAGCTGGGAATCCCCATCGGCTGTCGCGCGGGGAGCCTCCAAACCCTTCTCCAATGCGTACCCTCCCACCGAGGAATCCTGGGAAACGAGCGGGCTGATTTGCTTGCCAGGGAAAGATCTTCCCTGCGCGGGATGAGATGCGGACCTATATGGCCAGTGTCCCAGGTGTAGCCAGAGGAGCGGACCATCAGAGGACTGACCCGTCGGCTGGTAACACTCACTATCGGGAGGGCGACTCCCGCCGCCTTCTCCGACCCCCGGCCGGTAGACGGCGCCTGAAGTTTACCAGCTCCGTGCCGAGCATCGGACCGCGGACCGGGTCCCGGTACTCCTCCACCGCAACGGCCCGAGCCCTTCCCGCGACTGTGAGCCGTGCAAGGGCATCAACTACGCTGCAGGGAGGTGACCCAATCTGTAACGAGGGAGCCGACACCCCGTGGCCTGTCCTTCGGCGGTACCCCGCCCTCACGCGGACGTGACTCCGACTGTTGCGAACTTAACATTCCCGCCTGCCTCAGGTCTGGGACGGGGACCCTGGCGGGCACCAACAGATCCTCCAGAGACGCCTGGCTACACCGCCACTGGCGTCTGGAGGGCAAACAACGAAAAAATCGCTTCATAAGGACAGAAAGGCCGCGAGTATTCTAGCCTGCAAAAAATCCCTCCGATGGGGATGGAATATTCAGAAGAGATGTGGAAACCTGCAAAAATGACCAGGGCCCCATTTCATAAAAGGCGTAACTTATGCTTATAGCGTAGAAGTAGCATAATGCAGCGTAGAAAGTGAATAATACACCACAATCTTGTTTCACAAAAATGCAGCGTAAAATACAACTTCTTGCAAAGTTACGCTGCTCTAAACTACGCTGTACTGGAATTCAGCGTAGAATATTGCCAATATTGTTTCATATAGCAGACAACATGTACGTTGAATATGTAAAACACGCCTGAAAAGCTACGCAAGACATAGCAGCGTAACATTTATCAGACAATGAAGCAAAACATGAAAAATATATAATTTCTTATGGAATTCTGAATCTGAAGCAAAATTAGATAGTGAAGTGAAGGATAAAAAGAGTCATATATGTAAAATAAACTTAAATGGAAGTGTGTGCAAGTTTTTCCTTGCACAGGTATAAAGTGCAAGTTGCACATGCCAAATTGAGCTGATATGTAGAGTTCTACGGCCATTTGATATGCCAAAAACGATGATAGCTATTGATGCAAATACACAGGAAAGCTGACATTGATTTTTACTTTGACTTTCTGCCGTTACTGTTATTTTACAGTCTAGCGAGGACAGAACCCTAGATAGGCTGACACTGACAAAGTGTTATATGGAGTCTATGGAGGGTAAAAATTCAATTTAAGGTATCTGTCACCAACAAAATCCAAGTATCTCTACTGAGGCCTCTGGCGAAAATGATGTATACCTAGGTACCTAAGTACCAGCATCTTGATCTTGTTATTCTTCAAAGATGTTTACTCACTATTCCTTTCCCAGTTTCACGAAATTATAAGGTTCACAGACCTTTCACAGTTCACTCATGATAAGTAAACACAATTCACCTAAAATTCTACTGAACTACACATGCACAACAAGACAATAACCTTTTTAGGACCTTCTTGAGTAACTACCTAAAAATGAGGTACAGCCAAAAACAAATCCGTCGTATTTTTATTGCGTCAGCTGATAATCCAGCTTCCGCTGGAGTACTTGTAAAAGTGCATTAGAAACTTAAACATCGAATAAGAGGAATTAAGTCAAATAATTTTCATTCAAATAATTTATTGGAATATATATATATGGGATTTTTCATGTTAATAAAGCAATTAAACGCCATATTTGAAAGGGGTAATTCCATTTTGGAATTGGGCGTAATCCACGCTGCATTTGATGTCTACGCCGCTTTCGCGTGAATGTTACCGCTCTTTGTGAAACGTGATTCTGAGTACGGCGTAACTTTGCAGGTGAATGTGGTGTAAAACACGCCGCATTTTTACAACTTTATGAAACGGGGCCCAGTATGTGTAATTGTCTGCAGTTCAATAATCAGCCAGTTGGCCCGGACCCGAAAGCGTTTCCACCCAGCCCTGTTCAGAATTCAGGGCAAGGTCCGCATGTGTGTGAGCTAAAAATACATTGTTCTGCCGAAGCATTAATTCACCAAAATATCGCACTTTATACACGTCACTCTTCTCCAACCTGAAAAGCTGACTCAACATGGATATGCAGCCTCTCCTCTGGCGTGTAGGAGGCCACTGGTAACGGTGCTCGGCAGGCGGGACCGGGACCGCCTGGGACCGGTCTCACCGCAGCCGGCCTCACCTGGCGTTAGGGATGTGCTTGGCGAAGTACTGCGGGTGTTCGTCCGGCACCATGGCGTCCTTGGCTCCGTGCAGGATGAAGGTGGGGCAGCGCACCTGAGCCGCCTCCCGCCGACAGATGCCGTTCCTGCAGCAGCGGCGGCGGTCAGATGGCGACCTCTGTACCCATACTACTGAAGGCTGGTACACGGGCAACACACACTGCTGAACGTCTCCTATCAGTAGCCCCTGACGTCGATTACGTAACCCATCAACTGTCGAGCATTCTCTCCAACATCATATCCCCAGGCTTGCGACATTTCGAGTTTCCCGATTACAACGGCAAGAATTAGCCTATTAGTTTGCCGACCCGAGTCCTCATCGGAAGAAGATAAGCATCTGAATTCGTGATTCTACTCCTTCTCTACACAGTGCGGCCCATCGGACGTATTCTATAGCTCAGCTCCACTGTTCCGGAGCAGGGGAGCTGGACTCGGAGACCCTAATAGCACATTAAAGGGAGCATCCCGGTTTTATAATGGGTTTTACAACTGAAATAGGTAACGGTTTTGTGGTGCGTGTCGAGAAGCTACTACAGGCATATTTCATTTCACCCAAAGCTCTGTGATCAAATTTCCACACACTTCAAAGTCCAAAATAAAGGGCAATATGTTCCGATTTGAAACCATGACGGAATCCTTTCCATATCACAACGCATGCCAGGTGATAATGTTTCTAAATGTCTTTTGAAACGTTATATGCCAGAATCAGCCCGCTCAACTGAGCGTCGTATTTGCACACCATGCTTAGGTTAAGCTAGGGTAGTAAGAAAGGAGGCCAGATTTTGTTTTCAGCGATTGAATGTGAAAAGAAAATGAATTTTTCTGATCATCAGACCTATTTTTCCATAACTAGTCCTCTTTAGAACTGAATCATAACATTTAACCGAATTGATGCAGGGAAAGGGCTAACGCCATTAATGGCCCTTGATTTTTCACGATTGCACATCGGGCGTAATTAGTCCAACACCACGACGTCCACCCGTCATTATAAATTCGCAGGTCCTCAGAAACGAACCAGACGACCTAGTGCACGATATGAGTGAAATTATCAATTTTACAATAGCAAATGAACCAATCCTAAAAATCTATTATGGTCGGGCCTAATTTCCAGACACTAAACAATTGATGATTGCCTTCCTGCTTCCGTGCACTGCTGTAAAAAGCCTGACACGCAAGAGTAATCCTACCCCGCCAGTGTCAGTTCTCAGCCAATCAGATATAATTACTTCATGCCGACACATTGGTTAGTTCCACACACTACACCAAACATGGGCCACTGCTCTCTGACTTTACGGTCGAGATCACAATTGCAACAGTACTTACTCGTAATCCTTATAGGCGGCAATGCCGTCGACCCAGGCGTTCCACGTGGCTCGGAAGTACTTCTCCCCATACATCTCCAGCATGGGCGCCTTCATCCGGTCCGACCACTTGTCAATGTCTCGCACCGCTGAGAGCAGAAACAAGGGGCAAAGTGGGGCGCCAACTTATACATACAGTTATGATAGCGAGGAGCTCTCCCCAGTGGTACTTCTGTACGACTCCGTGTGTGCTCATTTGACACAGCGCGGTTGAACCTACGCAAGTGCACCTACTTTAGTGGAGCCCAGCTTCTCAACATGGTGGGAAATGTGCTGGAAAAATATTCACCCCCAAAAACACCGAGCGTGAGGAAGTATTTGTCGGCACATTGGGTTTTACAAACATCTAACGAAGCACTGTAGCAATGGCATATAATTCGTCATCACCTACCACACACTCAGCTGATGCTTTGACAGAGCTAGCAGGCCGCAGACATACAAAAACGTTAGTATTTCCCATGATGTTCAGCAGCTAAACCCCGCTGCAGTAGGTGCCCGTGACTCAGTTCCACCGTGCAGAGTCGAGTGAGCCGGCAGGAAATCCTGCAACAGAAAGATTGTGAGGAGAGCTCACCATCATACAGCTGGATGTCTTGGTCGGTGACGTATGCGTTGGCGCCCCAGATGACCAGCTTGGAGACGTTGGTGGGCCGCAGAGCCGCCAGCAGGACCGCGGTGTTGCCGCCGTCACTCCAGCCCAGAACGGAGTAGCGCGAGTGGCCCAGCGCCTGCGCCGCACAGCGGGTTAATTCGGTACTAACAGCGGCCAACTACCCGTCTGCTTGAAACACGTTACAAAGCTAATACTATTACGCAACTGACTATAAGAACTATCAGTCGCATACAAAAACCAGATATTACTGGAAGAAAACATTTACGACCTGGGTGAGTGATTCACACATTGACCAGCAGCTGCAAATAGAAAGCAGCGCTCAGAAGCGGTAGGTGCGATATAAGAAAACAAACGTTGACATAAAACCCGTGCGTCTGCTTAAAGGGAATGTGGCATCTTGGTCGAATCCTGGAATTTAGCGTAATTAGGCGTACTTTTAGCCGAAAATAATGAAACCACTCATGATTTCTCTCTCTGTCTCTGTCTCTCTCTCTCTCTCTCTCTCTCTCTCTCTCTCTCTCTCTCTCTCTCTCTCTCTCTCTCTCTCTCTCTCTCTCTCTCTCTCTCTCTCTCTCTCTCTCTCTCTCTCTCTCTCTCTCTCTCTCTCTCTCTCTCTCTCTCTCTCTCTCTCTCTCTCTCTCTCTCTCTCTCTCTCTCTCTCTCTCTCTCTCTCTCTCTCTCTCTCTCTCTCTCTCTCTCTCTCTCTCTCTCTCTCTCTCTCTCTCTCTCTCTCTCTCTCTCTCTCTCTCTCTCTCTCTCTCTCTCTCTCTCTCTCTCTCTCTCTCTCTCTCTCTCTCTCTCTCTCTCTCTCTCTCTCTCTCTCTCTCTCTCTCTCTCTCTCTCTCTCTCTCTCTCTCTCTCTCTCTCTCTCTCTCTCTCTCTCTCTCTCTCTCTCTCTCTCTCTCTCTCTCTCTCTCTCTCTCTCTCTCTCTCTCTCTCTCTCTCTCTCTCTCTCTCACCTCCATCAGACCGGCTGCGGCGGCGGCATCATCAGCGAAGAACTGAGGTCCGAACTGTCGGTCGGGTGGTCGGCTGGTGCCGTACCCCGGCGGGTCCCACGCCACCAGGGTCAGCTCCGGCCCCGCCAGCGACGCCAGCTGAGGTCCGAAGTCGGACCGGCCCGAGCCTGGAACACACGGCTCGGCTGTACTGGCGTATATCAGCCACCACGGACTGTCAGCTGGGGCCGGCGACAAACATGGGACCAACTGTCGACCGGCTCAGACACAGATCAAACGTTGGAAACAATACGGGACAATGAGGGAGCAAACTCCGAGCAAACATGGTGCCATACAAGTCACTCCAAAATGATAATCCAAAGTCCTGAGCTATACACCTCATGATAAGTTTTCACAATGATAGGTGTGTGCACGTACCCAAGGCTCCAGGCATACAGAGGGTTACATGGGAGCCACTTCCCGCCTGTTCGTAGTTGATGAGGGCGCCATTCACGCTGACTTTGGCCATACCGCTGCAAAAAAACACGTCACATTCAGTATCTTTTGACAATTCCATTATTTGGATTAGTTTTTAGGTCCACACAGAGTTTCTGATAGCGTTGTTCTGCAATAGAAATTATAAAATAGCATATCTGTTTATTACCGATCAGGCACAGAGCGTCCACGAGGTCTCTCCATAAATATGTATAACATTTCATATATGAGCGGCCCGACGGTCAGGCTTGAATGAAAAGCTTGCAGCTCTCAAAGGCATGTACCATACCTTGACAGTATTTCCAGAATCTTAAAGCCCAATCAAAAC
Organism: Lepas anatifera; assembly: GCA_034440635.1. NCBI lineage: Eukaryota > Metazoa > Arthropoda > Thecostraca > Lepadidae > Lepas > Lepas anatifera. Next base: position 88,550 of record JAOTON010000172.1, read on the forward strand.
AGTTAGTAAATGAGCATTAACAAGCTGAGCAGAGTTTTAGCAAAGCTCGTGGCACGGGCAAATGCCATGTGTACAAAGGACATGTGAATACACCGCATTTTTGGCACGTTATTCGCTACCTATATCACGTTATCTTTATATAATGCGTTCAATTATAGACAGTCTCTGGCTCATCTGAATAGACCCGAACTCGGTGCGTAGGAAACACCGATGCAATGAGTTCAATGGTGAAGCTGAATTCAATTCCAGATCAATCCGTTCGCGCGCAGGTGCGCGGGAAAGGGGTGAGTAGATTTCACACCCACACTGCAATTTAGAGACTATGAGTCCGATCAAGTTGAAAACCACGGTATGCATTCCAACTGAGAACAACAGGATACCACCGGTTATATTGAGGCTCCTTTGCCACATGCGCGTCCCTCTTTGGTATCTCAGAAACTATTGGCTCGATTCAACTAAAATTTGTTAATGTGTTAATCGGTAATATATGTCTATTTATGTGCATTTGTGTCAACAAACTTATCGAATAACACTTATCAGCACTACAATCAATGATCACATGCGCACACACACGCTCCTTCAATGATGCAGAAATGAATTTTCGGAGACATTAAGAATGTGCAGTGGTGTCCTAAGCAAATGCTGTAGCATACATTTCACACTGAAAATAATAATACGAAACGGCGCAGTTCCGGTCGATCCGCTCGATCTATAAGGTTCTTACACAGATCCGGCCTCCCGCGCCGTCTGGTTGACACGTGCAAAGTCCTGAACCAACAGCGCCCCCTACGCGCCGCGTGCGCCGTCTCGGGATGCTGCGTCCCGCGGTAGTCGACGCGAGCTCCGCCCAGCGGCGAATTGATGAGGTCCGCGCGCGACCAGGTCGAACGGCCGTCGAACTCATGTATGCGCCCCGTCGACTAATGGTTACTGTGCGTTTTTCCCCGAGTCGGTAAGGCCTCCCCTGCGCTTGGGTCTTAGCCCGCTGCCGTTCGGTCCCCCTCATTTTTCGCGCCGTTGTCGGGGGAGTGCTGTGCCGCTACTAACCCAGACCAATTAACCCATTAGGCGTCCTGGATGCGACTTTAAACCCTCTCCCCATTGAGCCTCCTCCAGCTGGCACTCCTAACTGACCCGCATATGCCCCCTGTGTGTGCATCGTGTGTGTTGTCTTTTGAATAAACATGAATGGTTTCAAATATTTTCATGGAGGAGGTAGACATTTGGCTTTTTGTATGGGGTTCAAAGGCACATATATTTTTGTGAGAGTAAAATAAGCCTTTGGACAACATTATTTGTAAATACAAAAAAATACAGATAATGTATCATATTTGTAAATGGACCAACATATATCACTTAGTCCCAAGTCTTACACAGTAAGAACAATAGAAATAACCAAACATATCCCAATATAGCTAATATAGCTTACAGAAAGCCAAGGTAGGCCAACTGAATTAAAAACAGTGCCAATGTAATATGCCCTTTTGTGGTCAAGTACTTGACTTCTTCTCACCAACAAATGTGGGAGCCTTACCTTAACCTTTTTCCGTATATCCTGACCAGTCTGCAAATTATGGCAGCAGGCCAGATGAGTCGCACCAGCCATCTAAAATTCTCACACCACCAGCCTTAAAAATGTGCACCAATCTGCCACAAACCAGGGAGAAAAATGCACCCATTCCTACCTAGACCTACACAATGCAATGTTACCTCTATCATTAGTCAGTTAGTTAAGGACTTTTTATAAGGCCCCCTCCTGTGTCTTAATAACCATTCAGTCATTATTTGTTTAGTTTAAGTGTCACCTTCCCGCACCAGTCTCACAAATTTGCACCAGGTTGATAAAATTCACACCACTTGGTCCTGTCTCCAAGGGCAGTCACACTGACAAGATCTTGTAAAAAATGCCATACTTTGCACACTGGTATCCTGAAAGTGCTGTTCCCCAGTACCCCAGCACACTTTGTGCTTAAGTGCTGGGAAAATAACACTTACTTGGGTCAATATCTCCACACTACATTGACACTCTCATTGGCAATTTGATCTAGGTCACATTCTGACTATGACACCTAAGCCACAGACAACATTTAAAACCATACATATATTTACTATGATGATGACATGCAGTAAAGTTCATGCAGGAACACACTAAAAACAATGTTAAAAGCTTCCCTGGCAATCAATATAATCGTTTTGTATCCTCAGCTCAGTCATAGTCCAATCATGCCCAGTTGTATCAGATGCAGCTTGAAAAAATATCCAAGGGAATACCTATGCTTGGAAGAAAACAGCAAGACATGTTCATATAAATTGAAATGGCAGAAAAATTTTGAGTACATGAACAGGCAGAACAATGAATGACACACAATAAGTACAGATTCCAGACAAAATTAATTAGTCCACAAGCAAACCATAAAATCACCAGCAGAACTTACCATGACAGGGAGTAGTTCAACAAAAGTTTGTCTCTTGGAAGGTGTCTTAAAATCCTACCCCACTGACTCAACATTATCCTCTGCCCCTGTGGAGCAAACACTTCAGGGGAATAGGTATGACATAATTGGGTCCTTTCCAATGGGATTTTGATTTGAACTAAAATCACGGTATCATATTTAATTCATGAAGCGGATTTAAGTGACATGTGAAACAGCGGGAGTGCATGATCCGTGGAAGTGAGCGGCTACTCAATAACACTAAACTTACTTTGCGGTTACGTGTTGGGACCCAAGTTGTTATATCACATAAAGGTAATAACCAGGGTGTAATGACTACGTAGCGCCGGTTGTTCGGCGGACACCGTAAACATCAACATCGAGTCACAGAACTCACCGCTTTAGTTTGCGGAGCAAGCACACGTTACCATACAGATAAGGCAAAGAAGGAGAATACCGTTGCTGCTAATGAACCTGAACTTATCGTCGCCGTTGTTATTGTTAATGTTGTTGTTTGTCTGTTATGACTCCTCCCCTTTGTTGCCACTTTTACGTAGGGTTGCCACTTTTACGTTGTTGCTACATTTAAAGGCCTTAATTAGGGACAAGAATTCCCGGAAGTACCTTTTAATTTAGGGGGATTTTTTGGAGGATTTAAAAAATAGTCTGCCGTGTTTGCATGATACCAGATGCAAGTTACAAATATATTGTTGTTGTCTTGTCGCACGCGACGATTATTTATATATTTTTTTAGTAGCTCGGTGGCGCGGTGGTCGCTGGGTCCATAAATTGAAATTGGATGTGAGTCCCTGTTTTTTGTGTACGAATGTCTGGTGTTTTGCTCTTTCTTAAGGACTTTTTCGAACAAAATTAAGTTAACAGAGCTACTCGAAAAATTGGTTAATTTACAGAATAAGGTGAGCAATCACTGACAACTAAGAAAGTTGTCTCATTCGAATGATTGCAGCACGCCCTACAAAATTTCCAACAACATTTTTTTCCGCCGAGCTACCGTTTCCAAAATATTCAATAATATTTCTTCCATAAGGCACACCACACAACACTGCGGACCAAGTGCGAATAACTGCTGGAAATGCGTCACAATCGTAGCACGAGCAGGGGCAGGCTGTAGTTATCCAAAAAGTCAACCGATGACACTAGTTAATAAAACCTCTAGAAAACCTTCAAAAAGCTCTGTCACTCGTACAGAAGGAACGGAACAAAACGGAATGAACAAAACAAAGCCGGCACATCCACTCAGACCTAACCTAACCTAACCTAACCTAACCTAACCTAACCTAACCTAACCTAACCTAACCTAACCTAACCTAACCTAACCTAACCTAACCTAACCTAACCTAACCTAACCTAACCTAACCTAACCTAACCTAACCTAACCTAACTAAACCTTACCTAACCTAACCTGCTTCGCTCGCATCAGAAATCGCCTGATAATATTTTATTTCGCAACTATTACATCCATCCGCCATTGTACAAATCTGACGAGCGTCGTTGCGTTATGTAGAGGTTTTTTATTTTGGAGTGTTTTATCCCTCTTATCCTGGCATGGTATCTGGCATCTTTAATAAACAGTAGCGTTGCTGTGCTGTGTGGTGTTGGTGTCGTGCGCGACATTTCTGTGGTAGTGTAGTGGTAATATAGGAGGGAAATTCGATGGGAGAAAATTATTTGCGGAAGAAATGGTTGCTAAATTCGTTTTCAGCACATAAGATTGTGTCTTAAAATGGCCATTAGAATATGGTACGCAATTGCTCACCTTATTCTGTAATTAAACCGAAAAATTCACATTGCATGTGCCATCCCGATCAACTCCCACGCTGTTTCTTTTCGCTGAGCGCACCGGTCGTCCCTTTTGCCCTTTCGTGGCCTACAGCCGTGCAGAAAGGTAAACATAGTGTTAACCTTTCCAAGGATGGAGACAATGGAATGAATTCTTTGCATTGATGTTCATTTGTGTCAGCACCATCACTTACAGCTTCCCTTAGAGTGTACTGAGGGAGACTAATGCATTTCTGCACTGGGGAACGACATATTTTATTAAACAACTGTTTTAGCACTTTTAGAATTGATTGATTATTGGGTTTTAGGTGCGCGCCAACTTGTGAGGTCATACAGCGCCCAGTACTTTTAGAAAACATCTTCTGATATATACTTACACTGTTAAGCTTTTATTAACTTCACATTTCCTATTGGTTTTATCATCAGCTACATTTTACTCATCACTAACATTTTGATGTCTTTACCACTTTTTCATGTGTGTCACTCATCTGTGAATAGCGTTTTCCTTTTACTTACATTGACTTTGCCTGGCTTGGAACATATTCTGTTGGTGACTTTCTTAAAATAAACAATAAAAAATTGACATATTCCATTGTGTCATACCTAGTTTACGTGCTGTATGGATTACATCTACCTATTGAACAGTGATTGGGGTTTGGTACTGGGAGAGCAAAGGAAGGAACCACAAATTGTCAAATGATGCACCAGTTTTATGCTGAAACATGACACATAATGGTGTAGGCCAGTGTGCAAAGTATGACATTTTCGACGAGATCTCGTTGGTGCGAGTGCCCTTGGAGGCAGGAGGCGAGTGGTGCGATTTTACCAACCTGGTGCGAATCCGTGAGACTGGTGCGAGGAAGGTGACACTATTGGCGGTTCAAGTAGACGGTGGCGCCGCTGCGGCGACGGGATGAACTACAACGCTCTGTAGGAAAGAATAGAGACAGTTCTGGCGCACACTTCCACATACTGTATTGCTGCGTATTTTGCCCCTCAATTTCGGAAGAAGTGGTGTTGTAAATGAGTGCAGGGTGTGTAAATTATGTGTTGTGGAGTTGTGTGCAGTTTCTGAATCGAATGCAGTCGTACCTGGAGTTCTGTTTCTACATACTTGTGCTGGAAAGTAACCGTCCGCTTCCTCTGCTTACTCCGATTGTGACTAGCCAGGAATGAGCCCACATAACATGATCCCTGGCTTAGGTTTTGCTTTCTTTACTCGTATTCAGCTGGGAGTGTCATAGGTGTCGCTTTTGTTCAGATAATAACGCTCTTTAAATCAAAACATGGGCAAACGTTTACAGTTTTTGTTAACACCAAGCCACTTATGAGCTAGTGCCGTCATTATTTGTTGAGAAGTGTCCCTTCTGCCTGTGGTGCCTCAGGTGTGGGTAATTAAGATCGCTTCGGCTAGAATGTGCACAAATACAAAATTTTCCGGTGAAAAAATTGCAGTGCAGGGGTGTGTCCCGAACACTAGATTCTCGGTGGCTCCGGGCTCTTGATTTTGCGGGGGACGCAACACTTATCTGGTGGGACAATGAGGGGCCACGTGTGCTATATCAGTCCATACATGTATTTCACAGCGACAAAAAAATGCTATATTGTGGCATATGTGTTAGGAGACATGGGAAAGTGATCTGATTCTGATGTATGTTATGCAATCTGATGTGTATGGGGGAGAGGGAGGGAATAGGGGAGCTGGGGCCACTGATGAGGTGCCCATAGGAGGATGGATGTGGTTATCTTTATGTGCATTGAGATGCTCATTGTACTGGTGTTTTGTTAATAAATAAATAAATGTTGAAAAAAATATGTTCTGAAAAAGTGCAAGAAATCCTGCAGCCATGGAGCTCAAGTACAGCCTACGAGATCTTCATGATCACACGAAACAATTTCCATTTGTCCATTTTTAACCCACCCAGCCCATCCCCTGGGTCGGAAAGATAACTTGAGCATTGCCTGTGGTTCTATCATCATCGCCATCAATTTATGTCATTTTTACATGAAGATGGGATAGAAGTAAAGGTAGAGAACAGCAAAAGAAGACATGGGTAAGGCAAAGCAATAAAGAGCAACAGAATAGAAGTCACTCCATAGGCATATAGTATAGAGCAAAAGAAGTAGGCAAGTCATGTTATCAGATTAGAGCATATGGTCAACATAGGTAGAAGGAGCAAAAACGGAACAAAGTGACACAACACAGTGAGAATGACAGGAAATAACAAAACAAGATGGGCCCAACAGAACAAACTGAGCAGAAATATAATGCCAAAACAATTAAACAGCAAATAAAATTAAGAACAAGCAAACAGTTAACAGCAAGGTGTTCATAATGCAAATAATGATTTGCAGCCAATCCTACCAATTTATTGCTACATACATGGATGTTAATGTATTCCTCCAAGATCCAATCAAGGTAAAAATAATTTTGAACATACAATTTTTGAAAATGTTTATTTCTTTGTATACAATGATTTGTAAATAGGTGCAAGCATCACAGTAGTATCACTGTGTGGATAGTCCTATTCAACATCAAATTGGCATATTTCCTGTTTTGCATTCCCAAAACCATCGTGGTATCATTCGCATTGGGTTGGGGTTTTATTATGACCAATATTACAGGTATGTTGTAGGCTAAAATATCTTTGAAAATATAAAAAAATTGGCATGCACAACCAGGTCAAGAGGTTTAAGTTGGCCCAAATTCTCAAACATGGTCTACATGCTGAACCTAACCAGCTGCCCTTAACATGTTAGTATGGACAAAGTTAGGTGTTCTTTTCTTTCTTTCGTTTTTGGTTTGATTCAATTAGTGTCATAATTTGGCCTCTCTGAACATGTCTTTTTCTGTTTGTTTCTTTATATTTGTTTTTGCTTTTGGCCAGCCAAATTCTGGGTGTCATTAGGAGATCTTTCGTTCACATAGATCAGCAGGTGCTCCCACTTTTGTACAAGGCCCTAGTGCGTCCACACTTGGAGTATGCTAACATGGTGTGGGGTCCGTTCAATAAGGCCGACAAGCTCCTGGTGGAGAGAGTGCAGCGCTGCACAACAAAATTTGTGCCCTCTACAGAACCTTGACTACGAGCAGAGACTCAGTGCCCTGAAGCTTCCATCCCTCTGGTATAGACGCAAGAGAGGTAACATGTTGTTTGTGTACAAACTTATGAACGGCCTCCTGGGGGTGACAAGAGAGGAGTTCTTCCTGGACACTCCTGAGGTCTCCACTCAAGGGCACCATTTCAAAGTGGGGAAGCCTCAAGCAGACTCAAGAGTAAGGAGGAACCACTTCAGAGCATGCACAATCTCGGACTGGAACAGCCTCCCGGCATGGGTGGTGGAGTCACCGTCGACAAACTCCTTCAAGAACAGTATCGATAAGTTCTGGGGAGAGCTTATGAACTGTACATATTCCCAACTACCTGTACATATTCAGAAACTGTACATATTCCCAACTTAGCCTTCTGTAATGAAACACATCCTGAGCTCGATGAGAAGGGGCAAGACAGGCACCTGGCGTACCTTAAAAGTCCCAACCATCTAAGGTAAGGCTTTGGATTGTGTTTGTGTTGTTTTTAGTTTTGGTTTGATTCCATTATCGGGTGTCCATTAGTTACTGATTAGTTGCTGATCAGGCTTGTTTTGCATGGCCCCATCTGTTTTTTTCTCATTCCATGATTGCTGTTTATTTGCTGGCGGTTGATGTTCTGTTCCTTCTACCTAGGTTGTCATCATTTGCTCTAAGCTGATAACTGGTCGCCTACTTCCTTCGTTCTACACTGTGTGCCTGTGAAGTTCTATTCTGTAGCTCCTTATTGCTTTGCCTTGCTGATCTCTTCTTTTGCTGTTCCTTCCTAAGCTTGTTTTTGCTGTCTATGTGAAAAATGAAATAGAAAGTTGATGATGATTTCATAGGCATATGGTACAGTACAGAACAAAAGGAAGTAGGCGAGCATGTTATCAGATTGGGGCAAATAATAACGTAGGTAGAAGGAAAATATGAACGCCAGAAAATAACCGGCGACCATGGAGCAAAAACCGGACTAAAAACAAATGGAACAAAAACCAAGTGAGTGTGAAACTTTATAAGAAAAATACAAACTGAAACTTCCTGCCTCTTTCTTCCACCCGCACCACCAAATCAAGCAATACATAAACCGTTTACTGCATTCCAAGTCGCTTGTCTCAAATGCGCCGTTACTCGCCATATTTCTGTCCTACAGAGATGACAAACACTAGTGACATCTATCGGACGGTTGAAACGCCAATAAACCAAACAAATAATGGCTATATGGTTATGAAGACACAGGAGGGGGCCTTATAAAAGTCCTTAACTAACTAGCTAATAAGCGAGGTAGCATTGCATCGTGTGGGTAGGAATGGGTGTATTTTTCTCCCTGGTATATGGCAGATTGGTACGAAATTTTGGTGGCCGGCGGTGCGAGAATTTTAGATGGCTGGTGCGAATCGTCTGGCCTGCTGCCATACTTTGCAGACTGGGGTGTAGGCTCCATTGCCAAATTGTGACCTGGATCGAAATGTTGATGGAGTCCAAGAAGTCCTCTTTCCCAGCACTATAGCATGGTCTGTGTTAAGGTGCTTGTAAAATAATATTTAATGAAGTTGAGGTCACCACAATTTAGTTATCCTGATTGGTGGTCCAATCCAGAACACATTTTGATCATGGAACTCTGCTCCCACATCCTCAAAATGAGGCTGTGAGAACATATCGATGTGTGCCTAATCAAGCCTTTTTGATTGAAAAATATACAGGATTGAATCAAATTGGCTGTCAGGAGTTGACTACTCATTTAATATAGGCCTAGTTCAAGAATCCTGCAGTAACCTCCACTGGGTGCTGATTCTTTTGGCCAAAGTAGTGCCAAATTTAATCCAAGAAATGATAAAGTTAACTTTGATTTCCAAGTTTTCCTGGCCTTTTCTGGAGGCCAAGATGACTTTTTGGGGGTCTTTGATAGCCAACCTACACATAATTTGGACTCTTCCCAAAAGCCTCTTGTGATTGGCCTTGCCTATACATAATTACCTATGTGTAATTTAGCTACTCATTACTTCCTGACTGGCCATGAACAGAGAGTTTTGCTCAATTAGTGGGTAAACAGTGTTCAGAGTCCCCCAAACATAGCTTTGTATCCACTAATGGGAACAATGACACATAAATTCAGCTGAGTTAACTGGAAATTTCCCTTCTAAAAATGGAAACACAAAAATGGTAATGCTGGGGCCAGTTTTTTCAAGTAGAGTACCAGGCTGCAGAACACATGGAAAGTCTTCTGCCTGGTCAGCTAACACTTTATGTGAAATTTGTCAGGGGAGTTCTACCTTGAATTAGGAAAGTTAGCTTTGAGCTGTGCCTTGAATGTTTTTTCTTCAATATAAATCCTCTTATTCCATTGGAGAAGGGCAACAAAAGAAATTTCAGTGAAAAATAATCATCCATAACTTTGGTTGGATTCTTGTGCCTAATTTTTAGAAAAGTGATAACAAATCATGGAAGTTATCACAATTTGGATCACAAAACATGTGAATAATAAAATATGCACACATACAATGACAAGTCAGAAGCAACCAAGCCCAGGCAATTTAAAGAATGCTGCATGGCATGTGAAAGTAACAGTATCTCATAGCTAGTTCTGTAGGATTTGTATCCAATGGTTTATTAGCTTTCCTTGTTTTATGGCCCTGCTTCCATTTCTCAGCTTCTAAAGCAAGGAAACTGATAATATCGATTCTTAATCATTCTGTATAGTTGGATGTCAAAATTAATCAAGTCTGAGCATGACTTTCCACAAACAATTCCCAATTTGTAGGACACTCCCACACCATGACACTCCGTTTTGGATTCCTTACATGTTTGATTTGCGGTGTATCTCGGCGGGGACGCTGTCTGCTGAACGTGATATTCTTCACCGCGACCCTCCCTTCTGCTCCTAAGCATAAATTGGATGCTCTGGATGGCAGCTTCATTCCTGGTAGTTTCTGATGAGACATGTGGCATGGTGATGTAGCTCTCCTCCGTGTAGCTGCTGGGTAGAGAAGCCCTACACAGGGTCTCTTGATTCTGGGCAACAGGAAGGTTGTGATGACTTGAACTTGAAAAATGTTTTTGGGTTCAGAATTTGTGAACTTTTGCTGTTTCTTTGAGTGTTTCAGTGTGATATTTGGCGTCCATGCTTTTTGCCTGATTTTTATAGTTTTTTTTCTAATTCAGCTCTGTTCATTAATGTCATTCAGTACCAAACCATCTCCCAGATGATTCATATATCTAAAAGATGCACCTCTTATCTTCTACCTTGATTTCAAGCTCCAGAGTGATGCAGTTGTGTGTCGACAGAAGCCAGTGTTGTGTGACCATGGAGATAGATGGAGAAATTAATCGTTCACAAAACGTGAGGCAACTGACTGTTGTCCACATAATACGAGCCACAGGCTGTGTCACTCCCAGAGGCCGCTGAGTTTTACCAATCCGGTTCAGTTGCAGTATGAGTCGGGCCGCGGATGGACTCCCGGCGGGAGTGGGACGCCTCGTGGAAGACCTTTCAGCACTAATTGAAAACGAAGATCTGGCCGACATCGTTTTTCTGGTGGGACCACAAGAAGAGCGTGTGTTTGCTCATTCACTTATCTTAAAAGCCAGGTTAGTTTGAGTTACGACTCATAGCTGTTTTGTCCACACACATCTACTAGTTTGTCATTGTTGTTGCCCTAATTTCTTTACACACAATTATGTTTTATATAAGGCAATTATTGCTGTTTTCTATGGCCGTTCCCCGATTCTCGATAAGCTCCCACTGCCGATAGCGCTTTATGTGCGTAGCAACTACGCCACCAAGGAGAATACCGACCACTGCATCGAGATGGCGCTAGGAATTGGACTGGATTGCGCTTATAAGAGACATCGACATAGGAACTGCTCGTGAAAGGATATGGGATAGTGACTACCCCTTTGGCTCAATGGATGTATTGCGTGTGTTTTTGCATGTAACGGCCCGTCATTATCGCAACAATAATTGTGGAACGTCCTGAGTAGTTGCTATAAACCGGGAACATTTTGTGGTTCTCTCTCTCTCTCTCTTCTTTCTTCTTTCTTTTTTTTTTTTTTTTTTTTTTCTTCTTCTCTTCTCTCTCTTCTCTCTTCTTCTCTCTCTTCTTCTTTTTTTTCTTTTTCTTTTCTTCTCTTCTCTTCTCTCTCTCTCTCTCTTCTCTTTTCTCTCTCTCTCTCTCTCTCTCTCTCTCTCTCTCTCTCTCTCTCTCTCTCTCTCTCTCTCTCTCTCTCTCTCTTTCTTTTCTTTTCTCTCTCTCCCGCCCTCTCCCTTTCATTCTCATCACCATTCATCTTCAACGTTTTCTTGCCGTAGCTACAGGCGTGACCGTTATGACCGGATCCTTAAATAACCGTAGAATCCTCAAGTGACATGTGACTGGATCCTCAGATGCCGCAGTTTTCAGCGCGTGGAGAGGAAAGAAGTGTGCAAAATCGCAGGCAGTACAGTAACCCCTGGAAGCCAGGGCGCCCTGACCTTGGTCAAACTACCTGCTTATAGAACTGACGTCTTCAAGCAGCTCATCGCATACATCTACACAGGCAGGGTAAGGCACGCTAAAATACATGTTGAAAGTTGTATCTGTGGCCTACCATTCTCAGTATGGTAATGGGACTGGGAACTAGGAACCTTCATTGACCGTTTGTTTTTAACTTACATTTAATAGATAGACAGCATTGTCTTTCTCATGTGCACACCTATTTCAATAGACTTGTCAGATATTATAATGCATTAAGTTAGCTGTTCAGTAAGAAGTGTTTCTGGTGTGCTGTGTCTCTGTCCTTTCTTTCAATTGTTCTTTCTCCGTCTTGCTCTCCCTCTCGCCTTCTGTTTGCTGCTGTTGCCACGCCTCACTACAGGCAGTCTGGGTAAGCTCAGCTTGCTCGGGTGGCCACCAGGTGTCAGTAACGGACGACACGGCGCTGGAGCTGTTGGCGGCCTCGCGTGCGCTGGGTATGGAGCCGCTGCAGCAGCACTGCGAGGACCACGTCACTGCCAAAATGTCGGTGGCCAACGCCTGCGCCTTCCTGGCGGCTGCGGTCCGGCTGGAGGACGTGACAGGTCAGGAGAACAGTGGCGCCGCCTCACGGCGGTGGGCGGTACGGATAGGCGATAGGAGATATGTTTTATTTTCGGTTGTGTTTTAACGTTGTAGATGTAAATCGAGGATTCAGTACCCGTTTTATCTGGTCTGACATTCTCGAAATCATGCAGGTCAGGGGAAGGAATGTTTGAACAGTGAGGAAACTTGGGTCAGCGTTCCCAAAAATGAATATGTTCTCACTGATGGAAAAGATTATTCATGATTAAGAACGCTCACTAAAAAAATAAAAAACGGGAACGCACGGCAAAAGTTTGCGCTCTGACGGAAGTACGTGATGCAGTAATGCTATAGGATGCGGAAATTTCGGGAGCCATCATTCACTACAAATAAGGTATACATTAAAAGTGGTAAATTTGAATAACGGTACCTTGGTTTGTTCATCTGGTTGGCTTCACTATGATTAGTTTGAATTAATGATCAATAATCTGAGTTCACTATGTGGCACATCATTCTTCTCCTAATGACCGGTACAAGCAGCTCCGGGGTCAAAGGAAAAAGTAATTAATTAGTATGTATTATTTAAGCGCTGTTTCTATAGACAACACGTAGAATGCATAATTAATTTATATTTGTTAGACAAAACCAGCGTATTGGAGCTGCGGGGTATCGATCCCCGTACCTCTCACATGCTAAGCGAGCGCTCTACCACTTGAGCTACAGCCCCCACTGACCACGTGCCGCACTAATAGGAATCCAGATTTTGTACCTGTGTAGTTGACCTTCCCGGCGTCAGATGGCCTTTCACATTCGTCTCGTCCAGTCGCCGGTAGCGGCGGCCGCACGAAATGCTGCGCCGCCAAACACAGACTCCCAATCCATAACGTTTCGTAGTGGGAGACGCTTTTTCAGTTGGTGCAACCAAGACTGTAGAATTCCATGTTGGCTAAGTTTCTTAAAACTTTCAACTCTTTTGTATATAAAACTGAGCCAGTTCTGCAGAGAATGAAACCGTAACTATTTGAATAAGTCATTTTGTAAGTAAATCCAACCGGTAGTAATTTAGCCACTACGCCCGCTCGAAAACGCTGAACTCGCCAAAGACTCGGGATGTTAAACGCCCGCGGCACGGAAACGATGACGTCACCGCTTCATGACGTCGTGCAACTTAGCACGGTGGATGCGCAGCTTCTTGAAAATATTGAACGGGCCGCCTTGAAGGGTACGACACGGACACCATTTAAAGCCATTTGTCATGTATGTGCTTTGTTTTTGTACCATGGTGTTGCTGAATGGCCTTTTGAATTTATGAATATTTTTGTGCTACCTCCGGCTATTCTGGCCCGTTTTGGACTGCCACACAGTACAGAAAAGCTGCTATTTTGTGGTGATTGTTAATTGGAGATGGTTCCACCTCCCAGCGAGAGTTGACCAGTCTCTAGGCATATGCCCACGTGCACACTGGTTACCTAACGTTGGCTATTCACTGTGCGTTTGTAGTTGGCCTTTGGGTGAGAGCAGGGTACCGTTTCCGGCGGCCCTCCGCTCTGGGCTGTACCGTCACTAATCTGGTGCTGGACGCCTGGTGCACTGTATCGGCGGTAAGACATTGCATGTGGGGGAGTGCATGTGGTTCTGTCGTATCTTACGTGCATGGTTACATTTGCATGAATTGCACACTGTAGCGCTAAGTGAAGTCACGGACTGCGTGTCGGATGTGGGGCGGTGATAACCTGCTGGACGTATCCTCGCCACACGGTCGCTTCAGAGTCGGACTCTCCCTTCCAGTCTTGCCTTTCGCTCGGTGATGTGTACAGCGCTCTTAAAGCTAGTCTTGCCTTTCGCTCTGGCGATGTTCACAGCGCTCTCAGCTCCAGTCTTGCCTTTCGCTCTGGTGATGTGCACAGCGCTCTTAAAGCTAGTCTTGCCTTTCGCTCTGGCGATGTTCACAGCGCTCTGCTTCCTTCGCTGATGTGTACAGCGCTCTTAATGCTAGTCTTGCCTTTCGCTCTGGCGATGTTCACAGGCTAGCTCAGTCTTTCCCTTCGCTCTGGTGATGTGTACAGCGCTCTTAATGCTAGTCTTGCCTTTCGCTCTGGTGATGTGTACAGCGTTCTTAATTCTAGTCTTGCCTTTCTCTCAGGCGATGTTCACAGCGCTCTTAGTCTGATGTAATTTTGTGTACTTTTGTTGTAGGGAAGATTACTTTACCATCATTGGTTTCATAAGAAATTGTCTTAAATTACACCAACGTGGAATATTACAAATATTCGACCAATCTTTTAGCTATAAGCCTCCGGTGGAGTCAAACACATGTCACACAGATTCCAAGACACCGTAACGATTAAACTCCAGTCAGCATCCATCACGGTTAGAAAGGAGATCAATGTTGCAGTATCTCGGTGCTTTTTGCGACTGATTGTGCCAATATTTCATGTAGCCAAAAATATTAAAATCAAGCTAGCACTTCTCTCATGACAAGTAATCAAACTGTGGGGATTTCTAGACTTAGAAATAGGCTAGACTTACTATTATAATAATAATAATTTCTGGGGCTTATCGACGCACCAACTGCCATGGACATATGGCGTCGCCAACTCTTTCTCTGTTGGAAGGGTTTCTCGGGAGCCAGCTTGCTCCTTGTTCAGGGAAGCCGCCGGGCCTTGAACCCGGGTCGGCTGCGTGGAAGACGGCTAGACTCACTAGATGTTTTATAATAAATGCTAGAAACGGGTGGACGATGAAACAAGTGGATCGAATATGACCGATTCCGAGGAGAGCGGATGCTAGAATGCTGTTTGACGCTGACCCGGAACGGCAGGATACTGTGATTGTCTCCGGCGGGCTACCAACAGACGCAACAACGTTACCAGTGCCCTTTATCAGCTAGGCTCGTCTTATGGCAGCCAACACCTGTATGAACTGCAAGTGCCTCCTCTTGTAGTGGAATCAAACCCCATCAACGGTAGCTCGTCTTCGAATATATACCTTGTCTGCTCGTATGCGAGGTCTCACTGACCTCACTCGTTGTCAAAACCAGTCTTAGACATAGGCTTCATGGACAAAGTGCGATCCAGATTGTACTGCCGGTGGAGTCTAACAAGTGTTATTTCTCCAACACTTTAGCATGGTCCGATACGGATCATATTTTGACCATGGAAACTAAATCATAGTTTGACCGCTGCCTGCAGCGGCTGTGGCTCAACTGAAGCGTTGCAGTGCTTGGAGTTTACATCGTACTTCGGTTTACCATGAGCTTATACGTGGGCGTTGTGTATATGGTTACTGGTTTTGGTGGGGTATGTGGAGTGGCGCCTGTGTCGCTGATAACGAACCAGTCAACGCCCACATCGGTTTGGTCTCCGTGATTTGGCAAATATGCCTGCTGGAAGTGGCCTTCATAACGGAATGCAGGCTGTTAGTAGCAATGCTGGCCGTAAGTGTTGCTAGCTGTCAGTATCATAGCTTGCTGTGATGAACGCTTCAGGAGTGTGGTTCGCTGCAGTGGAACACCAAAGTTCAGTGGCCGCTTCTGTTTGAGTCATTGTTTTGTACACCTTTTACGGGTTGTCACTTGCTATGCAATTATTGCAGTCCAACCTGCTCACTAGAATATCAATTTTATTAGAGTCGCATAATGTGTCATATAGTCTGCAGTACAATCTGGATACGATGGAACCATACTTGCAATCACACCGTAGTGAAGACCACCGGTCACGTCGGATTGACAAAGGCTGCAGTACAGGTGAATGTGCCTCGGATAATAGTGCCACGGTGTGGTGTGCTGTCGCCGCTCGAATCTGGTTCTGGCTACCACAGGCGGCGAGGACGGCTCCTTCATCAACAAGTGCCTGTCCTACATCGGAGAGCGCGCCGGTGAGTGCTTCAAGACGTCCGCCTTCCTCAATCTGCCCCGGACCGCCATGATTCGCCTCATCTCGTCGGAACAGGTCAGTAGCGGTCCTCGGCCTCGTCCACGAACACGGCGGCCGCGTCGTCTGGTCAGTCTCGTCCACGAACAGGGCGGCCTTATTTCATTGTCTCGTTTCAGTATGTGCTGTAGAGTGTCAGGCGGGGAGCACGGCTAACCGTGCGGTTTGAAACCCACTGCCAAAGCGGCCTTTACTGAAAGATCAAAGCAATGAGATGATGTAATTCTCACTATTGGGCCCTAGATCGAAGCTTTTAACCTGACAACCGATATAAGTTGCAGTTGGTGCGACCAAAAGTGTGCTGTTAAAAGTTGAAAACTTTCCCCGTCAGTTTGTGTGTTTATGGTGTGTTCCGGCTCCGCGATTTGGCGCGTTAAAAGTGTATTCTGTTATTTCCGGCTCCGAAAGTTGGCGCGTTAATGGTGTGTCGAGGCTTCGCCAGTTGGCGCGTTGACATTGCGTTTCGGCTCCGCCAGCTGGCGCTTGACGAGGAGGCGGTGTGGCGTGCGGTACTGACCTGGGCCAAGCACGGCGCCAACGTGACCCGGCCGACGGCCCAGTGGAGCGAGCAGGAGCAGGCGCGGGTCTGCGCACAGATGGCTGGCGTCATCAACCACGTCAAAATACTGCTCATCGGTGAGTGCACGGGCTCTGAAGCCGGCGCACCTGCTCGGGGCTGGGGTAGCGCGGGTGCTGCGCCGCTGCGGGACCGCTGCCGTCCGCGGCCGAAGCAGGGCGCCGCTCAGTCGCCGCCGCGCCGAGCCCTGCTGCTCTGCGCGTGACATCCGCAGGGGAAGACGCCGCTGAATGTATCGTCGGCTGGGGCTTTGTCTTCTGGAGCGGTATTAGCCGGCGCGGTGTTTTGCGCTTCCGAGTTTGCCGTGTAAACAATCGAGTTACGTCTCCCCCGGCGGTCATTTGTTCAATTGCCGTTGTTGTGATTCCCGGCGTGCCGGTTGGCTGCATCGGTGCGTTTAATAGCCGCGTCTGGGCGTAATCCCCTCGCTCCGATTGGCTGAGCAGTGGGAGTGATTTTCTGAGCCATTGCGTGCTGTCGTGGTGGTGGTAGTGTGGGGCGGGGTCGAACCAGGTGTACTGTACAAGGTGCAATCGGGTTAGCGGAAGAGGGCGCCACCGTCGAACTGGCCGGACATGTTCAAAGGGAATATAATACCACGTTCGTGGGATTTGAATTGGACTACAAGCTGCTAGAGATTGCCGAACAAGTATTGGTATCATATTTAGTTTCTCTCAAAATTCATACGTTAGTGGAGCAACAGCCATCCACGGGTGTACTACGTAAAACGCATGGTTATTAAGCACCTCCTCTTGGTTTCAACAGCTGGTGGCGACGGTTCGGCGGTGGCGGGGAAGCGGGTGGGACCTGATGCGCTCTAAACATTCCCTTTTTCACTGAAAACGGTGAGCTCTGGGACAGATAAATTATTGGTTAGATGGGTTTTCGGTACGCGCTATCACGTTGCTGTCTAGTTCAAATTCCATCCTAAAGGTGCCTCATTTCCGTTCAGTGATACAATCGCTACGGGCATCGTAGTGTAAACGTTCCGTAGCCAATTGATTATATTCCGTTTTCTTTTATTGCTAATGCACTATGCTGTCACATTACCATTTTGTTATCGTCCCACAATTAGCACCTAATTCATGCGTCTTATTCAGAGTGTCACCAGGGAGATGTTTTTTCCGCTTTAATGCGTTCGCCGCAATTTTTTTATAGGATTGGATTCGTCCTAATTGTTTTACCTACAGAAAGAAAAAACTCCCGAGCCCGTATCGTCCAGGCGAATGAAGGCTGTTGCATGCAAGGTCGTTCCTGCTTGGAATAGAACCATCCCTGCAACAAGAATGGCGTCGAACCAACTGTCTGCTCCTAATTCCGGGAGGTGCATGGTATCGTGGTGTACTTTCTACATATTTAACTGAAGAGGTTATCAGATGACAAAATATTCCACTGAGAAGCATTGAATGTAGCAAAATATTACCGACTGCGAAATGCGGCATCGTATAAGAAGGTTCTTTGTTCATCCCTAGAATCCCCAGATTCCCAGCTTGTCAGTATCGGACACACCGGGCCAATGTTGGAAATAATGTGCGCTCTCTAGCTGGGACGAGGAAATGGCTGACACTCAACTGCATGCGGGCTATTGAATTCAAAGATCAGTGAACCAAAAACAAGTGGGACATAAATCGGCGCTCAAACTAAAACACATTTTCGTTGTGATTGATTGTGGTACTGTATATGTGCGCGTTATTTGCATCCATTTCCCTGTTCCCTTTTGAATCGTTTCAGTGTCCGGCTGCGCCTTGGTGCTTTAGTTGCTTCCATAAACGGAGACACTTTTTCTCAACATTGCGAGTGTAGAATGGCTCTGTCACTAAGAGTATGATATATATTCCAGACCAAAAGTACCAGATGGTAATACCTTTCATGTAATATTTTGATGTAATTTCACCCAAGCGGTTTCCTGCTGTGCTGATCCAAGCCTTAATTTCATAGCTTCCTTCTTGCAGTGCTTGTTTCCATTAAAACGTCCGAAAATGTACAAGTTTTGGAGCTGTTGGTCTCCGAATGTGCTCATTGTTATTATATTCTTTGTCGTATTCCCAGAGTGCTTGGAAAACGAAAACGGGACATTCTATTGCATATATTTCCAGACTCTACAGGGGCTATTCGATTTATGTACATCGCCGTATGTAAGAAATATCGTCTTAACAAGATCTTGCTCCCCTGCCATCGTTATTTAGCCATGCAAAGGAAACAAAGGTATCTCCAACTTATAAGCTACTAGAGATGCCCGTTCTTTCTTTGCGCGACAGCATTGGGGTGGAACAAGAAAGTGTGTGCAAAATTTGAAAGGTGACTTAGGCGTGGGATGAAATTCCACAGGCCGCTTTATCTCACCCCCTAAGAGCCACACAACACCCACACCACTACCCTGGCCCGGACGGAACGGTCTGATTGACTCTTCTCCCTGTGCCTGTAACCCATATCTACCTGCTTGGCTATAACCCTTCCGTGTGTGACTGTAACCCACCTTCAGTTGTTTGTCATTGGCCTATGTCCAGCAGGTTGTTGGCCTTTATACAGCCGGTTGTCTTTGACCTTTATCCAGCTGTTCATCTGTGACCTTTATCCACCTGTTTGTCCGTGTCCCCTGTCTAGCTGTCGGTTGCACATATTCAGCTGTTTGTGGTCCATCTCCAGCTGTTTGTCTGTGTCCCATGTCCAGCTGTTTGTGACCCATATTCAGCTGTTTTTGGCCCATGTCCACGTGTTTGCCTGTGTCCCATGTCCAGCTGTGTGTGACCCATATTTAGCTGTTTTTGGCCCATGTCCAGGTGTTTATCTGTGTCCCACGTCCAGCTGTTTGTGGCTCATATTCAGCTGTTTTTTCCGTTACCGTATCCAGATGTTTGTCTGACCCACATCCAGCTTTCTATGGCCCATATCTAGCTGTTTGTCCTTGGTCAATATCCAGTTACTTTAGGCCTATGTCCATTTCATGTCCAACGAACAGCCCGTATCCCATGTCCGTCTGTTTACGACCCATATCCAGCTGTCTGTCTGTGACCCTTCCTCGGCCCCGTCCCCGGCAGACAGCCAGGTGTTCGCAGACGAGGTGGAGCCCACCGGCGCCGTACCCATCGAGCTCAGTCTGGAGCGCTACCGGTTCGCCGCGCTCCCCGACAAGTTCCGCCAGGAGCGAGTCAACGAGGACAAACGACTGCAGCCCAGGGTCACCCGGCAGCTGTTCAGCGGCTCGCAGCTGCTGGCGGGCGCAGCTGGCGGTCGGCTGCAGCAGCAGCTGGGCAGCTGGTACGGCGAGCCTCGCCAGCGCTGGCGGCTGCTGTTTCGGGCCTCGGCGCACGAGCACAGCGCTGCCGCCTTCCACAGGACCTGCGACGGCGTGGCTCCCACCTACACCGTGTGTCTGGTGAGCGCCGACGGCGACTAGGGAGGCTGACTAGAGTGTTTGATCTGCTTTGTTGGTCTGGTGAACGCTGACGACGGTTAGGGTGGCTGACTGGGGTGTTTGTCGTTCAGTGTTTTTTTTGCTGCCATTGGGCTTATGCAATCATGGAGGCTTGGTTGGTCTAAGAATCTTCCAGGAAGGCTTCGGTGTTGTTTTATGCTTTTGCAACTACCTTTGCTACCTTTGCCCAAGAAATGATTACCTTTATTGTATTTTATTTGTAACTCTATTGAGTAGAAAAGGCAGTGGGCTCTACCAACTTCAATCACAATCAGATATCCCTCATTAATTTCTCTAAAAAGCGCCGGCTGGCTGGGCGCGGGCTGGATTTGAACCGGCGCTCGTTCCTTGCAGGGTGAGCAGGGCCAGCTGTGTGGCGGCTTCAGCGACGTGCCGTGGGTCAACAGCGGCAACAAGGGCCGCTTCATCCACTCCGACGAGGCGTTCCTCTTCACCCTGGTCAACAGCCAGGGAGTGCCGCCCACAAAGTTCCCCGTGAAGAAGAGAATGTACGCCATCTGCTACCACCCGCAGTGAGTACCGGCGCAGGGCTGGTGTACTCCTCACCTGATATGCACGTCACTTCGTACCGGCCAGAGCTGTGATGCAGCTGAACTGTTTGCGGGTGCTATTCCCGTGGTGTCCTCGTAGAGGCATTTTAGTTTATTGCCGTTCGACCCGCTCATATACCTATATAGTGTATCTTGCTAGCCTGCCATACAGTCAGTGTGTACAGTGAGGTGTGATAAGTTAACTAGATGACAAGGGCGCTGCTCTCCATAGGTTTGGTTGGGCACGAGCCGCATCAATGCCCAGAAAAGCCCCACCAATGAGCTACTGAGCCCCACTTTTCCAGAGTCTACGGGCCCGGTGCCTTACATCACGGACACCCACACGCCCTTACACACCCATTCTGGTGTGCTGATCCTTTAAAGCAAACGCGGACTCTTTAAAGAAATCGCTCGGATCCTTTTAGTACAGACGGACCTACAAAATAATTAGCACGGCCCCTTCTTCCAGATGGGACCCCTGGACCACCTTGGCCGGGCCTCGTACAGTATAGCAGATCTCCTGCTGGCGAGCGGGCCCGTTGTAGCGACGACGAGCTCCTGTGGTCAGCTCAGTCCCTCCAGCAGTCGCAGGCTAACTTTGGACTGACCGGGGCCCCTGTAGCCCCAGACAGCGTCCCAGGCCACAGGTGCAGGCCTCCTGGCAGGCTAACTGGACTGACCGGGGCCCCTGTAGCCACAGACAGCGTCCCAGGCCACAGCTGCAGGCCTCCTGGCAGGTTAACTTTGGACCGGCCGGGGCTCCTGCAGCCACAGACAGGGTCCCAGGCCACAGGTGCAGGCCTCCTGCGGTCAGCTGTGAGGCTTCCTGTGATCATATTCCAGCCCCCTCCGTCCTATTGTAATTACGGGCTTCTGTGTACATAGTTGCACCCCTGCAGCAATGGTGGACCTAATCTGGGCACATATAGACACCTCAAATTCATACCGGCTCGTTTTACCAGTTACGCGTCCCGTAACCACAGCTGGGGCTCCTTCAGGTATCACGGTCCCCTAATGATCAGCCCGGTTCTTGCAGTATTTGGCCAACCGGCGTCCCTGTAGCCTAAGCGAGGGCTCCCATATGACAATCTCAAAGCTATGGTTCCTGATACTGCGCACGGTGTAGTTCTGCGTGAGTTGTGGTGATTATTTTCAGCCGTTAGGCTCCCGGTTTTATTGTTTAAAGACGTGCTGTAAGTAAGGTAGTCAAAGACGAAATAGATAAGACTGGAGCGATGATGAGTTTGGGTGCTTCACTTGGTGTACCAATAGGGTTTGTCGCGGCTGCGTTATTTTTCCATGGTACGATCTCAAGTTGCGTTCTGGGTTTGAATTGGATCGATAGTGCGTACCACTGAAGTACGTTCCCTGATTGAACTTCTCAGGTAACCATGGCAACTAAAAACGTTCTTTGTGTTATGCATGAAAGAAAGGATATTGTTAGCCTCAGCCCCTTTTTTAACTCATTCCATATAAATTCGTCGATGCGTGAAAATATGCTTCATCCGACCTAAAACGAGGAGGAATAATAACAAGGATAAATGTCCTCGGAACATCTCCTCTTCTTGTTCTCAGTGCTAGAACTGTGTCCCAGCAGTTGTTGCAAAGTTTGTTTCCGCTCTGGTTCATTGTCAGCAAAACAGGAATTGTGCTTCCTGACTAGTGCTACATTCTATCCAACTGCACAAGTAAGCGAAGGAGAGAGATGAGACGCGGCGCCAATGTTTCCCGGACATTTTTGCAGACGCCGTCGTCTCACAGTTATCGAATAAAGACAGAGATATCTGGAAGCATCAGCATTTGGAATGAGAAAGCGTTGGGTTGGTGAATTCGCCTTTGATTGATGACCAAAAAATGATGTCGTTAATTTTAAAGGAAGTTTTTGATCTCCCAAAACTCCTCAAAGTTAGAATTCACCAGTTGGACAGTCAAGAAGCTTGAAAGAGTGATATGTTCCCAACCCGAACAGGCGCTTCTATTTTCCATACATTCAGATTAGGTGGTTTCTCTGACTTGACCCGTTCAGATTCAGACCGTGAAACGATAACGTTAAACGTTGAATATCGACAGTGTCCTCCAGCGTCGGAAGTATTTTGATTAGAAGCGTTCACTCATTTATCGGCGATTTTCATAATAAAATTGGACACCCTGCGGATGCTAGCTCACGTTTAAAAGTCTGTCTTGTATTGCTGCCAGCAAGGCTATTTTGTACGGATTTCTGCGGTGTCCAGATGTGCACTTTGTCCTATTACTCGGGAGGAGGGCGACATCTAGCTGTAGTGAATTCCGATGTGTTTCCTTAGATACGCAGCTAGTTACAAATACCTTAAATCACGGCAACATAAATGAAAAGGCTTCTGCGCCATTTCTCCTCACGATGATTTACTGGCTCATTTTCCTGCTAATAGTCACAGACTGGCTGATTTGGCACGGCTGAGTAAGCCTTTATTCTGTCGTTAACTCTACTATGGCGCCGTTCATCCTCTCCTCTCCGCTCCATTGAGTACGCCCGGCGCGAATTAGTCGCAAATGTGGTCAACCTTTTCGGAAAACAGTTCTCCTGTGATTGGAAATTGATTGCCTTCTCTCCGTGTGAACGTTCAGTGGGTAAATTGTCCACATATTGGGTACAACGTAAAATTTCCAAAGTATTTGAAGGCGATGCTGTGGGAAAGGCTCGGCGCTGACTGTTGCTAAAGCCCAGAGTGGTTTTTGGGTCTTGTTTCGTGTTTGCGTATCTACCACATTTTCAGGTCAATGGAGGAAGTATAAGAGTTCAACTCATCTACCTCCACCCACTGGTTTTGATTTTTACTCAATTTTTTTATTATAGATGTTCCTTGTTTTTCCTTTTCTATGTAGAAAGCGGGGTTAGTTATGGCTTGAAGAGTATGCCACGTCTCGCCAAAAAGCTGGGTATACTAAACTTTTGAACAACATAATCGATTATCACTTACTTGTATAACATATTCTACATGTCATGGCTATATCTTAGGCACTTCGATATTCGTCCCAGGCAGTAGCGTCAGCGCAGTGTGACAAGGCTGGCGGTGTAGCCCGGCCTCGCCGACACATTGCTGCCGACGCCGTACTCTGCTGACTGGGGCCAGGTGTCGGATGTGCTGTAAACTGAGCCGGTCCGAGGGGCGTGACGTCCTCTATCACCTGGACCGGACTTTAGGTTTGCAAAAATTTGTGGTCGATGTATGCGTGGCTGGGTATTTGACACGGGGATTTTTGAATGGCAGAATGTTAAAACAGCTGATACGAGATATCGGATTTTGGAATGCATTAACCCTGGAAAATGGGCGAACGTGATATGACCTTGGTGTCCCCCTGTGTTCACTGATATGCCGTGCTGCTGCGCTGTTGTTCGATGATGTGATGCTTTACGTCTGATCCCGTGTTCAGCGGTGTGATGTGTTTCTTCTGTCCCCGTGTTCAGTCATGTGATGTGTTGCTGGTGGGGCTATGTTCAGCAATATGATGTGTTACTTCTGTCTCCGTGTTCAGTCATGTGATGTGTTGCTGATCCGTCCCTATGTTCAGCTGTGTGATGTGTTGCTCCTGCTCGCGTGTTCGTCTGTGATTTTATTGATGCGTTTCTCCACAGCCTCCGTCCCTGTGTTTGGCGATATGATCTTTTACTACCGCCCCCGTTCTCAGCAATGTGACGCTCCACTGTCCCCTCTGCGCGGCAGGTGCGGCCCGATATTCGGAGCCGGGGCAGACCTGTGCGTGGCTGACCGCGCCAACTCATCGGGCGAGAGCTACTCCAACCTGCCGCACTCATATGACGGCGAGGCCGCTTCCTCGGCCGTCCTGTTCGGCGACTACGGCTTCAACGTCGCTGACTACGAAGTCTTCACCCTGGCCGCGGCCGCTCCCCGGCCTGCCTGAGAGGTGGTCTCGCTAAGAGAGGGACACAAAGGCGTCTGGCCAGAACGATTTGCCATAACCGACTCAGAGCTGTGTTTTACGTCTGTTTGGTGAGGAGCGTGCGCGGCGGAGTTTTCTCCGGAGACAGAATGGGCATGTGTGTGGGCGGTGCGGCGTAGTGTCCGGGAGTCGGCCGGTGTAGCGGCTCCGGCGCTGTACACGTGCTCTCCGCCGTTCCCGGGAAAAAGCCCACCTGGTAGTACATGCCGTCAACAGGCGAGCCAGCACGCCATATTTACATTATCAGCGCGCCAATAGACTGCTAATGGACGGACCAAAAAGAACACGGCAGCACAAAGGGCGTTCAAACGGCGGCGTTCTTGCCGGCTGTTTGCCCCATCCGTCTGTCGTGGGCAGTTGGTGTCCCTGATCTGTGTGATTCTCCGCCGGTGCTGTAGGGATGTGAACGTGTGATTGTGCTGGTTTCAAAGCCCCAACGTCCAACAAACCTCGCGATCTCAGATGACTCCTGACTTTGAGAGTAAACTGGTGCTGTGTGAACGCTCGGCGTGTGACTTTTCTGGTTGCTGCAACGTTTGGAGAAGAGCATTGCCAAATGACATGTGTACAAAATACCACGAATAAAGCCGGCTTAGTACCTGAACTTGGGTGTGGAGTTACGTATCGGGAGTTGCAGTCTTTTTCATGGTAAATGTTTGGTAAGCCGTTAACTGTGCTTCCCCACGTGTTCCTTGTTCGCAGTGAAAGGAACACCGTCGCTTCCCTCTTTAACCCCTTTGGCTAAGCAGCTACTATGGCAGCAAAAGTTTATTATCTTTGCTGGAAACTCAGGCTTGAATAGGGGCTGCCGCGTTTAAGTCTGTGAAGGTTCTTTATGGCCGATCGAAGCACGAACTTGGTTTCAGCCTCAGAAGAGGACTATGGCAGTGGCGCAGTGGTGGCGCGTTGGGGTTCCACGCTGATGACCCGGGTTGAAATCCCAAACTGGAATATTGAATAAAGCTTGCTGGTCCCCAACACCCAACGGGCTTATAGTTGGCGACGTCGCATAACCTCAGCCGTTTGTGCGTCGTAGAGCCCCAAGGCTCTACGGCTCAACCGGGCTCGGCGGCGTATGCCGGCGCGACAGTGGCCTCGCGCCGACCACCAAGCATGGATGTCGACGCCGTCATTGGTACTGCTGGAAACTGGCGTCTGCGGTAGTGAACTTGTCAGCCGTGCCCATTGGTCATGAATCACGCCGGCAGTTCTGTAGCTGAAACGGGCTCGTGAACTTCGAGATCGAAATTCGCTAAGATTTATAACGTCATCTAAAGTTTTACGTGGCGGAGGACCCTCATCGGAACAAATGAGGTGCACGCTCGACCACCTGGTAGCCCAGGAAACGATCAGCGGCAGGTGTTTTGCTCTCATCCGTTATATTCTGGGTGCTCGAGGCACAGCCCGCGAAGCAATTCCGATAGCATGTGATTCGGACAGTTTTGCTCGATGGAGGAGCTTCAGCTGAAGCCTAGGCATTTCAAATAACCACCCATCCGTTGGCCAAAATATGTGTTAGCTGACCTGCACACAACTGGCTGAAACGATCTCTGGAACCATCCAGAAAACTCTTATTAGGGCCTAGGGGTCCTTGTCACGCCTTTTAAGTTTGTGTGTGTTAGTGTGTGTGTGTGTGGGGGGGGGGGGCACTACTGTGAGAGAGTCGCCTCTTCAAAGCTTTTCGGGCGTCCGAGCCGCCTGTTTTAGGCCGGTGACTTCGTCGCCGGCGCCGCTGCTTGAAGGGGGAGGGGCATGCTCCCGATGCCCTCCCGCTCAACACGCAGTTGGGTGAGCGCCTGAAGTCCCATTCACACCTGGCTGAAGCCGCAGCAGAATCTGACGAAACTTTTGTCGGCAGGCGACCCCGGCGTGTGTTTTTCTAGCGACGGTCAGCATAAATCTCGGCAGATTTCACACGAACGCTGCCAGGCATGAATGGACGTTGAAATTTGTGGTCCGGAAGTGGGGAGCATGCTGATAACGTGCGCCGCCCACGGTTGCCGGCGTTTCCACGTATCTGACATTCTGAGGTTCAGCATTGTGATAAAATTCTGGTTCTGCCGGGGGGGGGGACTGTGATCAGGGCTTCTACCTGGTATGGTGCGGCTGAATCCCCACATGACATCATGTGGCGTATTGTCCAATTATGGCGGAGGGAGAGAGTCGCTAATTACTTCCGCAACTCACCGCAGTGGAGGGCGACACCACCCATAACTTAAACTCACTGTCAAGAAAACAGTTTAAACTATTCACCAAATTCAAATTGCTGTTACGTAACCTGACATTAGCCATGCTGTGGTGTGCAGCGTATGCCTGTGCTAATTGATTACCGCGCGATTTTCCCGAGCGGTCCGGTATTTTGGGTCCTGTCTGAGCGGTCGATGGTGGCGAGGCACCGGTTGCTATTCCTGTGGACCCAGGACAATGGCAGCTTCGCTGTGCAGGCTGGAGGGCCGGGTGCCTACGCGAGTGTAGGCTACTGATAGCAGGTAGATGATCGAGGAGTGATCGTTATACTTGGAAACTGAGCTTAGCCTCGCGAGTGTGCTCGGAAGGACCGCCGGCAACCGACCACCTGACTGGAGGGAGGGTCTTCGGGTCCGGCTAGGTGTCCAGTGGACACTGTCCACCCATGAGACTGTAAGAGCCACACACCAAACAAGTTGCAGGTAGATAAATGAAGTCATATATTCATTTCAGCTATTTATTCACCGGATTACCCACAGTACAAAGACCATTGATGGGCAGCAACATGCTAAGGTCAAAATAAGACGACTGTGCGCTTCCCACGTCAGAAGCTCTTAAAAGTAAACCACTGAGAGCCGTGCTCAGCTCAGTTCTTGTACTGTACAGAAAATAGTGTGGTACATATGAAGATTAAACACATAAGAACAGAACTAAAACCGTCTACAGGGGGCTGGATGGATGGCTTAGTGGATAAAAGATCTGTCCACCAAGCCACCGGTCCCGGGTTCAAGTCCCGGCGGAGCTTCTGAATAACTCGATCTGATCCCTCAAATCCCTCCCAACAGGGTGACTTGGCGACGCCGTATAACCCTGGCAGTGGGTGCGTCGTTAAACCCCAAAGATTATTATTACCGTCTACGAGACTCTGAACAGGACAAACAAGTATACACTGGAATACACTGGAACGAATTTGAGAAATAATACTAAGAAATATAAGCTAAAGGCCTCTGTCAAATCGCTTCTCTTCTACAATATTTGCATTAATACACCGCTGCCGCCGCCGCCACCACGACGTCGTCTGCCATCATCAAGGTTGTGGAGAACCAAGACTAGTCGTTGTGCACAACCAAAATCATAATAGTACATTTAGTGGTTAAGACTTTAGCATCCCGTGGGTACAAGGTGAGTTTCTGTTTTCGTTCTAGAACTAAGTCACGTGATATTGAAGCTAATTGGGCTGAGTCTCAGTCAACACACCGGATTAACGTGGTGAGTTGAGTCTGAATCAGAATCAGCTGCTAGGCCGTGAAACAGAGTTGAGTCGGCCAAGAAAATGTTTAGTCATTAACAAGTCTTCTGGGAGCATGGCAGCACATGAATCATGAAGCGGAAAACTTGTACTGGGAGCCTTGCAGAGCAGGAATCCAGATCATTCAAGCAGAGAGCTTGCACTGGGAGCCTAGCAGAGCAGGAGTCCAGGTCATCCGAGCAAAATATTTGTACTGGGAACCTAGCAGAGGAATCAGGGTCATCCGAGCAAAAAACTTGTACTGGGAGCCAGACAGAACGGGGATTCAGGCTAACCGAGCGAGAAACTTGTACTGGGAGCCTGGCAGATCATGAACCCAGACCCCGTTCAAGTTGTTTGGCAGCATTACGTCATCAGGGCTGGACGGGTACAACGGTTACTATGCAGGGCATGGGAGAAATTACACCTTTTCGAATCTCTAAATAACCTATTTCCAGAACTGTATCAAAAAATTAATATGGTTGAACAGAAAGCTGAAAGATTTTTATTTGAGAAACCATCAGGCGTTTTGCAAAAACTCCAGCGAAGAATATTATTTTTACAAATTTTCCAGAGCGTGGCAAAATAATCACAGCTTCAGCACTAACAGCTGTTTGCAGTAAGCGCAGTAAGACTGATCTCGATTTTGATTTGCTGTTGATTGCTGAGCTTTGATTGGCTGTTGGTTGCCATGACACCTCCAGAAGACAATAAACACCGGTGATGTATGGAGCAAATGTAAACTTATTTCTCTCGGCTGTTAATAAAAGCGGACGGATTATAACGAGTTTGCATGTAATATTTTGACGTTAATGTTTATCGTACTTCTGCTTAATCCATGCAGATGGGCATGATTATAAATTTCAGCGAGTTTTCGTAACATCAAGCTTCAGGTATTTGACTCCAATGGTCGCGTTTGCTACAGCTTCATCCTTCTCGACGCTTCTGCATTTCTTTAGTAAGCAGTCATATAGGTAATCAGCGTGTGAGTGCTGAAAATTTGAATTGTCGTGACAGAAGGTATCCAAATTAGCGATTGAGAAGCTAGAAATTGCTGATATTTGCATTTTGTTGCTGATTTATCTTTGTCGGTATATTTGTCAAAATCAATGTTCATGGCTGTATCAATTCAAGTGGGCCTGAGTCGATCAAATAATTGCATGCCCTTTCAACAAATTCTTTGAAGTGTTTTGATTTTTTCATTAGATTCACGTGAAATACGCCGCTCACCGTTGAGATCAAGGTTACTCTTAAATGGGTGAAGAAAGCTGCTTTCGATTTATACTAGATTGCGGCCAAATACGCCCAAACTTGGTATGTTCCAGCTGATCCTTCCAAAAACTTGGAAGCATCTCTTAGAACTTAGTAGGAGAGGTTGGTGACGTCATCAGGGGAGGACTAGATCTAGTAGGAAACTTGGTTGTACCCGTATATAAAGTACCCTGCATGAACCCAGCAGACCATCCGAGCGGAACGCGGCCTCTGCAGCCTTAAAAGCCCAATCACGCTCGCATGTTGAGTGGGCAGAGCCAGATTCTGTGCATTGCTCGCTCGTGCGCTGCTCTCTCCATCCGATCTCCATTTTGATGCGAGTTCCCTTTCCCAGCAGTTGCACGCGACGGTTTGAAAGCGACACCAGATGCACATAACCAGGCTTGATCCCCTGGCAGCGGCCGGCAGAGCCAGCAGCTGGCTGGATACCAGGACAATTGTCTGCGCGGCGGCATGCACGTTGGCACCTCCTGATCACCAGAGCGATCGTCTGCCATCGGACGGAGGCAGGTGCCCAGCGCCATGCACGCTATTCACCTCTTGGTTACCGGGGCGATTGTGTAGGTGCCTAGCACCGTGCACCCTGGGCACCTCCTGATTACCAGGTCAATCGTCTGCACTCAGGCCAGGAGCAGGTTGCCTAGCACCAAGCACACTAGGCACCTCTTCTTCGGCCGGGCTCTCAAAGTTTGATGCCATTAGCGTCGGTCGCGGTCCCCAGTGGATCGCGTGGACAGAGGTGTGCCATCACAGCCAACAGCCGGAGTCCATTGTCTAGAATGTCACGCGGTCGCCGCTGGCCGTGGTTGTGAAGTGGCAGATGCTGGCGACGGCGAGGGGGTGGGGCAGCTGCCGGTGTGGTGTCCCCTCTCCAGGAGCTCCTGGCCGCGCCCTCCTATAAATCAATACTGCAGCTCCTATTGCGGTCGATCCGCGCCCCAGGTGTGTCTTGGCAGCCATCCCTCTGAATAAAGGAATGATGACGTGGAAGAGTGTGGCGAGGAGCAGCAGGGGCACCTGGTGAGTCAGGCCGAACTCTTCAGGAAACTAGGTAACTAAAATATACTAATCAGATAATCAGGCAGGTAAACAAATGCAAATAATGGCTTTAACAATAGATAGAATACAAACAATAATCTGTCTGACTTTGCAAAGCCGGAGATACAGCATTTCGTAAAGTTTTTTATTCTTTTCATTTATGCTTCAAAATGAGTGACCGGTCTTAGACACACATAGAGCCTATTCGCACTTGGCAGAGTCTGCTGACAGATTCTTTTAACATTTCTTTGTCGATCTTCTCACGTGTTTTTTATTTTGGTCAACAGATTCTGTCAGCAGATTCTGTCAAGTGTGAATAGGCTCTTAAAAGGAATGACACACTTCGTTGGAGTTCTAAAAAATATTTTAATAACAAGAGAGGTCTGAAAATATAAAAACAAAATTTTTCCCAGTTTCATACGCTAAAAGCAAAAATATCTCGATTCTCACAATATGTGGCTTCATCAAAATAACACTTTTATTAATCGGTGAAATCCCAAATATTGATCATAAATTCGCAGTACCTAAATGCCCATTGACAGCGTTTCCGCATTGCCAAAAATCGCGTGCAGTACAAGAAGCACTGGTGCAAAAACTGAACGAAAGATGGCGTTATGACGGCCCTAATTATTCAGTGGTGGAATTTTTCCAAAGTGACCTATTTTTCCATGATGGCCAGAGAACTGCTCGCGGCCAGAACATGATACTCAGCCACATATAAGAAAATCCATGACTTCGTCGATTGGTGAATAAAGTTTGAAAATCGGTCAATATTTTTTGTTTATAGGCTTTCAAAGTCAGACCGTTATTTTGAGACTGTTGCAATCGCGCAGTCGCACCAGTTTACCTGCGCTGTAGACCGCGTAGTGACATCATAACGCCATATAATCAAGTTATATGTCAAGATCAACCCACATGAAGGTCAAGGTCAATTTTAAATGTTACAAGCCAAGGTCATTGACCTTAGTATTCGAGTCAGATGGCATTATTCAATATGACGTATGTTGTGCTATGGCTTCAAAGTTAGGCTACTCAAGATCAAAGTCAAGGCCCCAGATCAAGTTTGAGGTCCCAGATCAAGGTCAAGGTCTTTTTCAAGCTCAAGCCACCATTTCCCGCCAACAGGCTACTATAGCGCCAGTTATATTGTACATCATCGGGGACATACCATTTTGTTCCGTCATAAGTCATTGATCATTAATGAACTTGACCTAAAAATATCAGAGAACATCGTGTGGGACCCTCCCTCTGTGATCTTAGATCGCGTTTGGTGTGTTCTTGACTTTTTTGCATAATCAGGATCCATTCCCAATAGGTCTCCAGCACAGCCCAGATTTGATGTTTACGACCTCATTTGGACTTCAAGATATTTACCTAGGTCAATGAGACTTTTCTCTTAGATAGATCACCATCGCCTCCATACACCTCAGCGGGCGGTTTTCTAACCCTCTTGATTTCCGAAATATCGGGGAACACTTTAGGACCCCCACTCTACTGCGCGTTAACGTCAGACCCCTCCCCTTTATGCGTGTTAACAATTTCGCCTAGCCTTAGCGATGGGCGGCTCATTAATCTACAAAGGTATATTCTTGTTACTTTCATCCCGTGCCACAGCTCCCGTGTTCGAATCATGACTTCCCAAAAAATCAGGTTCATACCATAACAACCGGTATCGCATATTAAGGCCGCCAGTTCTTAATCACCTTATAAACCTTTGAAATTTTGTACATCTGTCGAGATTGAGCAGAAACTAGACACTTCTTTTCTGACATTGTTAAAAATGATTGTGTTGGTGAGCTTCATCGTCATTTATGCTTTCAGGGTAGCGAATATGCTCGAAATTCACCCTTCCCTTCAGCACCAGCCCGGGTCCGTCACCCCTGTAAAAGTTCCGTGGCGCACCGCTGCCCATATAGTTGACTGCAATTAAAACTTGTCACGAGCTCCTAGCTGCCGACAATATCTCCTTTTCGTCGATACCTGTCTGCCCGGTGGTTTCAGTTTCGATTCAGCTTTCCTCTATGCCTCTGAGAATTAGCGACAGGCGGCGTTGTCAGGTCTCCACTAAATTGCCACCGGAGAAACAATGGACAACACTGCTTCAGAGCTCTCCGCCCGCGGCTGTGTCCGGACTGCGGCCGGCTGACGTGGGCCGGTCGCCATGACAACCACTGCCAACAAACGCAGCGACTGCTGTGCATTCCAGGCCGACCGGCCGGTACGCGGTACACTACTGGACCTCAAACCGTAAGTTTTCAATTTTGAGGAGGATAAGCTAAGCTGTTTTGTTCTTTTTCTGTGTTTTATTGGAAGAATGATATCTGACCTACAAAGATAGTCCTTTGACTTTACCGTTGTTGATTGCGTCGCACGAGATGGTGCTAGCAGAGCAAAAAACTGGCACGTACCGCGCATTGCATGATTTATACTGGCGGTGAGGTGATTGCGTGCAGTCAATAGCCAATAGCCGTGATCAGTGTTAGTTGACACCCGTAACAAGTGTACTTACCGCTCTGTAAACACTGCACTCGCTCACAGTCTGACACACGTAGGTGTGTACAAAGCTTAAGCCCTGTAGCATTCGGCCAGAGCCGTGGCTGCTGCAGAAATGCCGCTTATCCCACCGTCGTCGCTCTTGCACCTTGTGCGGATCAGCATGTGCTGAACAGACGACGTAGTACCCAGCGGCGGATGTACACTGATTGTTTAGGGGGAGGGCAGTGGGGTTAGAAGTCGGGGAAAATGTAGCGTTTTTTAAAGAAAATCCGGAAAAGTGGCATGATTGCAGCCAGTGGCAGGTACAAAGGAGGAAGGGGATAGGGTGCTCAAGTCCCAACCCCTCTCCGAAATGTCTATAGTAAAAGTGCCTATAGTAAATGCGTAGCCAAAGGCTATTCCGAGGCATCGATAGAACAGGCTTGAGCCCTCCCCTAATGAAGTCCTGGATTCGCCACTGGTTGGGGAGAGTGCGTCTTTTGCCCCTCCCCTCCATCGGCCAATGGCGGAAGCTGATGCAGCACAATTTGCGCCGCCGGTGG
Organism: Lepas anatifera; assembly: GCA_034440635.1. Classification (NCBI taxonomy): domain Eukaryota; kingdom Metazoa; phylum Arthropoda; class Thecostraca; family Lepadidae; genus Lepas; species Lepas anatifera. Next base: position 122,128 of record JAOTON010000172.1, read on the forward strand.
TGTGACGCGGAACAGCATATCCTGAAGGTGTTTCATAGAAATGCGGTACAGCCTACCCCATCCTTGTGTTATGCGGTACAGCCTATAAGTCAGTTTGGGTAGTGTTGAGCAGCCTGCATCTCCTGCTGTGGGGTGTGGAGCAGTCTAGCTATTCGATACATGTTGTACGGAGCAGCCTAGATGCTCAGTATGAATATGCGGGACAGGCCATACCTGTGCCAATACCACGGTGCACAACACACCTTAGGCTATGGTGTGTTGTGCACCGTGGTAATGGCAGAGATGTAGCCTGCCCCGCATATCCCTACCCAGCATCTAGGCTGCTCCGCACAACACGTACTGAATAGCTAGACTGCTCCACACCCCATTGTAGGAAATGCAGGCTGCTCAATTGCTCAACACCACTCCAACTGACTTATAGGCTGTACCGCTTAACACAAGGATGGGGTAGGCTGTACCGCATTACTGTGAAACACCTTCGGGATATGCTGTTCCGCGTAACACCACCGGCGACGCAAATTGGGCTGGCATCAGCTTCCGCCCAGCGAATTGTGCTGCGAGAGAAACGGGGCTTAGGGCCCAGGCCCCGTATTGCTTGCAGCACAGGATTGTTAGTATCAGAGGCGCAGAACCTTTTCAAGTTGGGGGAGGGGGAGGTCAAGAGCCGAAACAGCATGTGGAACCTGGGCTGACTTCGCAATTTTTTTCATGCAAAAAGTATATGATTTTGGTCAGCTTGGAGCCAAAGAAATTGTGAGGATCTAGGTGCAAAGGTAAGAAGGAACAAAAATCAGAAGCAATTGAAGCTTCAGAACGAGTATTTTTCTGTCAACAATGCTTAACAACAACAATAATTCCACAATAAACGTTGGTGACAACGTTGACGGTGACGACGACAACCCTCTTTCCAGAGGCGCTAAACTTGGACAGAGAAAGTCTGTGGAATGCTGGAAATGTTCAGCAGAAATTGTTAAAGCTGTTTTATAAGGTGGTAGAAGAGGAATTGCTCGGCTTTTCTGGCATGCTCCAAATAATGGGTATTTTTTCAATGTTTTTCAACATTTTCCTAAATTGTTTGCCGCCTTCGCACGCTTGGTCGCAAATCCCCATTCAAGTATTTTGCTGCATCTTCCTGTCGACCGCAGGCCCTGTTCGAACAGATAGAATCACTGAACTAGAATACGGTAAGCAGACAGGCACCAGAGGCCCACAACTTAGATAAAAGAAAACATCTTTTGACGCGGCACTTCGAGGGCCGTAGGCAGGGAGGACGACGAAGGGTGGAACTCTGATAGACACAATTGACTCAGAGCGTTCAGGGTCAGCGATCAAGAGGCACTTCCGACAAAGTAGCACATACACAGTCCATAGCGAAAGTTCTTCATTAAACAGCTGACATTTCGTACCATTATCTAACGGTTTGGCTTCCATCAAACAAACTCAGGCTTCTGTTTTCCACCAAACCGTACACATGTGCCAAGTGTGAGGTAGGGAATAGCACCTTCAGATTTTACGGTGCAGATGTAAATTTGAAGAACGTTTAGGAGTTTCGTCTGCTGAGCCAAGATCCACATTTCTAATTCACCTATCCGAAGAATCAGCTGACTGAATTTGAACCACAGTTCTCCTCTTGACTCCGGACACAGATTGACTACAATCTACAGACGGAAGTCTCTGCGGCGTCAGATTGAGACGCGCCTCTGAGCTCTGCTCAGGCGAACCAGCCAGATCATGGATTCGACCCGTCCGCTAACGGGGGCACGCAGCCGCCCGGTGTCCGGGACAACCCAGTTCGACTCAGACCGACCGATGACGTCACAGCAGCGAGGCGAGTCCGGTAAGTGACGTCACTCAGAGCCTCTGCCTCAACGGCTGCTATTTCTGCACCTTACTATATCAGTGGAAAATCTTTCATGTATGTTTTGATTGAATTTCAATAATCAAGGTAAAACGTACAATTCTGAGGTGTTTGAAATATGCTGTTATGATAGGCACGAAGTGATTAAAGATGCAGAAGCAGGCAATGTATAAATTTACAGATATATACTGATTATAGTGGACATCATGGGTCAAAATGAAGAAAGATAGAATACTTGGAGGGGTCCTTACTTCTACATCATACAGACTTCCATTGGCACATGTACGCATTACTTGCTCTATTTTAAGCACTATTAGAACATATTCCGCTACCTTGTAATCGCACCTGGAACCACTACTGAAGAAGGCCACTACTACATTTTAAATGTTCCAAAAATTATTCAGTAACACATCGATAGGTACAGAAGAGGACCCCACCCCTTTATTCCCTCTCATTGTTTTTCAGGCCGGTTTGAGGAGGCCGGTATGGAGGGTTTCGACTTCTCCGACCGGCCGACCACAGGCATCACCGGCGGCCGCCCAATCTCAGGACTGGCGACGCCGCGTCCCATGACGGGAGGCGTTCGCTCGCCCGCGGGGACTGCTGGAGACGCCCGAACGGCCCACCACCATGGGAAGCAGGCCTGTTTCCGGCGTGGAGGCCATGGGTGGCATGGGAAGCAGGCCTGTGTCCGGCGTGGAGGCCATGGGTGGCTCAGAAAGGCCCATGACCGGGTACCGGCCCGAGTCGGGAGTTCAGGCGATGGGGGGACGCGACAGACCGGTGACCGGGTTCCGGCCCGAGTCCGGAGTGGCGGGAATGGAGAGCCGGGATAGACCGATGACGGGGTATCGGCCCGGCACAGGCGTGCAGGGACTGAGCGGCCACGACAGACCGACCACAGGGCACCACTTCCCGATGGACGACGAGGACTTCCCGGGACAGGTCCGTCTCGAACCCCGCAAGTACAATGTACAAAATTCTTACAGAAGAAAACTTGTTACATTTATAACTGCCCTAGAGAAAACATCACACTTTTTAATTAAGCTCTTGTGGTATCAATGTTGTGTAGAGAATTAAAACTGATGGTTTCAGACTTGTACCTGATTTATATTAAAACTCAAGCTTGTAGAAAAGGGTGTGTTCAGAGCAGAATCCGGCAGCGCCAGCCGCGCCTAACCCACCCCATGTTCATCCACTCGGCTGTGAGACTGGTGGCGCTAGGGGAGGGAGGCACAGATGATAGTGCTTAGGATATAGTAGCCAGAGGAAATGTCTAACCTTCTTCCCTGCAAGCGGTGAGTTTTAGGACAAACGTGTTACAAAACCAGCAGGTGTTTTTTGAAACCCCAAGGCCTGGTCGTGGTGCACCGAGTGCATATTCGCTGCACCACAAGTTTACTAACCAACTAAATTACTGTGTGATGTACTGAAAGATTTTAAAACTAAAAAGTTTACGCGAAATATTTGCTTGGATCCTAGATTAAAAAAGAAATCATTGCCTTGCTAGTGTAGTCGACGTATTCACTACCTCTGTTCTTTGGAAGCTTCAGTGCCATTATTTTTATTTATGTCTATTCGTACTGCTACATACAGTACAGATATGTAATAAGCTATCAAAAAGCCATGGATTCCATATTTCCTCAACAGGGAACTTCTGAAGCAGATCTTTATCAGTGAATGATTCTAACACTAGAGTTCCAGATTCATGTCCCACCGACCGATAGCCCTCCTATTTCTCAGAGTCGACCGATGACTACCGTCTCGGCGTCTCGACCAATGACGAAGGCGGGGGGTCGGCCCGGCACGGGTCAGCCGGCAGAGGTCACGTGGGGCGACCAATCAGCTGACGGACAGCTGCAGTGGGAGGAGCCTCTGGACAGGGGCGACTCCCGGCCAGAGTCTGGAATGTACGAGCGCATGTACGAACGTCCAAGGACGGCAAGCAGGTAAGCAGACTATTTTTAATGGATTTATCACGTTTAATAATTTTATTATCCGCCAAAAATTGTCTGCTCTTGCAGCGGAGAAATGGGTGGCTGGTAAATGAATTATTCATTAAAAATTAAAAACGTTGGGGACTAAAACTATTAAATTTGAGAATGAGAATGGTACTACGGACAAACTATTGAACCAGATTTACTATTGAACCATCTCACTTATCCCTCAAAATCATAGACCCAAATCCAAGAGCGATACTTTGGGTGCGTCACTTTCCCGAAACTTGACAGAAATGTTGTAATTTTTTTCTAAGCTTTGCTTGTCTTGTTGGGAGAGCTGCTAACACAAAGAAATACAGAGCAAAGGTATCGAGTGAGTCAGACAAAAAATATCTGCTGTCTTCCGTTAGATTACTGTTGGTGACATACAGCTAACGTACACACGCATAAGCATATCTATATTGATCTTGACAAGTATAGGATATCTATGGCTGCTGAGATGGACAACCTTTGCGGTTTTTAATGGGTTGATCTAAGAGTGCTTTTGAGAGGAGAGTAGAGGGTGATGATTATATGTTTAATTTGGAGAAAGTATGGCTAACGCTATAATGGGGAAGTAGACAGCAGCTGCTATTTTACAATGCTTAGAATGAGACAATCGCCCAGAGGCAGGACTAGATGAATTATCCTAGCCCGAGCCTAGTCAGTTTCCCTTCCCAACAATGAACTTGGTGGGTCAGTAAGCCCTAAGCAAGCGAAAGTTAGATTATGAACCAGGGGTGCACTGAATATGGTATCCTTTGAGCTTCAGCGCCATACCCACTGCTAAGGCTAAGCTTAGCTAAGATGCGTGTTTGCGTTGCCAGAACGTACCTGGTTGAAGCAGATTGGAGAGACCAGATCACTCCTTATTCAGAGGACACTCCATAATTCAGCCCCGAGACAGTTGTCTCGGAAACTGATAGCTCAGAATCACTGAGTCACCTGTCACCTAGCAGAGAGTGTCGTTACCCGTCCTGTGTCGTTTCACAGCCGACCTGTCTCGGGCCTGGCAGCTGGTGGTGACGACTTGGCGGCCCGTCCCTCCACCTCGGCAGTGCGCCCCGCGTCTGACCTTGACCGGCCTCAGACGGGGGCGGCTCGCAGCCGCCCAGTGACCGGCGCCGGCGGCGAGAGCCGCTCTCTGTCCGGGTCAAGGCCAATGACCGGTCTCTCCAGACCCGTCACCGCCTACCAGGTGGGTGGAGAGAGGAAGAGGGAGAGAGAGAGAGGGGAAGAGAGAAATATAAAAGGAAGAAAATAAACTGTTTGTTGTTACTGGGCAACAGAGAGGAAGTTACTTGACACTAAGATGACACTAAGATTGGGGATTTGGACATAAGCACTCATCCATTTTTGGGGATAGGGAGGGGTGGGGGATACAAACAAACCCCTAAATCTATTGTAGAGAAGCATCACAAAGTGCTAAACATTTCACCCTCCGTTGCAGACACCATACCAAGTGTAGGGCTGAACTATTGCATGTTCTAAGTCGTTATCTCTCTACTGTTCTATCCTCTCTCTCTCTCTCTCTCTCTCTCTCTCTCTCTCCTTCACAAGACCTGGCAATTTTTCCTGGCACAATATCTTCATTTATTGAGGCTTCTTATGGATGAAACCAGAAGCCAATGCTGAGGAAAATTTCCAAGTAATATTTTTCAAACAAGTTCCATTCAATACAAACTGGTTCATAACTTACTAGAACACCTGAGGACATGTAATCTGATTAACTGTGCGCATGACTTGAGGGTCTGGGAACAGCATGGGATGAGCGAGTCAAGGTCAAACAGAGGTTAAATGGAGACATGTGCACTCATCAAAACTCAGAAGGGGACCTAGATGTATGCCATCAGGCAATTATAACAACTGTAGCTATACTTGTAGAGGAATGAGCGTGTGACAAGTGCATAAAACGGTAATTCTCTTACACTTTTCAACGTCATTTATTAACTTGAATTAGTGTATGCTTGAATAGAAACGTTCCATACAGGAGACTTTAATTTGATTTGAACTGCGTACTTGTTACATAACTAGCAGTATAAATCAAATAAAGTAGTCGATGAAATCCAATTATGTGCGCTAATTCTTCCCCACGAGTCCAGGCCCGAGCAATGGGCCAATTTTGAAACAAGATCAAAAGGTAGTGGTGATTCCTAAAACTAAGGCTGGAAGAGGCATTTTCGGAAAACTTCCGACTCTGGAATGATATTCCTTACCGAGCGGCTGACAGTGCCCGCGATTTCTCTCCCTACATATATATATATATATATATATATATATATATATATATATAACCATTCATATATGAGCGATCCAGCAGGGCCCGACCAGCCCAACTGTCACGCCTATGAAATAATTTTATAATGAAATGATTTTATATCTGCCAAGAGATGTTGTACCAGAATGAATTTAGACTCTTGGGTAACAGATTCCATGGTAACAGTATCTGTTCAATTATTTGTACTACATTTTCAACTAAACCTACAACCGTGCATACAGGGAGTGTGCCTTTCCCCGAACCCCTGCAGCACCGCGTGAGTAAGGATTTTGAAAAATTTGAACACTGAAAATGAAATTACTTGCAGCGGATTGAGCGTGAACTTTGCGAAATTGGTACGTACTTCTGAAGAAACTGATTTTATTCTGCATGTTTAGTGATTCACCCGAAAAGTTAGCATATTCAGGGGCGTCGCCACCGGGGGGCCAGGGGCCTGGCCCCCTCCCCCACTTTTTGGCCAAAAATTTCCTGATCTCAGTCAAAATGGGAGAACACCGGACATTCTTATAACCAGCCGCTGCAGAAGGCAACGAGGAGCCCAAATTCGAACAGTATTTGGTCCTAACGTGGAAAGTTTTTTGTCAGCGTCACTTTGAAGTTTGGCTGGCCCCCCACTTTTTACGAGTGGCGACGCTTATGAGCATATTCATAAATTCCGAAGGCACTAATCAAAGCAATTATTTTCAAATGATTTTCCAGTCGATTATTTTCAATTGTTTTACATGTAAATTAGCTGGAAACGGTTGTCCTAGTTGGACTGCATGAGTGGTTTCATGGCCTTTATGTCAGAGAATGAAGATTAAACAAAGCTAAAGTCAACTTTCATTTGACTTGTCGAAAGACAAGTGTCCGCTCAGGTATATCTGCTAAAGGCGTTTGGCTGTTAATAGCTGTTTGTCTAGTTTCTTCCATGATTGGCATAAGAGACACAGCTTGACACTGGTCTGCAAACAATGGATCCAGCACGGCAGCACAAAAGGACCAGATATCAATTATACGGTCTGGGTTTGAGAGGCGGGTTAATTCTTTTAACAGGTAATTTTACGGTGTGTTCGCATGACTCAGCTGAAATCTGAAAAACAAAACAATACCAAAATATATCAATTTAGCTGTTTATCGTGTAACTTCTTCAGATGCAACGGTAAATATTTGTTTCCATAATAAAATATATGTTATACTCACTGATCTTTTTAATTCACAACTGCTTAACTCTTGCCCCAGTGAGGGTGTTTGAACACCTCTCGGGTTTTTCCGGCAGCACGAAAAAACGGCGTTGCGAAGCGCCACCGTACTTGGCACACCTTATCCTGGATCAATTCCGCAGCTTTCCCCCAAATTTTAAGATTGAGGCATCTCAGGCCAGGTCACCAGTGCAGGTCAAGTGACTTCACCTCCAAAAATGTTTAAGGTGGCATAAGTAATAGAAGCGTGGATCTATCGGTTTGAAACTGATACCACATGATGGGCCCACCGAGTACTAATACAATTTTTTGGGGATTTTTCATATCGACGACCTAGAGTCAGGTACGGATCATGACCTCTTCATTGGAAATGCATGGGATACGGAAATTGGCCTAAAAGTTTTTTAATTCGGTAGATACCGCTTAGAATACCTTCATGTTCTCCAAATCATATCATTCTAGGCCCATTTATATGTTGAAGTTGCAAGTTTTGACCTGTGGCCTCTAAGAAGTCATCTGGGGCTACTCAAGCAGGTTTTCAGACTTGGATCTATTTATTTGCAGGAAATGACGATAAAGCTTTATTCTGATACCATTACATTTGAATTTTTCTTGCAAGTCGATTGATATGCATATTGACTATGCCAGTTAACTTAGTGATCTTGACCTGACCTTAAGTTAGGTTATTATTATGTTTTGACCTAGCATAGTCATATTATACATGATTAGATTTGCCGTAGTGAGAGGAAGCGAATAGTGCGTAAAAATTATTCTAACTCAACTCTGCCAGACGCTACAGCCCACAAACTCTTCTCTAACATGTCACCTTCTTTGACCTGTCATGACTTCAATATTGACCTGGGTCAAAAAAAGTGACCATATAGTTTCTTCATGACTTTTTATGGGCCATCCACCAGTGTTCACGTTTTTTCGCTATCATGCATAGGAGCTGCGTTCAAAGGGGGTGTTTGAAGCCTCCAACCAGGGCGAAGATGGCTTGGAGGTCGACCTGGGTGGATGTTAAATTGCATGCATGGATGTATGTACAATTACATACATGCATGCATGGGCACTTACAGTTCACTCTGTCGCTGAGCAGTGCCCAGAATCCGGTCTGGCCGCTGTTCACCGCACAATGACTCACCGTGATACATTGTATTTACGTACTATATCTAGGAAATGTTGCGTTATGGAACACTCTCGTGCCCGGCAATGCGGGGAGCGGGGGGAGGGAGGGCACATTGATTGCGGTCAGCAGCGGGTGATCGGTAACCTTGCGCTGAATATTGTAGTCAGGACTCACGCAAACACCGCAAAAACCGGCCAGTACCATACCGTGCCGGATGGTATCCATGGCAACCAGCGCCCAGGAATGTCAACTATTGCCGGCGCTTCCGTCCAGTGTTGTTTTGCGTCCGTGTCTGGTGCGACCGCCGCTGTGCTGCCCCACATGTGTGTGCCTATACTCGGCTGCTGCTGATCCCCCTCGCAGTGTTTTCAGCAGGGTGCTTATATCAACTTTGTGAGTGTACGGCTATATAAGACAGGATCGGAAATATTGCTTTGGAAGCCAATTTTTAGAGCGTGATAACGCTGTGCTTTTCCAGCAACATATCTCACCGACTACCTATTTAATCGGGACCAGCAGCACACTGGTGCTGTGCGCCTTTGGCACTCCGACTTCCCACAGAGACTACTCTCTTCCTCGCGGTTCCAACCTCGACATGAATCCCTCCCCGTTCCCGATGGAGAGGCCACCGTCGCCGCCACGAGCCCGAGTTAGCCCCTCTGTGACCTTTCAGAGCCGGTCGGCTGAGCCCTCTCGACCCATGACGAGGGCTTCCCGGCCCATGACGGTGGCCTCGCGACCCGTCTCCGGCGCCCTCGCCAATGAGGGCAGGTCATTCAACGACAGCGCCGGCTGGGTTAGTGGAGACAGAGGAGCCAATGGCTTGTAATGTGGCAGCCCACAAGATGAGCCAGTGTCATTTTGTTTGTCATGATATGGAGTGTCCCCGATCCTTGCCCTCGTCGTCTCGTTGACCGGGAATAAATGTGAAGTCTGGACCGCAACTTACTGGGTCATGAACACGAAGGTTTTTTTGCTTAATGTGTGATAAAACGTCAAAGAAATAGTGTGCAGTGGTGTGTTTTTGTGGTGCTGAGATTCTCAAAATGTTATCAAAAGAATGAACACTTTTATTTCTTGCAGTCACAGTTTTTGGAACCATGGACACCCTGTGCCTGGTTCTTGTTATCTGAAATACAACTTGTTCCACCTAAATGTTTTCGTTTAAGTGCACAATTATGGGAATAGAACTGGGAGACTAAGCACGAGCCCGACAACTCTACACTTTGCCGTCGCAACCACTGACTGGAGCAGTCACATTGTTGTCGTTGCGACAGGATGGTCGTCCAGGCACCTCGGGTCGCCCCTTCACTGGTGCCATGACGGGAGGACCACCACCTGGATCCGCTGGATTCCGTCCTGGAACCCAGGTACGGACTGGCAGCTATCCGGGATCGGCTGTGGATCCGAAATCCAGTCAGGGATGGTAGGAACTGCGCTTCCGTGGGACATGTGCATAGAATCGGGTCTATAACAGTGGTTGACAGATATTATCACTTCAACACAGCAGACAGATGTTACCACATCTATCTGCTGTGTTGGTTTAAGTGATAATCGGGTCTATGGTGATTGCTGATTCTGTCAGGCTTTGATGTGCTCCAGTGCACAGGTGCCAGACGAATCTCTAAGTGACCATTTTAGGGCTAATACTGAACTACATCACCGAAACCATCAAATTGTATGTATTAACTCATTCAAGATCCAAAAATGTCAAAACAGGTATGGTCAAGGGCGGAGCCAGCATTTCCTCAAGGGGGAGGGGCGGAAAGAATTCTCGGGGTCCCCACTCTGGCGCCTCCCCTTGGTTTCATTTATTGAACTTGATATATTTTCAAGCTGAATGATCTGTGAGGCACCTGTTTATAATGTGCCTATCAAGTCTGATATTTTTGGGGGACAACCGAGACCAACTCTTTGGGCCCCCGGGACCAACTCTTGATGCGCCCTGACACCAACTCTTGGTTGCTCCTGAGAACAACTCTTGAGGGCCCCCTGAGACTATTTCTTGGGGTGCCACAAGACCAATACCTGGGAGCCCCCTTAGGAGATCACCTCACTCACAGGGTTCCCAAAACCAACAGTAATTTGACTCCTGAAACGGCCATTCGGGTTGCGTTTGGGTCCCCCGAAGCCCCCATCGGACATTACCGGGACACCCTACGGGGCCCCTTTTGCAGTGCTTAAGCTCAGCCAAAGACGGGAAGGGGGGTGGTTGCCCCCAGCCCCCTTGGATCTGCCACTGGGTCTGATGGCTAATTTTGGGTTGGACAGAACAAAACAGCGGCGCCGTCCCCTGAGTGTCCGTACTGGTCTCTGTTTTAAGTGTTCGGTCCCGGATGTGCCTAGTCTCTCCAGTGCTTGGTCTCTGTTTTAAGTTTTCGGTCCCGGATGTGCCTAGTCCCTCCGGTGTGTAGTCTCTGTTTTAAGTGTTCGGTCCCGGATGTGCCTAGTCCCTCCAGTGCGTGGTCTCTGTTTTCCCGAATGTGCCTAGTCCCTCCAGTGCGTGGTCTCTGTTTTAAGTGTTCGGTCCCGGATGTGCCTAGTCCCTCCAGTGCGTGGTCTCTGTTTTAAGTGATCGGTCCCGGATGTGCCTAGTCCCTCCAGTGCGTGTTCTCTGTTTTAAGTGTTCGGTCCCGGATGTGCCTAGCCCCTCCAGTGCGTGTTCTCTGTTTTAAGTGTTCGGTCCCGAATGTGCCTAGTCCCTCCAGTGCTTGGTCTCTGTTTTATGTGTTCGGTCCCGGATGTGCCTAGTCCTTCCAGTGCGTGGTCTCTGTTTTAAGTGTTCGGTCCCCGGATGTGCCCGGTCCTTCCAGTGTGTGGTCTCTGTTTTAAGTGCTCGATCCGGGGTGGGTTCAGTCCCCTGAGTGTTGTGGTCTCTATTCCAGGCGCCGCCGACACGAGGCGGCCCTATGTCGCGGATGGGCTCTGGTCGGCCGATGACGGGGGCCATGGAGAAGATCAAAGTCATGAGCCGCCCCATCACCCAGCAGGGCCTCAGCGGCATGAAGACAGCCGGCAGCGGCAGGTCCCGCATGGTGCAGGACAAGAGCTACTTCCTAGTGAGTACACACTTTTATTGACTCATGGAACTGCTAGCTAAAGTTATACTAGGTGTTCACACAGCTCAAGCGTTCCGACTACCAATCAGCGCAGCCAGCATCTTTGTTTAGTATCGGCGGATTATGGACATTAGCACATGAAGTTATTGGTAAAGGGTGAGCACTCAACTTTTTTTGAAATAATTTATATATATATATATATTAAAACACGACAACCGACTTTTATTATTTTTTTACATAGCTTGTATGTGCTCTGATGTTCATAAGCCAGGCATGGATAAGTTTGCTAGCGTTATGGTACAACAGTGGCCTCTTCTCAGGCTTTCACCGACTACCGGCTAACCACTTTTCGAAAGTATATCATCACCATCGTTCACTGGAGCGTCAAATCTACCCGTCAGCTGTACTCAAGCTCGTTATGATGGTTTTCGACTTGGCTCATTCTGCAAGCATACATACCTACTACCTTTTCCTGTTAGACCAGCGATAATTTTACTATTTTTACGCATGTGCACATATCCCAGGCTCTAGCCACATACAATGACGAGTGCATAAGCTTGTTTGCAAGTACATCTTCAATGACACAATTTTTGTTTCTGCTGCTGCTTGTTTACGTCAATACCATGTGCCGAACCGTTCTGAGGGACAATCATATGTTCAGAATGTATTTTCTCGTTCCTAGCGCATTTGCAAGCGCAAGTGTAACCTAAAAAAAACATCGTAAATCTGATGCTGCACCATTTGCATTGCCTTTAGCTTGAGTTAGCACAAATATTTCCGCAAACAAAATCATAAAGATATGATTTCTTAAGTAAATAAAAGACAGCCAAAGCGTCGCCAATGACACATGTTTTGTCCTGGAGCCACGGGCCACAAAGGAGGGAACTGCGGGCGGTATGTGGCCAAGCATGACCAGTTCCAGGCCCCATATGCCATCTGCTTTAGAGGACCAGAAGAGAGCTCTGACCATCTTCCATCTCAAAGTTGCCTTCCAGCTGAACAGCTGTATTTTCGACGCTGAGCTGCTGGTGATCCAGCACGCTCCAATCAAACCCCCTGATATTTCATGGAACGGCACTTCCATCAGCGTTCCATCGATAGCAGAATACCTGGCCTGTAACAGGCCATTCAAACCAGAGCACGTTCTTATCTCAAGTTTGGTAATTTATTCATGAGGCGCGCCCAGATTTGCGGCTGACCTCCGCGTCGGGCCATCGCTGTCAAATCTGCCCACTGGGAGCCATGTCAGCCGATTTCTGTGAAATGCTCGCCTCGGCGCCTGGTCGTCGTTATACTATGGGTAAACCAGGAACGCCGTCGACACTCGCAAATTCTCAGTATTTGTCGAAACACGCGGGTATGTACGTATATTGTGAATTTCCCTAAAAATTTCCAAGGGCTCCGGGGTTCCAGATATTTTCTTCACGCACGTAACTAAAATGAATTTTTTCACGTTTAAAGAAGTGCCATCAATGAGTCATTTCAACACAATAGCTAAGAATCAGACTTATCGTGGGCCAAAAGTGACTCAATCTGTGTGAGAGTGAACTCTGAATCCCTGAATCAATTGGGTAAGCTGTAGCTAAATGATGGCATCTTATCGTAGCTACGTGATATTTGTCGTACCCACTGAATCTGTTAGTGCCGTTGTGCCATATCTAAATAATTATCTTACATAACCAACAATATGTTTTAGCCGGAGTCGTTCAAAACCTGTAACACTCTGACTGATCGACTAAAATATATTATAAATCAACTATGTACGGCGATTTCCTGAATCATCCTTGTTTCTCACCTGGTTATTGTTGGTGATTCAGCTTTAACCAGGAGGTGCTGACGCGAATGTCGTTGCCGCAGGGCCTTCTGCGGACCAAGACGTCGGAGCTGCGGTCGGAGATTGACAAACTACGCCGGCAGGCTGACTCTCTGAACCAGGAGCAGGCCACCTACACTACCTACGACACCAGGGTCAAGGAAATGGCCGGCGAACTGCTGGGTGAGATCTCGAACACAGGACGAGCAGTGGGATTTCTAAAATGTCTGCCAGAGCAGGATGAATCTCCCTTAACTCGCGCACTGACGGGGTCTGAGCCACCTTCGCTTTGACGGGCGGGTATCCGCCCCTCCCCTAAGATCTCGAGAACCACGGTAGGCAACGAAAAACCGTAAACGGCGCTGGGTAGCTCATCTACTTCTCCATCGAAAATATTTGAACCATTTTTTGTCAGGTCACATTTAAGGTCACGAGAGGTCAAAACATGCCGTCATAGGGAAACATGTAAATGAAGGTTTTCGGCCATTTCATCTGAACAAGTAAAGATAGAGCAAAACGACTTAAACTATATGAATCCTCGCAGCAAGCCAGATCGAATGATATATAATTTGACCTTACTGCGTCAAATCAAGGATTTGACCTGACCTGAGGGCAGGGTATCAGTTCAGGGTATCAGGTCATATCAGATCATAACATCAAGTGAGCTGATCTAAAACAGTTATTACTGCTTAGAAATTAAGTAGTAAGAACAAACTTGATCTATGGATGTGACATTCACATCAGATAATAAGATTACATATCGCAACAGTTTTTGACAACTCGATTTTCTATATTGATGACCTGGGGTAAGGTCAGGGCCATGACATCTGCATTGGAAATGCATACGGAAATCGTTGTAAGTTGAGCTATCAAGTAGTATATACTCTTTGCACATTTTAATTTGTGTCTATTCACATCATAATTTGCAACGAAATTAGTTCATGCTTGGAAGCATCAGTATTACCACACATAATCCATGACATCCTCTGGGTAGCCTTGAACGGTTGGTGATACGTTCACCGCCTTCGGCAGAGCACCAGGCGGAGCTGGCCGACTACAACGTGCTTGTGGAGCTGATGAACATGGATTCAGATCGTTCACTGGTAGACACCGAGTTCGAGGATCTGAAACACAGGTGGGTGGGATGGTGTTACTAACACGTGTGTACACCCTGTACGTCAAATTGCTCATGTCATGTCCGTATTAAAATATAAGTTTAAAGAAAGAGTATAAAGCTTTACGAGAGAGACACATTACCCGGGGGGCAAAGTGCCAAAAGCTGTCCGGCGTGTTGTAAAAGGTTGTTGCACAGAAATGAAATCCCTGAATATTCAGGATCATGACCTTGGGTGGACAACCGATACAGCGCCTACTCGTTGTCCGCAGGAGGTGCATTTGTCAAAGGATGCACGCGCGAAATCGGCCCTTGCCTCTTGGACTTAAACGGCTTCTAACTGAGCTAAAAACCGTTGGTGGCAAAAAACATAATTTAATTTTCAAGCTCCAAATACACGACGTCTTCACATGTCGGTTTCTGTATTCTGGTTTGGTCTTATCACATCATTTTTGGCACGTGCAGCACCGCGAAACGGGTGTACGTCAACACCCCTTCTGGCTCAAAACCTGTATCTCTGTATGGGTTAAACGAACAGCCGTGAAACTTTGCACACATGTCGCTTAACATGTTTAGTATAATTGCTCCAAAAATTGTTTAGACACCTAGAAGAGTTATTGAGATATGACGTCATGTTTGAGCACGTGCAAATGCACTGTTTTCACGCCAATTGGGGAAATTTGTCCGGAATGTTAGCTTCTTGCTTCAGTGCTGGTAACAACTGATTGGATAAGCAAATAGTTTCAAATGGTATCTTCCTGATTGAAATCAACCATTTTTCTTCATATGATATAGGAAATTGCGCAATGGGTGTTCTGCCCAATACTCCAGCACGTGCAACATCGCCTGAAGGACATCGTTACACCCCTTTCAGTTAAACTCAAGTAGATTAAACTCAGTTCAGTTAACAAACACTAAATTTTGCAGATGTAAGCTGCACATGTTTGATATATTAACACAAAGTTTTGTGAGACTATAATGACTATTGCAAAAGTCATGGCCATTCATCAAAATACATGTATATGCTTGGTGCAATGCAAAATGTAGCGCACTACAATACCCTTATTGGCAGTGGTGTTTGGGAGTAATTTTGTCCGCCTGTAGTTATTATGTGCCGCATTGCAGCTCCCGTCTGAAAACTGAAGAGGTATGCTGTGCGCCTAAGCATATGTTCCCTGGTATGAACGGTAGCGCAGGGTACCCCCGTGTTTGCCCGGTCTCTTCCATTGTAGCACCAAACCCTAGGAGTTGAGATAAAAAATTATTACCCACATTTGATCTTCATAGCCCACGTGCATATATATATATTACATGCAAATGCCAGACCATGCTTGCTTCTGTCGCTAAATAAGGTGGACTTTGAGCTTGTTTTTCCAAAAAAAGATTACCAAAAGAAATAGCGCGGGAAGCTTGCAAATGGCAAATTACTAACAAACACGAGAAAGACGCCAGCGGGCAATGCCGACATTGACCATCTCGTCAGTTAGGAAGTGGGACGTTAGGCTTAGAAATGTTTTAATATATTATTTTCTGGGTCATCTCCAATGGGGTTGTTGATGATGCACCGCAAAAAAAGTGAATCCACGTGCACAGGGTTGATGTATTGTATACAAGTCTTACACGTGTAGCTCGAGGCTAGAATGGATTTGAAGCGATGGAATGGTGTGTTTGCTGGTAGACTTTGGGTCCTGAAATATATTACATTGCGGGACCTGATGAAAAAATCATGATCTATTATATTTAGCTGCGTTTTTTTGTAGAAAGAGTCTTGGAACCAAGATGCATAGCCTTAACAAACAATGTTTATGTTCTAGCAGCTCTGATGAGCGCAAAAATGCGACAAAAATGTCACTATTACCCGAGAAACGCAAGACAGTTGCTCAGCACGCCAGCAACAAAGGACTCGCAGTGATTTGAGTACAGAATATGAAGGGCGCATCATTTTCCAAGATAATATTGCAGACAATTTATGCTAAGTTGAATGGGAGATAAGATCATATTTCACAAAGGTTCGCCACGGTGAAGTTTTTCGAACAATCTACGATGGTGCATTATCAGGAAATTGTCAGTCAGAGAAATAAGTGGAATCCCTGATATCAGAATCGGTATTTTCACGGAAAAAGCTGTCGTTATGCTGACAGGAAGCGTCTCTCTGATAATAAAAAAGCAAGTAGATACGCAAGTAAGCTAATCTGAGCCTCCCGAGTTGATAACGTGATTTCCTGAGCAGCTCTGGGGCCCTCAGCTGAGCTGGGCCCGCCGAGGCTGATGAGGACCCCTGAGCTGGTATGGGGCTCCTGAGCTAATTAAGTGCTTCCTTACTTGATCTGGTACCCCTGAGCTGATCGGGATCACTGAGCTAATTCCTTGCCCCTGAGCTGATAAGATGCTCCCTGGGCTGATCTAGGTCCCTGCTCTGGTCTGGGGGATAGGAGCTGATCTGGGCCCCCCGAGCTGCTAGATCGTGTGCCCCCTGAACAGATATGTTGCCGCCTGAGCTGAAATAATGCACCCTGAGTCGATCTCCTGAGCCCTTATTGTGCCTCCTGAACTCATATTATGCCCTTTGAACTAATCAGGTGCCCTTTACGCTGATCTGAGCCTCCTCGGTTGATAAAATGATATCCTGAGAAGGTCTGGGCCCCTGAGCTGGTATGGGGCTCCTGAGCTGATTAAGAGCCTCCTCACTTGATCTGGTACCCCGAGCTAATCTGGGCAACGTCTTGGTCGTTCTGGTGCCTCCTGAACCATAACTGTTCCTCCCGAGCCCATATGATGCCATCCGGGCTATTCTGATCCCTCTTGAGCTAATATGGTGCCCTTTGAGCTAATCTGGTACCCTTTGAGCTCACCTGGGTCTCCTGAGTTGATTACGTGATTTCCTGAGCAGGTCTGGGCTCCTGACTGAGCTGATCGGGATCCCTGAGCTGATAAAAGGTTCTTAAGCTGATTTAGTGTCCCTTACTTCATCTTGTTCCCTGACCTGACTTATAGCCCCTGAACTGATTGGAGGCCCAAGATCGGATCTGGCTCCTGGGGGTACCCTGAGCTGGTATGGGGCTTGGGGGCACCCTGAGCTGGTCTGGGCGCTGAGCCTGTTAGAGTTCTCTAAGTTGGTCTGAGGCTCCTTGAGGTGATCGGGCGCCTTAAAGTGTTACGGGGCTCACTGAGCTGGTTCAAGGCCCTATGAGCCTACCTGGGGCTCATTAAGCTAGTCTGATAACCCCATCTCTAGGGACCACTGAGCTTGTCTAGTCTCTGGGCGAAGCATGAGCTGCGCTGGGGAGCTCTGGTCCACGCTGGGGAGCTCTGGTCCACGTCAGAGGTCCCTGAGCTGATCTTAAATAGGCAGAGAATAAGAATACAAGGCCAACTCCCATAATCTGGGGATGCCACTGAGCTAGTCTAGTCCCTGGAGGCACAACTGGGGGGCAGCTGCTCTGGAGGGCTCTGATCCACACTAGGGTGCCCCTGAACTGATCTTGAATAGATGGGGAATAAGAACACAATGCAAACTCCCCTTGTAAAAAAATGGAGTTTAGGAGGAATCAGCCATTGCTAAAACGTCTTGTGATGCTTAGGCACCTTTAATTATATACATTGACTACTATGCTGGGGGATGAGGTGGCTTAGTGGATAGCACCCTTGTCTTCTAAGCCACTGGTCCCGGGTTCAAGTCCCGGCGGAGCCTCTGAATAAGTCGATCTGATCCCCAAAATCCCTTCCAACAGGGTGAGAGTTGGCGACGCCGTATGACCCTGGCAGTTGGTGCGTCGTTAAACCCCAACAATTATTATTAGACTACTATACTGGTGGATTCTAGGGAGTGGCGATAAAAAGGTGGCACCCGACTAGCAAGGACGGCATCAGATGGGTTCAGGAGGCACAATAATGGCTCAGGAGGCCCAAGATCAACCCAGGGCGCATTGGGCTCAGGAGGAAAAATTATGGTTCAGAAGGCACCATATCGAATCCGGGAGCAGTAGTTCAGCTAAGTGATCCTCGACCAAGAAGTTGCCCAGATTAGATCGGGGTACCAGATCAGGTCAGGAGGCACTTAAGACGCGCATTGACGTGGGTCTGAGCCACCTTCGCTTTGACGAGGGAGGGGGCGGATACCCGCCCCCTAAGATCTCGAGAACCACGGTAGGTAGCGAAAAACGGTAAACGGTTTTGGGTAGCCCATCCACTTCTCCATCGAAAATATTTAAACCATTTTTTGTCAGGTCACATTTACGGTCACGAGAGGTCATAACATGTCGTAATAGGGATAACATGTGAATTAAGTTTTTCGGCCAATACATCTGAACAAGTAAAGATAGAGCAAAACGACATAAACTATATGAATCCTCGCAGCAAGCCAAGTCGAATGATATATAATTTGACCTTGCTAGGTCAAATCAAGGATTTGACGTGACCTGAGGTCAGGTCAGGGTCAAATTATTTAAAATATCACTAGAGCCGCAAAACCAAGGCGAGTCTAATGCAGCTAAAATAAACGCTCTATCACTATCCGTTACTGAGTTATACAGTGAAAACCATTTTTCCCATGTATTTCCAATGGAGAGGTCATGCCTCGTACCTGACCTTTGGTCATCGATATCAAGAATGCCGGAACACATTTCAGAGAACTCGGTGGGTGCATTATGTGATATGAGTTTCAATCGGATAAGTTCACCCTGCTCAGACTTATGCTATCTTAAACTTTTTTTTAAGTCAGGTCACTTGACCTGTACTTGTAACCTGACCTGAGATGACCTAACCTTAAAATTTTTTACAGAAGTTGTAAAAATGATGAGGGAAAAGGTATCCAAAGTACGGCGGCGCTACGCGCCGCCGTTTTACTGCTGTCTGCGACAAACCCGAGGGGCGGGTACCCGCCCCCAATGCGCGTCAATGCGCGTGTCAACCAGCTCAGGAGCTCCATACCAGCTCAGGGGCCCAGACCTTCTCAGGATATCATTTTATCAACCCAGGAGGCTCCGATCAGCTTAAAGGGCACTTGATTAGCTCAAGGGGCACCCGAATAGCTCAGAGGGCATAATATGAGTTCAGGAGGCACAATAAGGGCTCAGGAGATCGACTCAGGATGCATTATTACAGCCCAGGCGGCAACATATCTGTTCAGGGGCACACGATCTATCAGCTCGGGGGCCCAGATCAGCTCCTATCCCCTAGACCAGAGCAGGGACCTAGATCAGCTCAGGGAGCACCTTATCAGCTCAGGGGACAAGGAATTACCTCAGTGGTCCCGACCAGCTCAGGGGTACCAGATCAAGTAAGGAAGCACTTAATTAGCTCAGGAGCCCCATACCAGCTCAGGGGTCCTCATCAGCCTCGGCGGGCCCAGCTCAGCTGAGGGCCCCAGAGCTGCTCAGGAAATCACGTTATCAACTCGGGAGGCTCAGATTAGCTTACTTGCGTATCTACTTGCTTTTTTATTACCAGAGAGACGCTTCCTGTCAGCATAACGACAGCTTTTTTTCGTGAAAATACCGATTCTGATATCAGGGATGCCACTTATTTCTCTGACTGACAATTTCCTGATAATGCACCATCGCAGATTGTTCGAAAAACTTCACCGTGGCGAACCTTTGTGAAATTTGATCTTATCTCCCATTCAGCTTAGCATAAATTGTCTGCAATATTATCTTGGAAATGCGCCCTTCATATTCTGTACTCAAATCACTGCGAGTCCTTTGTTGCTGGCGTGCTGAGCAACTGTCTTGCGTTTCTCGGGTAATAGTGACATTTTTTGTCGCATTTTTGCGCTCATTAGAGCTGCTAGAACATAAACATTATTTGTTAAGGCTATGCATTTTGGTTCCAAGACTCTTTCTACAAAAAAAACGCAGCTAAAATATAATAGATCATGATTTTTTAATCAGGTCCCGTTATGTAACACCTTTCAGGACCAGCTCAGGGAGCACCTTATCAGCTCAGGGGACAAGGAATTACCTCAGTGGTCCCGACCAGCTCAGGGGTACCAGATCAAGTAAGGAAGCACTTAATTAGCTCAGGAGCCCCATACCAACTCAGGGGTCCTCATCAGCCTCGGCGGGCCCAGCTCAGCTGAGGGCCCCAGAGCTGCTCAGGAAATCACGTTATCAACTCGGGAGGCTCAGATTAGCTTACTTGCGTATCTACTTGCTTTTTTATTATCAGAGAGACGCTTCCTGTCAGCATAACGACAGCTTTTTTCGTGAAAATACCGATTCTGATATCACACCATTCCATCGCTTCAGATCCATTCTAACCTCGAGCTACACGTATAAGACTTGTATACAATACATCAACACTGTGCACGTGGATTCACTTTTTGCGGTGCCTCATTAACAACCCCATTGGAGATGACCTAGAAAATAATATATTTCAACATTTCTAAGGCTAACGTCCCACTTCCTAACTGACGAGATGGTCAATGTCGGCATTGTCCGCTGGCGTCTTTCTCGTGTTTGTTAGTGATTTGCCATTTGCAAGATTCCCGCGCTATTTCTTTTGGTAATCTTTTTTGGAAAAACAAGCTCAAAGTGAACCTTAGTTAGCGACAGAAACAAGCATGGTCTGGCATTTGCATGTAATATATCTTTGCACGTGGGCTATGAAGATCAAATGTGGGTAATGATTTTTTTATCTCAACTCCTAGGGTTTGGTGCTACAATGGAAGAGACCGGGCAAACACGGGGGTACCCTGCACTACCGTTCATACCAGGGAACATATGCTTAGGTGCACAGCATACCTCTTCTGTTTTCAGACGGGAGCTGCAATGCGGCACATAATAACTACAGGCGGACAAAATTACTCCCAAACACCACTGCCAATAAGGGTATTGTAGTGCGCTACATTTTGCATTGGACCAAGCATATACATGTGTTTTGATGAATGGCCATGACTTTTGCAATAGTCATTATAGTCTCACAAAACTTTGTGTTAATATATCAAACATGTGCAGCATTACATCTGCAAAATTTAGTGTTTGTTAACTTAACTGAGTTTAATCTACTTGAGTTTAACTGAAAGGGGTGTAACGATGTCACTCAGGCGATGTTGCACGTGCTGGAGTATTGGGCAGAACACCCATTGCGCAATTTCCTATATCATATGAAGAACAATGGTTGATTTCAATCAGGAAGATACCATTTGAAACTATTTGCTTATCCAATCAGTTGTTACCAGCACTGAAGCAAGAAGCTAACATTCCGGACAAAGTTCCCCAATTGGCGTGAAAACAGTGCATTTGCACGTGCTCAAACATGACGTCATATCTCAATAACTCTTCTAGGTGTCTAAACAATTTTTGGAGCAATTGTACTGAACATGTTAAGCGACATGCGTGCAAAGTTTCACGGCTGTTCGTTTAACACGCGCATTGACGGGGGTCTGAGCCACCTTCGCATTGACGGGGGGCGGGTACCCGCCCCCTAAGATCTCGAGAACCACGGTAGGTAGCGAAAAACGGTAAACGGTGTTGGGCTGCCCATCCACTTCTCCATCGAAAACATTTGAACCATTTTTTTGTCAGGTCACATTTGAGGTCACGAGAGGTCAAAACATGCCCGTCATAGGGATAACATGTAAATTCAGTTTTTCGGCCATTAAATCTGAACAAGTAAAGATAGAGCAAAACGACTTGAACTGTATGAATCCTCTTAGCAAGCCAAATCGAATGATATATAATTTGACCTTGCTAGGTCAAATCAAGGATTTGACCTGACCTGAGGTCAGGTCAGGGTCAAATTACATAAAATGCATATCATTAGAACCGCAAAACCCAGGCGAGTCTAACGCAGCTAAAATAAATGCTCTATCACCATTCGTTACTGAGTTATTCTGTAAAAACCATTTTTCCCATGTATTTCCAATGGAGAGGTCATGCCTCGTACCTGACCTTAGGTCATCGATATCAAAAATACCGGAACATATTTTAGAGAACTCGGTGGGGCCATTATGTGATATGAGTTTCAATCGGATAAGTTCACCCTGCTCCGACTTATGCTATCTTAAACTTTTTTTGAGGTCGGGTCACTTGACCTGTAATGGTGACCTGACCTGAGATGACCTAACCTTAAAATTTTCACAGAAGTTGTAAAAATGATGAGGGAAAAGGTATACCAAGCACGGCGGCGCTACGCGCCGCCGTTTTTCTGCTATCTCCGAAAAACCCGAGGGGGGCGGGTACCCGCCCCCCGTCAATGCGCGTGTTAACCCATACATAAATACAGGTTTTGAGCCAGAAGGGGTGTTGACGTACACCCCTTTCACGGAGCTGCCCGTGCCAAAATTGACGTGATAAGACCAAACCAGAATACAGAAACTGACATGTGTAGAAGCTGTGTATTTTGAGCTTGAAAATTAAATTTTGTTTTTTGCCACCAACCGCCTTTTTAGCTTAGTTATAAGCCGTTTAAGTCCAAGAGGCAAGGGCCGATTTTGCGCGTGCATCCTTTGACAAATGCACCTCCTGCGGACAACGAGTAGGCGCTGTATCGGTTGTCCACCCAAGGTCATGATCATGAATATTCAGGGATTTCATTTCTGTGCAACAACTTTTTACAACACGCCGGACAGCTTTTGGCACTTTGCCCCCGGGTACATTTTTATATCCTAGCCCTGGTCAGAGACAAAAATTGTGTTTTCCTCTTACACCACCTTTCTGGACCTGGATAACACCAAACCGGTTGCACGTAACTGATTTAAGCTGCATCATATCTTTATACTATGAACTTGCCATATCTCAAGATTTATCCAAAAACCAAAGAATCAAACACATTTACGTCCCACAGAAACGGCAAAGAGGCTCTCCTGGTGGAGAAGTTGTTTTTGAACCGTAAAGAGAAAGAGACCGAGGTAGCGGACATTGAGCAGCAGATCCAGGCAGAGCGCAGACTGGCTGACACCCTAGTGGAGGCGATGCCAGGCGAGGTAAGACCCACAGCGGAGTTCCCATGAGCTGTCATACAAATAATTCCTTCGTCCAACCGATGCACTTGTACTGTCTTCAACTATTTCCCGACAAAGACAGTCTGTGGTGCAGCAAACCCATCTACTGTCTTGTAGCTGCTACTATGTAGCCCAAAGTAGTTGGAGCTTGTAAAAAAAACTATAATAAAATTATCTGCTTGATTTGCGAAATAAAACATTGCTAATTACCAAACGGAGAACAATTCCTTATCATGCATGTATGCGTTGTGAGTGCCAAGCCAAGAAATTCGCCAAAACTCCATGCGATCGCGCGTTCTGACCCTACTGCGTTGTGACAGGTTCGTGAGAGGTATCAGGACCTGCAGCAGAGAAACCTGCAGCTGCAGGGCAGCATCGAGCAGCAGCAGCAGCAGCTGGACCTGCTGACGTCACGAAAGGCGGAGCTTGACGCTGACCTCGCCCAATCGCCGGTGAGATCGCGGTCAAATGTCAACTGGGAAAGATGCAGTGACCAATTAGAAACGATTATGTTATGGTGTCCTAACTAGCCATTGGTGAGCTAGTGAGTAAACTTACCAATTTGTAAGCGGTAGGAAGAGAGACATGAAGAGTGTAAAATGCGACTAAATAAGTATTTTTACTTTGATGCGGAGCTAAGATAGTGGTAAGCTTGAAAGAGGGATTTTTTGCTGCCAAAAATATTCTGATATTCTCAAAAGGTTATCATCAATCGATATGATCAAACACAGTTGTGTATTATCAACAAAAATTTGCACGTAATTTGCCACCTACCTGGACCAGATCTGTGTTAGAACTTGTTTTAGCCTCACCAGCACAGGGTATGACATAATGAACGAATAAAATATCAACGACGACTTTTAATTTGTACTCGCCTCTATTTGATTTGATCTACGCTCGCCTCCCCATTGACCCTCTCTCTGAGCTTGACTATGGTACATCACTCTACGGCGCAGCGCCGTTGTAATGGCGAAGAGTCAGGCCGTGTGTTTCTGCTGGTCTGCTGGGGAGTGAGTGGTGGCGCTATAAACCACCAGTCTAGGTGCAAAATCACCCACTCGCACCATCCAGCTGCCACTCCGGAAATCCCCGCCTTCGTGGATGACCCTTCTGCATCCTGCTAGACACAGACTAGTCAGCGAACATTGAACTCGTAAAGCAGCCCTCGTCATTTTGCCACCTTGCCTGTTCGCGGTGTTTCGTTTGGGCCCCAGACACCGCCTCTATGGAGTTTCATGGCAGACAGACTCCTCTCAAATGGTCGTAAACGTGTGATGAAATTGGAATTGGGCTCCACTCCTGCTGAAGGCGGAGCAGCTGGCAATGGTAACACGCAGCGGGCCACCAGGTGGAAATTTATCAACGCCATAGCTAAAGTGCAGCAGAAGGTAGGGTCATGAACTCGGACATATTTTTCCATACAATTTTTACTGCCAAAATTTGGGATGATTGCGATATTTTTGTTCATATGAAACTATAAGAGGTAAATACCTAATGCTTGTATTCACACACTGTCATTACATTACAATAGTTATGACCATGTGCTTCAAACTAAGCATCCAGCCAAATGTTTTAATTGTCTTCTATGCGTTCGGAATATTGTTGCACTCAGTTTAAAAGGCTAGTATTTTCTTTGAAGAACTACATCTCGTCTGCTTTATGCATTTTCTTCTCTGTTTCCAGCACATAATTTCCGATAGCATGATGTTAATATTGTGACCACTTCTCGCGGGCCGGACGATAGTAGACAGAGGTTTGGGAACATATTGGCTGATGAGCAGCGTGAAACTACAGGTGGTCCGCGAACCTGAGCCTTATTTTCATCACGGCTGTTTATTGCCTTTTTGGTTGTGTTTCCACCAAAAAATAGCTATATTTTGTCAAGGGTGTCCCTGCTTTATTTCCAATTTCCATTTGAATGATTCTAGTCTAACAAGGATACCACATACACAAGCGGATCCAGGATTGCCGATTGGGAGGGGGCGGATCGTGGCCGGGGAAGGGCGCCTTCCGGACCAGGGGACGCCAGTTTTGGACGGAAAACTTATCAGGTGGATACTAAATCTTTTCGTTGGGGCGCTAATACTCGAATCCTGGGGTATAAGGTGGAGAGTGACATTTCACGGAGCGCCGTAATCATTTCAGGTGGCACCGAGTGTCAATCGGGGGGAAGGGGTTGGGGAAGTGCCCCTCTTGCCCCCTGAATCCGCCTATTACCACATAACAATATAGGCAATACAGGCAAATAAGAACATAGCCTCCAACAAGAACAACTCCAGTTTTATCAAACTGGGGGATCACGGATATCGTTTCTGTTTTCTCAGCTGAAGCAAGAGGCCGCAGGTCAATACGATACTCTGAGCTACCTGGAGGCAAAGAAAATGGAACTGCTGCAGGAGAAAAATCTGCGCGAGACTCCCGAACAGGAGCGCGAAAGACTCCTCAAACAGGTTAGTGGGCGACTTCCACTACTAGATACTGTGACCACCACCCACTGTTTTAGTCCTTGAAACATATCCCACAAAGCACCTAAGCTATCTCACGACCCACAGACCTGTCAATGCATTTCCTTTTCCCCTGACTCTAATGCAATTCTAAGGTCTTATTTGATCTTGATGTGCAGTCAGAACCACGCTATGAAGTTCATCAGGCCACGGGGATACTATTTTGCATGCCATTGTAGTCCATTTGGCCCGAAAATTGATACCCCAACCCTAAGATGGATTTCTACCCTCCATATGCGCAATTTGGTATCTTGAATCATTTTTTTAATCAGTGTTATTCCAAGTAATTATTCACTTGGTGTGGATGTAAATTTAAAGTAAGGATTTCAAGAAGATATTATATTTTCCATCCATACCTATTTATGAGTCTAGTTTATGAGGCATAGCTCATAGCTATTAGTTATGGCATATACTTCAGTCTTTACTATAGGTGAAGATTTTGTTATATCTTATGAGTGATATATAGCCTGAATACTATATTGTATCGTTATACCCGACTTCATCCGGAAATCCAATAAAAACTTGCAATCGAAATAGGAATGGCGAAATTTTAGCCCAGTAGGTCAAATATTTCTGATAGAAGAAGCTGTGTCAATTCGGAAGACAGGAAAGAAAGCAAGAGCTATGCAGTAGCATTCTATCCTGAAGCGCTAAGTTTCCTCAAAGTTTAATTATATCCCAAACTGATGGGAGACACTCGTTCTGTTGACTCCGGTGTCAGCTCGAAACCGGCAGTCACAAGGGAGGCTGGGGACAATCAAACACGGCGACAGCTGTTTTAGCGAGAGTTGACGCGGTCGGAGCTGGCTGGCATCAGCTGGGCCCGCCAATCACTGTGATGGCCGCGGCAAAGTTGGAGAATGTCGGCGCCGTATCGACACTGGCTAGCCGGCATGTCTCAACTCAGTAACCTTCGGACGCAGTCGCGGCTTTTGAAATGCAACGTCGGCACGCTGTCAGAAATTACGCGATACTTGTTGCTGAAATTGAACTCGCTGCTTGAGCAGGAATAAACATATGTATGTACAGTGCACATAGGTACATACCTAGATGCCTAATTCCTGCAACAATTTTCTGTCAGAGGCCATATAACGATTAATAACATAGAAACCAACCAAGGAAACTCCTCAACACATTCAAAACTCACTGTGAATACAGCTAAGTAATGTCTAATTGATTTCTCATAGGTTCCACACTGTAATACCGGGTGTAGACAGGTGCTTTTACTCCGTATCGGCACCACGCGCCACGTGACACCCGGCAGTGCAGTTGTGGGACTTACTGCAGCCGCCAGAAGTGGCGATATAGTCGGGTTATGGTGCCGTCCATACTGCAGCACAGACAGTGTCGATGTCCGAGCGCATCCCGGCTGGGTCTAGCACGCCGCTGAATGGCTGCCGGAATGAGTCCTCCGCTGCCTGGGAGCTGAAAACTATTTACTATTCTGGCTGCCGTATGAAATAGCCGAACACACGTCGTACGCTAAAAATTTCCAACTCGAGTACAGAATCACTTGATCCGTTTTATAAAAAGTAAAGAGAGTAGCTGTAGCCGCCATTGGTTTCACTGCTCCACACTGTTGCTTTCCTTTCATAGTCCGCATCTGATGTAGACGTGAATATACGGCACTGGCGACCCCAATACACCGTGAGTGCCTCCACAGGTGAAGACCAATAACCAGGAGATCGGGACGCTGGAGCGACAGACACAGGAGCTGAGGGGAGAGCTCCAGCGGGCTCAGGAGGAGCTGGATATCGCCGAGAACGTGAGTGTCTAGCATGGAAGCTGGGCAGGCGAGCTCATGGCTCTAAGTTAGTTAGCCTGCCTGTTGCGATATACGTGGGGATTGCACCAGGTTCCAGTTAGGGGTTTAAAGCCAAAGCACTGGCGGACCCAGGGGCGAGGGGAAAGGCATTTGCCTCCACAACCCCTAGCTTTCATCGAATTTCTTCAAGAAAACTTTTTCAAGATTTTGACCCAGTTTTCCCTCACCGTCCCAAGACAACTGATATAGACTCACCCTTGAGCCTGAGGCTAGAGCGGTCTTGGCTGTCGTATGCTGTTCAGACAGACAGTGATATATTTTGTTTCGTAATTTGCTTAAGAGTGTTCTAAATTAAATTTTGATCAAGCCAGTTCAATAGAAATCCAAAATAAACGCATGGCGCGAATAGCCAGAAAGATCCCAAATAAACCCACTTGACCCATTTACTAGCAAAAACATACTAGTAACAACATACGGGACTTGGGGGCAGTAATTCGGAGGGTAACCTGAAGATTTGGCTATCCACAGGACTTGGAGGACAGCAATTCGGAGCGTAACCTGAAGTACCGAGAGCTGCGGAAGCGGGAGGAGGAGATGCAGGAGTTCCTGGCCACCTACGAGGAGACCAAGGCGGAGGAGACCCGCGGCGTAGTCGCCGGGGAGACGGAGGTGGTCAAAACGCTGGAGCTTATCAGTCGAAACTTGGCCCGAGTCCGCCACCTACCCAGGTTAGTGTGGGTTGGTTTTGAAGGGGATCCAAGCCGCAGCCTGAACACACTGGTCACACTAGTCAATCCAGGGGGAAAATGGAAATGTGTCCCCAAGCTCTGAGGAATAATAATTTGGCCGTCAGGAAGTTTACCCATTAATGGGATATATTTTAGAGATCAACAAAATGTGTTTAGTGTTTTCCCCGCCGAAAGTCACTTCGTGCTCCAGTTCTTCCCACGTTCCCGCCCCATTTGC
Source organism: Lepas anatifera (assembly GCA_034440635.1). Taxonomy (NCBI): domain Eukaryota; kingdom Metazoa; phylum Arthropoda; class Thecostraca; family Lepadidae; genus Lepas; species Lepas anatifera. The sequence goes on from JAOTON010000172.1 coordinate 150,715, forward strand.
CAGAATATCGGCCCAATTGACTGTCTTGCTCAGGCCCTGGCCCGCCCTGGATCCACTACTGCCTAAGCGAGTCTTCCACCTGCCCAGTTCAGCGCGTTTTGGGTTTTAGGGGCGCTCTTACAGCCACTTTCAAGGCTAAGCGAGGCCAAACCTGTGACACATGAGCCATGCTGGGGCTTCAAACAATAGTCTAAGGCGATTTTCAGAGAGCAACGAACTTGGATAAACGAATAAGGGCCATTAACGGAAAATTTGCTTCGGTGTTTCTGAAATGATAGATGAAATTTGATCGGGTCATCTTTTATAGTGCCAAAATATAACAAAATATCTATTAATTACGGTATAACCAATACTTTTTTAACGTAACGCCCAATCCTAATGTGGCTACAATCGGCCCCTCTATTGTGATTTTCAGAAAGCATGAGTATGAAGTGTGTTACGTAATTTAGTAAGTAGGCGGAGCAGTGTTGGCAGGCATTATTATTATGAGTTTTAAGTGGTGTTGAAAATGACCATTATCTGCCAGTTTTTTTTATTTAGACCTAAATCAATATTTAAAGAATACACACATAATAGTGTCACTATTAACACGCGCATTGACGGGGGTCTGAGCCACCTTCGCATTGACGGGGGGCGGGTACCGCCCCCAGATCTCAAGAACCACAGTAGGTAGCGAAAACGGTAAACGGCATTGGGCTGCCCATTCATTCTCCATCGAAAACATTTGACATTTTTTTCAGGTCCATTTAAGGTCACGAGAGGTCAAAACATGCCGTCATAGGGATAACATGTAATTCAGTTTTTCGGCCATTACATTTGAACAAGTAAAGATAGGCAAAACGATTTGAACTATATGAATCCTCTCGAAGCCAAATCGAATGATATATAATTTGACCTTGCTAGGTCATTGGGATTTGACCTGACCTGAGGTCGGTCAGGGTCAAATTATATAAAATGCATATCATTAGAACTGCAAAGCCCAGGCGAGTCTAATGCAGCTAAAATAAATGCTCTATCCCATCCGTTACTGGTTATTCCTTAAAACCATGTTTCCTATGTATTTCCAATGTAGAGGTCTGCCTCGTACCTGACCTTAGGTCATCGATATAAAAATATCGGAACATTTTTAGAGAACTCGGTAAGGCCATTATGTGATATGGTTTCAATCGGGTAAGTTCACTCTGCTCCGACTTATGCTATCTTAAACTGTTTTTGGGTCGGGTCACTTGACCTGCACTGGTGACCTGACCTGAGATGGCCTAACCTTAAAATTTTCACAGAAGTTGTAAAATGACGGGAAAAGGTACACCAGTACGGCGGCGCTACGCGCCCGTTTTCTCTATCTCCGAAAACCCGAGGGGGCGGGTCCCTCCCCTCGTCAATGCGCGTGTTAATAGACACTATTATTGTGTCTATTCTTTTATAGTAATTTAGGTCTAAGGTGAAATAACTTGACGATAATGGTCATTTTACGCCCTTTAAAACTTGCGTATTTACTTGTAAATGTGCGAAACAGCTAACTGCAGGGCTGCATCTCCCTTGAACGCGTTGATATCGCTTACAAGCGTTGATATGCTCTTGGTCTCCAATGAATATTGGAGTTTGACAAATTCGTCCCCGAAATGAAGTGTCTCCAAAATAATAATTAATTGGGAAAGTGAATAAAGGAGAAAACTACTCACAAAAATGAGAAAGGCACCAAGGGTGATAATCTCCCTCAATACTCGTGCTCCAAGGGATACCTGATATTTTATCGCTTTCTTAAATGAACTAGATTCTATGAAAACTATTTGCAAGTTTTGATATTTTATGCACTCAATGCTTTTTTATTAGGATGAATGGCGTTACAGTTGGTCGCGCCTTCTGACACAGACCATGATTTCAGTTTCACAGCGAAAGACCTTGGGGAGCTGCGTGCGAGTCTGAGTGTCAAAGAAGGAGAGACCAGCAAGTCTAAGAACACGCTTTCCGACTTGGGAGTCAAGCATCAGCAGCTTCTAGCTAATCACGAAAAGGTAAACAGCGAGGCCGGTTATTCTTCTCCTGAATTGCGTCTGCTGACATGAGTTGATGAGTTTAAGAACTGGGCATGAGCTAGAAGTTTGGTTTTCTCCTGAAGGGCGCGGAATTTTGGCAACATGTGATGTTCTTCAGATATATATATATATATATATATATATATATATATATATATAAATATATATATATATATATTTTGAACTGGCTGCCGGAACTAGCAGCTTAAGCAAGGGCTTTTCCATTACAGAAAAAAGTGTGTCCGTCCCGTGTATAGATTTTGCCTTCTTGATTACATTGATGCAATATTCTTCCTTGTTTATTATATTGTTACTCATTTTCTTTCTTCTAAAATAATGGATTCAGCGCTTCCAAATACGGATGTGTCAGTTTCTATGTTGAGTTTTAATGATGTGTTATATAAAAACTCATAATTTAACATAAACATGAAATGTTACGCAACAAACATCTGAATCATCTCTGCTTTAAAAAATCAGCATCAGCTGTACCACAGACGTGCATACAGGAGTTTCCCTATTCAAATTTCAAAACACTTCAGCACATATCAGAAATCCATAGACCATGTACTTCTAAAATATTAAAACTAAAATCTGTATTGACACTCGGGTAAAATTAGTGATTATTTACCTTCACCAAAAGCCCAAATGGATTCTACACTGTTCATGTTCAGGTTATACAGAGGTCAGGCAAGCTCACCGAAAAAAGGAAGAAGTGTTCAGTGCCTTGTATTACTAACCCGAATGCCATTCTAGGATTTAAGGCTTTTGATATCAATTTTGCTGAAACACAAGGATTATTACTTACTTACTGTGAGCTAAACGATAAAATATATGCTTTACAAACGTTTACTGACTCCCTGATCAGCACAGCGTAGCACCTGATAAATCGCTGACCTGAACGTGGCACATGGTGTCAAGATTGACATTTACTCTGCTAAACACATGTTTAAAACGAGACTTTCTGTAGTCCGCTTGGGTGGTGGAAGTGTTTGCTGCAATACTTTCAGGTAAATCTCCAATTGCGCTGGCTGCGTAACCCGAGACGGAGAGACTCCGCCGTTGAAACCACTTCACCTACACGCACAAACAGCTTTGCCGTGTCAGCTTCGAGAAAACGCTGAGTTTAATTTGTTCCTTTACCACAGGCAATCAGGCGGAACGGCCGGTTACATCGCAAGCAGGCCTACTCAAAAAATGATCGAACTGATTACTATCTCAGTCTGCTTTGCTCCTTGACACTTTTTCAGTTAAAGTGAGCTATACTTAAATAGCTACCGGCAAGCTCAGTAGACTTAACCCTTTGTTCCTAGTGGTCAGATCTCGACCACCAAAAGACCTCAGGGCTAGCTCGCCACAGATTTCCAATTCGGCAGAGTTCTCCAAACTCCGTTGTCAGATGAAAGAGGGACCGGCTATCATCCAGCTGAAAATTTGTTCTGTCATGTTTAGGGAGTGGGGGCATATCAAATCTGGACATATCTAACGACAGCCTTTGTGGGAAATGATTACATTTGTTTCTCTCCGGCTATCAGACAAGGTCATAATTATTGATTCATTTTTACTTGATGTGGTAGCCAGAGAGTCGGCAAACAAAGTATTCATTGTTTTGTAGGGCTTCATTTGTCGTGACTTAGAGACGAAACAATTTTGGTGGTCAGTATTCGACCACTGAGGATATCCCTCAACTAGTTCGTCATAACTTGGTTTGGACATTCGGCAAATTTAGAGCCAAATGTGAGCAGGTATTGCAAAACAGCCCGGTTTTGAACATTTTGACATAGGCAAACGCAAGGGGGCAAAGGGGCAGGCAGTGGTGGATACAGGGGCTAGGGGCTAAACCCCCTTCTCCCGAAATTTCAGTACCTATGGAAATACATAGCCGGGGGCCGATAAGAGGCACTGGCAGGAGAGGTTCAAACCCCAAGCCCCTCCAGAAATAAAATCCTGGAACCGTCACTGGAGGCAGGTGATCCGTCTCTCCCTCCGTCGAAGTTCTGCCCACCTGAAACGTTATCGGCGCACTTATGAAAATTCGCCTTCCACCCCAACCCTCTTCCAGGACGGGAGTACATGCTCCTCTGCGATAATATTTGGGCCGTGATGATACCTCCCTTCCTAGGTTCGGGCGTCGCCACAGATATGTCCCGAGGGAGCAGACTACGATTTTGCTATGATTTTGCTATGATTTTGCTATGGGGAGAGGGGAGGTGGGAAGCGAACCCAAAATAAAAGATCGAAGGGCATTTGAGAGGCTGCAAACCAAGACTTTGCGTAAGCATCTTAGGGGCAAATCTTACAAACGGCAAATAATGTAAAATATGGCTCGAGGCCCACAACTTGGGGATGTCCCTTCCTGGCTTCCAATCTGAGGAGAGCCCTCCCCTCCCCCGGCAATCATAAGTCTGCGATGTGGAAGAACCGCTTTGAGTCTACATGCATTACGGCACTTCCAGGACAACACAAAGCTAGACATGAGTGACCGCTACTCCAAGCATGTCCTCGGGCTGATCGCATCCATAAGAAATGGCTGGAACACTTGTCCAACAACATCACCCTACCTGTAAGATTCAGGTACGAAGTTTTCTGCTTGAACCAGGTCAATGGATACATTGTGGCGTTTGATCTCTACCAGGGGTGCAAAGGAATATATGATGTGATCTCGTCGCCGAGTTCGGGAAGAATGCTACCACGTGCTTGTGTCGCTCAACAGGCTGCCGGAGGGAAGAAACTAATTTCATACCACCACCTTCGACAGCAGCTTCACTCTGCTTGATCTGCTGTGCGAACTGAAGATACGAGGATTCGAAATCAAGGGGACGATACGATGGGACCGGTTTCCGAAGGGATGGAAGCTCACCTTAGTGGAAACTATAAGGGAGGCAGAACGTGGCTCATTCACAGCAGCTTTGACTACATCTAGAAACAGTTGTGCTGTGGAAATGGTAAGCTGGAAGGACAACAACGTATCGATCATCTCATCTGATCTACTGCTTTCGGTTAAGGTTCGGTCGCCTCTGTTGACCGATACTCAAACAGAACCAAGGGTGAACCCACTGCAAAGGCTAAATTATGTTAAAATTACGAGACAATGGGAGGCACAGAACCGCAGGATCAGCATGTCAACAGCTACCGCGCTTCAGCCAGAGGAAAGAAGTGGTGTTTTCCGACATGGGGGGAGCTGAGGTCGGACCCCTTCCTCAACAGGCTGGTCATACATCATTTACAGAGTCATGATGAGTTAGGTACTGTTTGGTTTGCGAAGCTTCGTATTCATTCAATGTGTGCTCGTGACTTAGGCTGAAAAACCATATATTATGGATACCTCAATTACGCCTCCTCTACTCTACTCCTTGATTTCGGGTTTCTTAGGTTTTGTACCCTACCCCATCCCCTAGGTTTGTATTGTTGTGCCAGCGTTAACCCATCCAGGAACCCCTGGGTCGAAGAGATCTCCAGCCTTGGTTTCCGATCTTTGTGGTGGTAGTTCCAATGAACTTCTACCTGGGTCAGCTTGCGAGGCACCCAGGGTGTAAGAGACCTGCCACGAGCAAGCCTGGGGAAACAGAGTGCGCTTTTGCACCCATTGGAATACAGATATGGCTCTGTGATCCCGACTTTGTGAGTTTAGTCCATAGTGGATGGAAGTTGCTGCGATATTTATTTCCAAAGTTGAAATTTGGTCCGTTCCAAAGCATACTGGTCTTGCCCTGTTTTAAATTGAGTAGCTGACAGGTGCAAATCAAGTTTGGTCAGTCCTGTCGTCAGCACGTCCGCACATTTTATGATGCTTGCCATTTATTTAAGGCTCAATTATGAACTAAACCGTATCTGTATGCTTGTGGAATTATTTCAGTACCGTTAGAGAAGACCAGCACATGCAATCAATCGCATGTGGGCATACAAACCTAACTGACGGATATCCTCCTAGTGGTCGAGATCTCGACCACCTCAAAATTTCAAATTTTGGGAGGGAAGGGGTCGGAGGTAAAAATTGGGGATGACACTTTAATGACTGACCCAAGCAAATATTTCTGTAAAAGGAATTCGAAATCCTAGCAAAAATTAATTCAGGAACGAAAGGGTTAAGAGTAAATCAACCTTTCCCTAAAGTTTCTGGAAAGTAAAAATCGGTATTAAACAATTCAATTATCTCTTTTTAAGTTTCTGAAACTTTGAGAGAAAGGATGATTTGCAGCTAAGTACAACAATATGGCCCCTATTAAAGGATTTCGACTCTTGAAAATAGACAAGCTTAGTGTATTGGCTAGCACTTACGAACAAATAGCTCCGAAGTTATACTAAAAATTTTGGGAGAAAACTCTGAAATAAACGTGCATTGCGCAGGTCATAATCTTAGCGCTAACTTCAGCAAAAGAACTCTAGATGCGGGGTCAGTGTTCCTTCAGACTTTCTGAAAAACGATATATTATAATGGAGCTGGAACTATGAGAGAAAAGTGAGCACTCTAAATTTTCATTTCACACCCAATCGCCTTAGATTTCATATAAATTCACTGCCTGCTCACGAAAGACACAGTCTTAAGAGCTTCTGTGAAAATACTTTAGCCGGTCTTAACGCAACCATAGAAGCTGTAGGGTCTGATTTTCCTGAACACATCGCATTTGCTTTTGGTTTGTAGCGGCCTACATCTGTGTTGAGCTTCTGCAAAACAAGCTGTTTCTAGCAATGGTGTCTCCAGGAAGTGCGTGCTGTGTAGAAGAAAGCTGGCCTGGTCCAATGGATTTCGTCGGAGATATCACACTGCGAGGTGGAACGAGGTAGAGAAACCTCCAGTGCAGCGCCAGTGTTGCATTTACGAGTGGTTTCTCTTTTACGGCGCTTTCAGATCGAGGCGCTTGACGAGAAAGTCCGCGAGGAGATGAAAACGCTGCGCGAAAACATGACCAAAATGAGGGAGGAAATGGTCATCCTCTCAGATCTACCAGCATTGAAGTAAGTCAGCACCCTTGGTCAGCACCAGCCTGACTGTAAAAAGAATATTGCTTGAGCGTGATATCATCGCTAACTCTTCTTTTATCTCAGGATAGGAGTGAATTCATGGATATTGAAGTTAACTTGTTAATGCCTAGAAAATTGACCCGACAACGCACAAAACCTTTCCAATGTTTCTTTTGCATAAATATTTGAGGGCTAAAGAATGTTTTGTATAGTTAGGTATCATTCCCATTTAGGCCTTTTAATAGCTTATCTCACTTGGTTATTTATCGGATTTACTCGTGCATTGAGGGGGTGAGTACCCACCCCTCAGGTTTTTTGGGGATATGATAAAAACTGCGGTGCGTAGCTCCATTGTACTTGGTATACCTCTTGTTCAATTATTTTCTTACAAATTTTAGTAAAGTTTTAAGGTTAGGTCATCCTAGGTCAAGTCACCAGTGCAGGTCAAGTGACCTGATCTAAAAAAATTAAGATGGCATAAGTCAGAACTCGGTGAACCTATCCGATTGAAACTCATATCACATCATGAGCCCACTGAGTTCTACAAAATATATTCCGGTATTTTGTATATCGGTGAACTGAGGCTAGGTACGAGCCATGACCTTTCCAGTGGAAATACATCGGAAAATGGTTTTAGCTGAATAACCTGGAAATGGATGGTTGTAGAGCGTTTGTTTGCGGATCCCGGGTGAACAGATAAGTGTGCTCAGCTGAGACCGGTCAATTGACCGGTGTGGCCGTTCTAGGTATACATGTTTTCTGGCCGTCCTAAGGTTGAGTCATGGTATGTTCAAGATATTGCCTTAAGATATTTAGGGAATCTTTCCAGACAGGTTTTGAGAGACATCAGAAAGTCTCAGAAGTTTACTCCAAACCATTCTGGTGGCGTCTGAGAAAATCACCAGGACTGTGTAAAATACATTGCCCTCAACACAAATTGGGCTAAGTCAGTGTCCAACTAGCTACTTTCATAGCCGTTTCCACAGTTCACGAACAGTGTTTATTTTTTTCAGGCAGCAAAACGATGAAAAGACGGCCCGTTTGAGCACGGAGCGTTTTGATTGTCAGAACCGACAAGAGGCCACTCGTACCCAACTCAACGAGGCCGAAATCGACCACAGTGCCATCAAGGTTCGTCAGCCCTCACTGCTTCCCACATTATTGTATTGTATTGTATTGCACGTATTGAAAACTCCTCCATAGATTTTACTCTTCAGGAGTCCGAATTATCGGTGAAGAGCTCACCACCTTAGTTTGCAGCATGCTGCGCCACAGATGCAACATGCCAGGGCTTGGAAAATGTGAATATACATTTTGGTATCGCTCTAACTAAAATCCCAAAAAAACTAAATCCCAGCTCTAATTTTTTGTGCGCTCGTATGTTGCTTAAGCCTGATTCGGTCGAGGTGTTTGTCCTGGAGTTTACCCTAGGCCAAAGTACTTTATATGCATATACGATTTTGCAAGGGCTCCAATAGGAAGGCAGGGGTGGACGCCTCTCCAGCCTTTACAGGGGAGAGTCCCCTCAATTTTATAAGATGCCTCTGCCACAGTAAAATCCGGAGAAGAACGATAAAGGAGTCACTAAGCCAATCCTAAGGTCCCCAAAGAGTTGAGGGAGACACTCAGGACAACCTTTATGTTGGCTCGGGGACCAAAAAAACAAAACAAAAAACAAAAGGTCCCCTCATTAATAAAGGAGGCCCGAATCTGCATACGATGAGACTTCAAAGTGCGGCTGAAATAGTCCAGGGAGCCTGAAAGAGGTCATGAAGGCCACATGACTGAATAGCTGCCCTCAGGACAATATAGGCCATGCAGTTTTTGTGGGGTCCTACGATTATGCAGGTACCCCAAAGAGGCCCTAGGCCAGTGCAGAGGGGTTTGGGGCTGTTGTGAGAGGCCCTGAGATAGTTTTGTTAGTCGCCTTCATGGCAATGAGGGTCTTTGAAATAGCTAAAGTCCCGGAGCCTAATTGAATGTCCCCGCATTAAAGCAAAATGCCACGAAGTTGGGCAGGGCTATCTCTAAAATATTGTGAAAGGCGTATCATAACGGGGAAAAGCTAGCTCCCAAGCCAGATGAAAATGTTTTGAAGATCTTAAGCGAAGTACCCAAAGCTGCATAAAATATGTTCTAACTGTGTTGGAGGCCAACGTAAAATCTGTGGTAGACCCACCGGGTAGGTATGTCCTTGCATATTGTGTTCAACAACAGACATGCTGACATCTTCGAGGTCCGCATTGACGTCTCACGTCTTCTGGGTTTTCTTGCCTCGCTGATTTTTGCACATTTGAAAGTTGGCTGGGTAAAGAGTCTACTCGGTGACCAAAAAAAGAAAGTCTTGCCTCCCTGGTAAGTCAGCCATTTTCATACCCGGGTGTAGCTGTTGAGAGTCATTTTAAACTGGACTACACTGCTGCCAATATTGGTTTTCCGATTACCAAGGAGAGGAGAAATTATTTGAATTTTTTCAAATCGTTCACAGTGCTAATTTTAGAAGCCGCAGAATTTGATAGAAAATAAATCGTGGAGGGGAGGTGAATATTATATGACCCGTCTTTGGGACTCACTAAACAACCGCACCCTGTCACGTAGATACCTCAATGCAGCGCCTTTTTATGTGACAAATAAATCAGTTGATAGAGCCCACATATCACGGATTTTGATTTATGTTTTGTCACAGGGGATATTAACCATGACAATTCTGAATTTGATGTTTTCTTGCTTGCTCTATGAGAAACTGTTTCAAAGATATGACCATTTTATTGGCCAAGCTTTTGATTATACCGGCTTACATGTAAGTTTTTGAAGACCGTTTTCAGATAAACGTTTTGGAAACGTAATATAAAGTTATATAAAGTTCATACGTAAGGATCAGAAACTTTTACCAGCCCAAGGAAAGGTGTTCAAAATCTACAACTACAAATATGAAAAAGCTCCCGTATTTTAATATGATATAGATACAAGCAAATGTCCCGCTTGTCTTTGTTAAATGTATTTCCCACGCATTGAAAATATTTTTTGAGTCAATTTATGTTCTACACTCTTCCTAAAAAGGCTAAATAATGTGGTATCCGAAAGGCAGCCAGCACCCAGGCCCCAAGCAACTCCACCAAGCTTTTCGATACGTCAGTGAGTGTCGAGCGAAATAGCATGGCCATATATCCTGAGTCGCATTGAGCTTGCTAAACGGTAATAGACACCTGCACAGTTGTGGTGCCCTCAGGCAGGATAATTTTTGGGGCTTATCCACGTACCAGCCGTTGGGGTTATATGGAGTCGTCTTCTCTTACTCTGTTGGAGGGGCTCCGCGGGAGTCAATTGCTTCTTGTTCAGGGAATACGCCGTGTCTTGAGCCCGGCTCGGCCGCATGGAAAGCGAGCATGATAACCACTACACCACCGCGCACCTTTGCCATCAGACTGGATTGCGGACAAACCATGGCAATCGATAAGTTACTTTGCCGCATTTGAGCAGTGAAGGCGCTACCATGCGCAGTTGCGGGAAATGTGAAAAATTGGCAGCCTGCCAAACGGTTAAAAATTATTGAAACTACCTCAAAATTCAAACAATTTCAAGGCTGCCTACCATACTTTTTCTTGCCTACAAGTTGATAAAGCTGTACTGATGGCAAAGTAACAAGTCCCATGAAAACTCTGAGGAAGCTGTCTGATATAATTATCTGCCCTAGTGAAGTCCGGGATTCGTCCCTGGAGGGCGCCATTTTCTGTCTCAAACTGGTAAGATATACGTTCAATAAAGCCTGGCTGCATGCTGCAGGGCGAGTGATGGTGGGCCATTTGATGGGAGATTGTTTCCTTCTGTATGGGGGTCAACGTCCTCTTACCCAAGCGCCTTGACTCAGGTAACAAAGATACACGCTGGTCGGCGAGCTGGTGATGAAGCACACTATACAGATGCCACTGCGCCGAGCACTGGGCTGACTGCGTGCTCACCCATATTATAATCTTCATCATCACCATCACCATCACCAGCACCATCATCATCATGATAATGATCACCACCACCAGCACTAGTATCATTATTATTATTGTTATCATTTTTATTATCATCATCATTATGATCCTCACCATCACTGCCATCATCATCATCATCATCATCATGATCATCATCATCATCTCATAATCATCATCATCATCATCATCAGCAGCAGCAGCAGCAGCATCAGCATCATCATCATTATCGTTTTCATTTGTGGCTTGCACTGACTACATCAATCACTTTACGGCCATGACATTGACTAGCCTTATCTACCAATGCGAGTTGAAATGGTGGCAAAAGGCGGTGCAAATAAAGAGAGTAACCGCAAACAAAAAAGAAAAATACGAAACTAACGCGTGTCCAAATCTAACGGACACGGTATATAAAAATCATCCTAGAAGGCTGCAACCTATTTTGGAAAATAAGGATTCGATAGCTAAATTATGCACTTTTAAGTCACTTCTAGCTTAATCATTTTCAAGCAGATCACCAATACGATACAGATGGGCTTTGACCTTCAGATTGTGAAAGATGGCCCTATTCTAAACTATTTTAGTTCCGGAACTCATTTTTTTTAAAGATGACTAGCATGCCGTGTTATAAGTTATATGCAGTTGTAATTCTGTACGAATGAATCTAGTGAACGTGCCGGTATCCAATGCGTGCTTTAATAATATCGACCTGAGTAACGATGAAATTATATCTAAACTTGTCATAAAACCTCCAGTAATTTCTAAAGCGTAAGCTTTGAAAACTGCAACTCAGAAGCTCTATAAGAAAATTCGGTACAAATCAATGCACTCTTTGGCAGGGTGAGCTGGACTCGATGGATCCCTGGATCCAGCTGGGGATCCTGGAGCGGAGGCTGGCCTCCATCGAACAGAACAACTACTCGCTGCTGGAGTTTGTGGCCTCCAAAAAGTCAGAGGTGGACTACACTCCCGTTCGCAGCCAGGTCATGCATACCATCTACGAGAGCAACAAACGCCTCATGGAGCTAGCCATGGCGGGCCGGGCTACCCTCTGATTGGAGGGACGCGCCGAAAACGCTGCCCGCGGGCTGAAGTGACACTCTTTGTCTAACGCTGGCATTCGGCTTTTATCACTGTAGCACTGTGCTGCGTTGTTGACGTTGTACCACTTAAAATGTCGATGTCCGGGTGAGTTGTTGCGTTTTGTGAAATCATTTCAGACGAGGCCCTTATATTGTGAAAGTTTGACAGAAATAATAGACTTCAGGTTTTAAATCAATTTACCTTCAATGAAAATAAGTGCTGAATATCACCCAGATATGAACATGCACTTCTTATTTGTCACAGTACAGCAAGTCTATATTTTTAAGGGTGTGCCTATCGAAGGCTGTATGCATGTGACTGGCGTTGTTTTCATATTTTGATACGATCAGTATCTTACTATACTTTGTATGCTTTGCTAGAGTTTAATTTATCTATAGGTGTATCTCAAGTGATCTATATCTATTTTAATCTATCCATTTCATGATAAAAGATAAACGCGGGTCAGTGCGTTTTTGCATCACAGACTGAATAGTTAAAGCATAAAAAGCAAAAATATATATAGCCACATATGCCAGCTCGGTGCTTTTGCTTAGCACATACATTGTCGTCGCCTCCTTTCTGCACACCCTAAATAATCCTGGTGTATGTTGTACCGGAGTTGTTTAAATATGAAAGTTTTGTTTAGAGGAATATCCCTTTGATTTAAAGAAAAACTACGAATGGTTAAGCCAGTCGCTTGGGTTCTGTCACCGTATGAACCATGTTTCGACGGAACAATACAGCGACTGGAAACACTAGAAATAAAGGCTATACTTCCTCCAAATTTTGGTCTAGGTCTCCACACCAGCTCAGGGCTGGCAGGTCTGCCACGGCCCCTGGCAAGGCGAAACCCAGCCCGAAACTCATTTCTCACCACGCAAAAAGAAGATTTAAAAGCATGGGAGCCACGAATAGCTTGATTACTGGACCCCAAGAACTGATTATATCAACGATGGGTCTGACAGAAGTCTATGGTCATGTAAGGTCAGAAAAGGTCACGTATTCCCAAGTTAGGAAGCATTTTGGTTTTAATGCGACCAGCAAAGCTGGAACGGCCCTTCACGCCATTTTCCATCTCTTCGAACTCTGAAAAGTTACAATGATGGGCATAGAGTGTAAGCTTAATGCATCAATTAAGTTACATCATAACTTTTCGGCCTTATCGACGCACCAACTGCCAAAGTGATGTGGCGTTGCCAATTATTCCCTGTTCCGGGGAGGGGGTCTCAAGGGGATTTTAGGGCGTTGTATTCCTTGCAAAGGGTATCCGTCGGGCCTCGAACCAGAGCCGGCCGAGTGGAGACCCGATCCCCTCCCTGCCCGTCCCACTTTATCACTGTCGATTCTGTGCCCCATTTTGGTCCGTTTGGCTCGTTGGTGTTGATCCGGGCCGCCGCCCACCCAAAGTCAGAGCCTCTAATGTCAGAGACTATGTCAAATGTGGCGAGAATTACAAAAGATGAAAAGCAAATGTTCTTGTTTTTTTGCTCCAAAAGAGTAAAACGAAACACAGTTTTGCCTTTCTAGAGCAATGCGAGCTAAGAAATGACTTCAGCAAGCAGGCATGTCGGAGGGAGTGGGTCCTGCTCCTTAGTGTAGGAAGGAAAGCTGTTGGAAATGCCTCAGTTCAGAGACGTCAGGCTTAGCTTTTGCGCCCGCACTGTGAGCACGTGGGGGCTGGTGAAAATTTTGCATTTTACTGCTGCCTTATAAGGTGGCTGAAAACCGGTTTGAGGCAAAAATGAAACTTTCCTGAATTCTGGGAAGAACCATGAGTGCATCAGTAGGTTTTCAAGCGCAGCACCTAACAGTAACGTCAGACTTTATCAGGTGCCAATATTTCCATCGCATTAGAACGTCAATGAGCACAGGTTGAGTGATCTAGGGTCAAAGTATGTACACACAGATGACAAATTTCAATGGCCCAAAGAGTCAGACAACTTTGATCAATATTGAAACATGACGCACGACAGAAATTTCTGTTATTATACTCTCTCAAAATATGACTGCCCTATCTAAAATTAATGAGGTCTACAATCCAACATTAAGCCGTATGCCTGAACGCTTACACTTAGGCTGTCAACCTTACCTTTGTTGGCTGCAGACGTGGCCTGGTGCTCCACAGTCTCTAATGTATGTGCAATTATCATTATTCATCAGTGCATGACGTCAATGCAGCACGTTTACAGTAGCCTCTAAACATGCACTGACAGCCATTGTCGTCAGAAGGAGGCACTGCTGGGTGGTTGCAGCATAATATCTAGCTCTGCAACAAAAAGGCTTTGGGTACATCGTACAAGTGAGGACCAGTGGCATTCATTTGCTCCACAAAATATTACACAGCACACAGGACTCAAATGAAGTGCACAGTTAGACTGCTTCTAGTGTTAGGAACGATCAGATAATTTTTCGTGTCATTTTCAGTGGTTATCAGCCAAAAATATGCTAGTCTGTGAAATCAGGATCTTTTCATCAGGATCGTATGAATCTCAGCACAGATTAGTGTCATCGAAATGCCTACGATAATTTTGTAACATGTTAGACTTGGAGGTAGATCATTAGATACAAAGCGTGTCTGCGTTAGTTATATTGATTTTATTACGTTGCCTCATAACAACAGGCCCCAAGTTATGTGTCAGAATTGGCTTAAATCAGAATTTTGTGTTGTACCCAACTTTTTCTCTGCATTTTGTGCAAGATTACTTTAATATTAATTCTACAACATCAAAATGTTATACATCCATCCATGTGTAAGTTGCATCCTCTCCATTTTCTACTAATCTCCCAATTCTCACTTCGAGTTAAGAAGAGATGCAAAGAAGCGAAAGGGACTTTAGGTTTGCGAAAGCGACTATCGTCCGCGTAAAAGATGCCCCACATGGACAGACAAACGCCGGCGAAATGTTAAAACTTGTACTTGTACCTTAAAGTTGACCCTGGGAGTCCTGGGACTCAGAAAGAGGTAACCAGTATTCCGAGCGATCTGCTAATAACGGATGGTATCTTTTATCCATGACTCCCTCAGCATTTTTTCAAACCTCCGTCCGACTATTTGACCGCCCCTATTCAAGCATCAGTACTCTTCTGATAAATATGTTGGAAATACTAGATCTCTTACTTTCTGATAATATTTTTAATACCGGATGAGACTAGTCAATTTCATCTCCTAAACATTCCTGAAATTGGCTCTGGGAAAGCTCCTTCGAAGTTCTAAAACTGTCACCACACAGGTGGTATACAGGTGTCTTCTGGGGCTTGCCCAGTAGTGAAATTCTAGATGAGTCACTGTTTTAACCCAACTTGCCGATAAAGACAGACTCTAGGCTAGTCATGCAATGTACCTCGGAGGACTGAGGTACCCAGCAATCGATAGCTGCTAGCCACTCCAGCAGGTGACACAGACTTCCGCCTGCGGCTGTTTGTAGACGTGCCCACCTTGTCCTGCCATCAACTTTAAACATAGAGAGAGCGAGAGCTATCGTCTCCGTTTGTTTGTAGACGTGGCCACCTTGTCCTGACATCAACTACAAACACCAGAGCGGGAGCTATCGTCTCCGGCTGTTTGCAGACGTGACGTCCTCCTGACGTCGGCTACAAACACCAGAGCAAAAGCTATCGCCTCATACTGTTTGCAGATGTGTCCACCTTGTCCTAGCATCAACTACAAACACCAGAGCGGGAGATATCGCCCGGGGCTGTTTGCAGACGTGTCGTCCTCCTGACATGGACTAAAAACACCAGAGTGAGAGCTATTGCCTGCGGTGTGGTACTTATGAGGGGAGTTCCCCATCAGAGTCGCTGCTCTGAGCGGTGAGTGCTTGCGTGTAATAGGATAGGAACTGTGTTGAATATTACCCCATCACAGTACTCCAGTCATTCATATTAGTTCTGGAAAAATAAATGATAATTTATGTCATGACAAATATCAAGTTCTACCAAGCAGCTGGTGCGTAAGGAATATTAGCTCTCGCTCTACTGGGGGTATCTTACACCCTCGCACTTCCAGAACCATATGGACCCCGTGCAGTCGTTTGGAAACTAAGAGAGGTAGACAAACGCGGTAGATTGTAGCGTTTTTGCCGCGATGTGAAATTTTCCAATGGTTTACAGTGTTTTAACCATAGGTCAATTGGTGACCTTGAGAGGTCACATATATGTACTGGTCAAGCTAAAATCAAATGAAACACCGTCACGCCGGTGCTTCGCTCCGCGCTTTGGTAGCTTCTACGTATCTCTATTTCTGGTAGGAAGTAGCTCTACGTTTCTTCCTATTTCTTCTAGAAGCCAAGTTATACCATATTTTTGTCAGACTTATTTTAGAAGGGCAGAATCGCCTTAAATGGGTTTAGACATGATGTAATAACTCGTTGATCTGACTTAGCCTGATACCAAATTGTTTGTCAAATTGGTTGTCAAATTGATGACCCTATAAACCTACCAAGCGACACACGTCTCCTTGGAATCTGCTCGCATAAGTGTCGCCACCGGCAAAAAAGTGGGGGGGCCGGCCAAACTTCAACCTGATGCTGACAAAAAACTTCCAACCTCAGTACCAAAAACTGTTCGAATTTGAGCTCCTCGTTGCCTTCCGCAGCAGCTGGATATAAGAATGTCCGGCTTTTTCTTATTTTGACTGAGATCAGGAAATTTTTGGCCAAAAAGTGGGGGCCTGGCCCCCCTGGCCCCCTTTTTCCGACGCGTATGCCTGCTCGGAATCATTTGCGAAAAACCAAGGGAGTGGGGTGTGTTCGGAGGCCCAGACGGTGAAGAGTTAAATATATACTCCAGCAATTTTTAGAATCGAGCAAAGTGTGCTTGTTGGGAGTAGCCCTAATAAGATCAAATAATTTCATGGAATAAAATGAAATAGGACCGTGAGCTTAATTGGTGGGGTATTCACATGTGGGACTGAGTTGGACTGCTGACTGTCAGGTGCATTGAAATACATCGCAATCGATCAAAGTGATAAAAAGTATCCCAGGAGTGCCACAAAACCTGAAATATGAGTAGCTCTGACTTCTACCACCTATAATATCCTGCTACTAATGCTGAAATATATCTAGCTTTAGATGAAGTGTTATGACAGCTGCTCTAGAATTTTATTCACGCACTCAAACAAGCTTTCAAAAATCGTCAGAACCAGGTCGCATACTTGGTAGTCCTTGTGTGAACTTCAGCCCAAGTTCAAAGCCTAGGTGTTAAGTGGCTTATGGTGTGCATACAGCAGCCACAGCGGAAACTTTGCCGCTAGTTGCACCATCAGCTTTCCTTTGAAACGAGTGACCACAGCCGACAAGCCTGAAAATCCCTTTGTAGAACTTGCTACACGTGACTGCCTTATGGTTTGTAGAGCTGGAGTACCATTACCGAAGTTCAGCGCTACAGTGCCAGAAGTGGTCAGAAAGTAATCGTGCTTCAGGCTTCACGGTTCTGGAGAGGCTTTAGTTCCTTCACTGGCAAAGTTCGGTCCATATTGGGAAATGAGCGTTACGGCCCTGGTTGGTCTAGTGGCTTCATTGACCACCCTCAGTTCGGTACAGCATATGTTAATGAAGGCTCAATTTCCCAGGGCGGAAGATCACCTTCCGTGTCCGATCCGACCCCACGGAGTCCTTAAAAACCCAAGCTAATACTCCCTGTAATGAGGCAAGCGTACGTGTAGGGAGTGGCCCTAATACAAATGATCAGCCTGCGACCATTTCAGTCAGCCACAGTTGCACCATTTCACTGACATCAAAAGCGTAGCCAGAAACTCGCGATCATGGTCCGGGTCAAATCCAAGCTTGTTATCTGGGTCGGCTCCCAAGCATTAGCAGATATGGCAAGAGCTCCCTGTTTCCAATGGGTCATATCCAACACCCATATCTCGGAGCGGTAACTGTGTCCTTCAAGTACGATATTGCCTACATCAGTGGTGGCAGTAGGGCCAATTATTTACATACTCCTAAACCGGTGTGTTTTCTTGTAAAGAATTATACATGCTTTATAATTTTGACCGTTCCGTTCCGCATCTTAATGTAATTAGATTATGCATATGTGTGGTAGATTATAGATGGTAATACATTTTCCGACGATTGATTTGCATTTATATATAAATGGACTATATTACTATTATTCGGACCCTAAACATGTTTATATTGTTCATGTCCAATTCAAAAGACACAACGAACAATAAAAGCATCCCTTGAGTTTCTTCTAGGCACCTCTGGGGCAGAACCCTTTGATGACATGGAAGCATCTTATTTAAATCTATCCTTAGCCTATTGGTAAGAAGCGGTAGAAACAAGTATTTATCATAGCCCATGGTTCCATCTTAGGACTTCAGTTCTTGCTCTCATCTTCCCCCAGAGCTTAATTGTGCGATATATCGAATTGTAGAGATCACCTGAGCTGAGAGGCCCATAGACAGCCGCCTACACCTCTGAGAGGAAAATGCACAGTCGCCGTCTTCATAAGGCCAATGGAGCCGGGTTCTCGCGAAACGCCAGACATGAAGAAGAAATAGTTTTAGTGAAACACCAAACATGGTCAAAATAAAGGCTCTGACGAAACACCAGACATGAAGAATGAATAGTTTCCGCAGCATATCAGACATGAAGAAGAGAAAGCACGCGCAAAAAACCAGACATGAAGAAAGGAGAGCTCAGAAAAATCCTACCAGTATGAAGACATGAAGTCAAAACAAAATGGGAAAAGATGACCTCGTGAATAATGATGAAGATCCAGTTACCAAAATTTATTTTGGAAATCGCACTATATAAAACCATAGATCCGCTCTGGGCAATAGATCTATGCAGCATCTAGAATTAAAGATTTGTAAAGGATGTCGTGTACCTCCATTTAATTGATTGAACCTGTCAGAAGTGCAAGATAGGCATGTTTTGTGCAGGCTTTTAAATATATTTAAGCATCCAGATTGATCTCCTGTGCAAAGCTGCGCATTCATTTCCTTCTCTGAAAGAAGGCACAGGGTAAGTTTTTCTCTCTCTACCTGTAAGGCGTTATACATCACCTGGATCTATACAGCCATGCCACATTGTTTCCTGTCGTCGCTGCTTTTATTGTTTGGGAAGCCTCCTTACAATGGCAGCAAAATGCTGCTCAGCGGTCATCAGCTGGCCGAAATGATCACATTGCATGCACGTTAAGCCTGCCACGTGTGCACAAACACGAGCCACAAGCAAACGCCATGACCTGTAGGTAGGCAATCTTTTTTTCGCAAAGGGTCTGAATGGGGTCACCTGCTGTGTGTTTTCAGCACTATGCAACCAGCTCGGAATTTCCGGGCCGACCGCAGGTAAGTCCGTGAACCGTTCAATACCACCGGTGCACGGCCAGACAGCTTGATTTACCAGTTGATTGTGTTGAACGTAGCACCATGCCCTGCTCAATCGGTTCAAACCCAGCTCATTGCCTGCTATTTTGTTAACTCCTTAACTGCACTCTAACGCCTAAACAAAGATTTACAGCGATTGAAATTATAGATAACATTAAACAAAAGATTATAGCTGCGATTAAGCTGTTCTCATTGAGTGATAACCAGGTAATGGGCAATATCGAGAATTTCTCTGTATTGTAGACCATATTCGGTGGCATCCAGTGATCCGTTTTCATATTCAATGACTGATCTTACTTGTCGAAGAGGGCTGATGATGAATGCTACCACGGACATCTATAAGTCGACACTTGAGCTCCAGGGTCATATAGCCACCAGCGGAAACTTCTAATACAAATCAAAATTATATTTGTGGAAAGACAGCAAAGTACAACATTCGTAGCGATACATCGGAGAGCCACACGGGGTATTACTGCACGGGGTATTCATTTTGGGCTCCAGGTAACTGACATCGATTTATGACACATCTACCCTTTGGAATCAATATTTCCAGTGGCATTGCATCAGGACAAACAGAGGCTAAACAAAGAAACTTGCAAAGTACTCTAAACTTATGTTGTTGCCTGGAGTTTCATTTTACTTTAAAGTGCAGCCTGCATTCGGCCCATAAAGACCATATTTAGAACAGAATAAAGCGGAGTGAGCCGGTGTTTCGCAGGAATCAGCCATGGGGGCCGTTGGGCAGACAGTATCCCGAGGCAGACTGAGAAGCGCCAGACGTCTCAGTCAGCTGAGCTGGGCCGGCAGCGGCAGCTCCGCCGGTCGCCGCCGGTATATATCCCTCTGGGCGGACAGCTAGGCCGATTGGACCCGCTTGGTCTGCGGCGAAAACAAGGTCACAGGCAGCGTCGCGGCTACACGGACCGCACCGCCTGCTTCAGGCAGGCAAACACCACATAGTGACCTTTGAGTCGTGGTTAAGCCAGGACAGGTCCATTTTCGCTTTATAAGTTCTGAACATTAGCAGAGATTCATCGAAACTGCGATCGGAACTGCGAATATTCACCGAAGTGCAATTAGCCTAAATAGCAGAATTACTTGTATCGCCTTTGGCCTTGTTCATGAAGGAAAAGAACAAGGGATGAGCTTCTAGGAGCTTCTACATGCTGCTTGTTTCCTAGCGCTGGATGATCATTGCAACGCAATCACTATTTACATTATTTATTGATGGATAGTGGAAACATATCAGATGCATGTCGATTGCCACCCAAATACCGAACTTTATACAACAAAATGAGACCCAATATCAATTTCACCAAAACGTTGTTTTTAAACTTCCTACTTAAGAATGGGGATGAGGTGGCTTAGTGGATAGCACCCTTGTCTTCTAAGCCACCGGTCCCGGGTTCAAGTCCCGACGGAGCCTCTGAATAAGTCGATCTGATCCCCAAAATTCCTTCCAACAGGGTGAGAGTTGGCGACGCCGTATGACCCTGGCAATTGGTGCGTCGTTAAACCCCAACAATTATTATTTACCTAAGAATATTCTTAAATGCTAATAAATTACATTCCAATGTCTACGTAATTAGAAATGATGACGAATCTCTGAGGCTGGTCTGAGACTGCTATTATTACTGTTGATATTATTCAGACGGCAGCAGGCGTCGGTCAGATGTGACCCCAGAGAGCAATTAACGCAGCTACGCTCCGACGTCTCTCCCCTGTGGTGCACTGATTGGCTGCCGTCTGTCTCGACACGGGATGCGGCACGCACGTGCTGAAAGCGGCCAGCCCCTGAGGCTGGGCTGTCGCCCAACACGCCGCAAACAACCAATGCCAGCGACACACTGATAACTACTCACGTCGATGATCATCTCACAGCATTGACCTCGGTGCCAGATTTGACCATCAAAGGAGGTATCTATACCCTCTATCTTAGGAGAACTCCTGCTTTAATAATACTCCTAAGAACTCTCTTAAAGAACAGACACTTTGAGAGCCCTATGGTTGAGAAATTGATGGGGTCTTGCAAGAGGTGCCGCTGTTTAGAGAGGGGTAGCCACATATTTAAATTCTGACCTACAGCTGATATTAAAGCATTGGAAGACGCTGAAAAGCAAAGTGCCTCCGCCTGGATACCTTCTAAAGTCAATTTCAACCCGGCACCGCCTGGACTCTTTTCGTACACACCACCGCCTGGGGGGGGGTCCGATCTGATCCCCTACGATCTCAAGAACCGGAAGTGATACGCGAAAAGATGAAAGAGTGCTGAAAGTGCCGTACCATCTTCTACTCTGGAGACGAGTTTGAACCATATCCGCTGACCCGTGATTTCACGGTGGGCCAGCATGGTTCAAATTTAGACCCATTAAAAATCCTCCATAACTCGAAAACCATTAGACATAGAACAAAACGAAAGACGCCGATGTGTTTGTCTTGACCCAGATATTCATACGCTTTGTGGCACGACCTTTTAACACCCGCACTGGAGGGGGTCTGGCACTAACGCGCACTGGAGGGGGCCTGGTAGGCCCCTAAGATCTCGGAAACTAAGAGGGTTAGAAAAACGCCACTTGGTAGGTGGGTGGGGGCTATGGTGATCTACATGATGACCAATTTTCATTGACCTAGGTCAACATCTTTAAGGTCAAATGAGGTCGTAAAGGTCAAATATTGGCCATGCTGGGATCGATTGGTAAATGCTGTGATTATGCAGGAAAATGGCGGGAATAAGCTAAAGACGGACAAGGTTCATAGAGAAGAGGTCTCAAGAGGCTTCCCCACAACTTTTAGATCTCCCCAACCCTAAGATCTCGTAATCTAACCGGCCGATTTTGAAAATTCAAAGTGCCATAGATTCCTCTGCTGCTAAACTTTATTTTGAAAAAAGAAAATTTCAAAATTTTTATTTTTAGGAGAAGGTCGTGCAAAATATACAATTTTTGTGTATTTTTAGATTTTCCATAACCCTTGTCTCTGTTGTACGATTTTCACAAAACTAGTTCAGACTTACAAATAATTGACCCAAAATTTTCATATACTCGAGTTAGCAAAAATTCGAAATTCAATGGCAGTTCCAGGACCAGGACTATGAGGGGAAATATCTACAACCTAAAAGTTTTTGTGACGCGGATTAGAAGCCGTCATATACTGTGGCATCTTTGCACATAAATAAATGAGAAAAAGTGAAAACTCATCAGGGGCGGATGCAGTAAGGTAAAACAGTGGGGTAAAATACATACCAACAATATGCGAATGGTATGCATGGTATATTAGTCCCTGACTAGTTGAAATTTAATTTCTGATAATTTTACCCTCCTGGAGCTCTGGGAAAGGGGGTGACATAGGCGGATCAGGACTCGTCGTGGGGGGGTGGGGTGATTGGAAACACATTTTCAATATACAACGATATTGAGTCGCGGCGGTGATACTGGCTGGGAATATACATTTTGAAAATGTGTAGTGACTGGACACGCCTCTGGTAATCTAGAATTGGGTTATAACTATTTTGAATTTTCATATGCCCAATTGTATTCGCCCTGACACGGCTGTAAGCAGTCTTCTCCTTACTAACGTTTAGTCCTTCTTGATAACATTCCCCATTTTGAACTGCTGTAACCGCCCCTGATGAATACAAATAGTGACAATTGTGAATGCACTATCATCTCACATAAAAATGATATAATAAAACCATATAACTGGTATCAGGATCAGCAGAGACGGCTTCCTTTTACAAAAAACCCATCGCATACGATAATACTTGGTTTGTGGATAGAACCTCCCCAAAACCAGCCATAGCTCCGCCCCTGGTAAATATATAATCTTGAAAATTTCAGAAAACCTGCCTGTACTGTTTTAGGAAAGTCAGGAAGTTTCAAGTTCTATCGCAAGCCGTTTCGGAGATATTCTCGAAAACCTGAAGGGGGGCAATATTAGCCCCCTGCCGGAAATAGGGTTAAATTCTGTTAAATGTGGCCACGTGTCGTTTTTCGGCTACAAGCGGTTCTCCGGCCACCTTGGAAAACAGGTGGGGGCCTCCGGCCCTGTGTTAAGGTTAAATCATTACCTTAACCTAAGTCAAGGTCAAATAATGACCTTTCAAGGTCATGTTACATATAATCTGAGTTCTTGGGTCATGTTCACCACTATGGTACCAAAGTTAGGGCTGCACATTGTTTCATTCAAAAGTTATAGACACCAGCAATTAAAAAAATTGTGACCTTTGGTAATTTAGGCATTGACCTGAGTTCAAAATGGATGACAGTATACATATTTTTCTTTTCAAGAGCTTTCGAATAATATAAATACACTTGATCTAGCTCTTTCAAAACTCGAGTTACACCCTGGTTTTGTCAGTCTCATCTTAGAAGAACAGGATTGCTTTAAATGGGCTTAGGAACCGGAAGGCCTTTGCAGACCAAGTGGTGTTATCGCCCCCTTCGTTCCCCTTGGATTTGTTTCTGGTTGCCTATGAGTTTGGAATGTTCAGGTTGTTCGGAAAGGGGTTTAACTGAAAAAATCAGCTTTTATCTATTTATAGTTTTAGGTCAAATCTCTTATCCCTAAGGGTAACTGGTGAGAGTCAAAGGGTCTGAGTCACGTCCATTGGAGTTAAGCTGTGGCATCCGTTTTACTTTGGGTATTATCTCAGGAAACCAGGTCTTATGTTTCAGTTCATCCCATGACTCACCGTTTGGGACCAAATAAGCGTTTTCTGAACAAAACGTCAGCGTATCACGTGGCTCTCTTCCTCTCCCTCTCCATTGCATTGCACTTGTTTGCGGTCGGGCGGACATCTGTGGGGAGGGGTTCCACTTTAATATTACGCTTGGATATTTACAGGACTAGTGAGATTTGGGCAAAAAAATTAAAAAAACATGTGTCTTTTGGCATTTCTCAAAAGCCTGCTACCTCAGTCCAAAACCTATCATGAATGTTCTACGTTTTCCTCAGAGTCGCAGCATTGTGATATGCAATGTTTATGGAATACCAACTTTTATAACTGAATTAGGATACATCTACTCAGGTGGGTTTCGTGGCGTCAATTCTAAATGACCGACGTCTCCGGGTCGAAGCAGAGCTCTGGCAGGCTTTTCACTTATTCACCAGGCGGCCTCCATCCAGGAGATAAGAGTGAACTGGGATGTGCTGGCTTTGAAGGGATTCACCCTGATTGACTAGTGCCCTTGTTAGAGGCACAGGTTTCATCATCCTAGAAATAGATCAGACGTGGAAGCAGCTCGTTGTATCTTTGTAATTATGCATATGTTTTGGTTTTGCTTCCTAATATTGGACATTTGATTTACTCCAATCTTATTGGGAAATATAGCTCCCCAGATCTTGCAACCAACTTTGATCGAAGTTTACACCCATTAATTTTCCTAGTTAATGTATTCATCCCATGAATGACTCCAGGTTCAAGCCTAACCCCAGGCGGATTGGGCTTCTGGCGTGCCCAGTAGCCCGAATAGGGAAAGGGTGGTAAGACGGGTATCATTGTGTTTGAGCCCTGTATCTCACCTGCTTTTGATGTGATGGTGATGACATTTTGTCCGAAGCTTTTGTGAATATTTATATGTCCCTGCTCCTAAACACATTATGTTCAGCGCCTATTCCTTGCAGCAATATATATTTTTAATTTGGCACAAAACGCCGCCAAATCCCATCTTGCCCTAATGGGTGGTAGGAGACGGGCTTTTACATGTAGTATATCTTATGTAACGCAGTTCCCACAAAAGTGTCTGTGTTGAGTGTAACGGAGATTACAAACCTTTTGCTATGGTCGAAAGGCAATTCTTTTGCTGATCCTACGCAAAATTTAAATGTTACATTAGAATCGAGCAAATTATATATTTGTAATCCTTAAACAGGCCTCTGATACAGATGATTTTTTAATAATACAAAAACAAAAACATACACGGTTGCGATTTTTTTAAGGTGGTGTACTTTTTGACTCCGTGCCCGTCTTGCCCCATATCACCATATCTTCTAAGATTGCATGGTTCACAATCACCATCTTCGGGTTTTGTAAAACTTCTCTCACGGCATAAATTTGAATGCCCTCTTGCATCAGATATTGAAGACCAAACCTTTGAAAAGGAACCAATAACTCACAGAGCACCACAAGCAAAACCATTTACGATAAGAGAGTAAACCACGGATATCGTTTATCTGAAACTTTAACCGAAGAACAAAGTTTACGCATTCATCTTTTTAACACGCAAGAAAGCATCATATGACGCACTTATGTAGGTAATCAGGCCCTCGTACCATTTCTGGTTCGGTCCAAAGAGCATGTGCGCGTCTTACCTAACACACCTGTCTTGCCACTCTCTCCCTTACTGCTACAAGTCTAGAAAAAACTGGACTACAATTATACAGTGGTGAGCAATGGTCGTGATCATGATCAAACGCATCAACGCCAGTGCCGTCGGCGCCGCCTCCTGCTGTCTCCCTCCGATCAATGCAGGTAACACGCTGACAGACCTGTCGACCGATCAGTTGCAGCGATCAGTTTTATATCAGCCTGGCAATTCGCCAGGCCAGGAGCTCTTATGACCTCCTCCACGGGCGGGTTCTGGGTCCTGTGACAGGTGCCCAGGCTCTCTCGCGTGTTGCCGAGCATGTAGAGCATTGGTCTGACACAGAACTGCTAAGTGACAGCATGACAGAACCGCCCTGCCTTCGTGATAATAGCGGTTGAATCATCTGACTCGCCAATTGCTACACTACCAAGCAAAATAACTCAGTAATTGGTAATCCACCCGGGCCTGTTCCACATTATCTCAAAAGCATGTACTTGTCGGCCAGGACTCCGCCATTTCCTCTGGCAGTGTCTGTGACAGTAAATATTGTGGTGCTTGTCCGTATATCATCAGTGCCAATCAGACGGAGCAGCCGCGCGTGAGCGCTGCTGCTGCTTGCCGTGCGGGCAGCCAGCGATGAAGACCAGTGCGCCGCACAGGTGACACCTGATGGGCAGCTCAAGCTGGCGCTCACGTGCGTGCCATCGATTTCACGTCTCCTATCCGATAGTGACGTCCGCTCCGTTCCGTCGACGCTTTTGCTGTCGGATGGAACAGATAGCCGGTGTGCCGTGGCAGCCAGCAGGTATGACACACCTGAGGCGCCTGGTATGACACACCTGAGGTGGCTGCCAGGTATGACACACCTGAGGCGGCTGCCAGGTATGACACACCTGAGGCGCCAGGTATGACACACCTGAGGCGCCTGGTATGACACACCTGAGGCGGCTACCAGGTATGACACACCTGAGGTGGCTGCCAGGTATGACACACCTGAGGTGGCTGCCAGGTATGACACACCTGAGGCGCCCGGTATGACACACCTGAGGTGGCTGCCAGGTATGACACACCTGAGGCGGCTGCCAGGTATGACACACCTGAGGCGCCAGGTATGACACACCTGAGGCGCCTGGTATGACACACCTGAGGTGGCTGCCAGGTATGACACACCTGAGGTGGCTGCCAGGTATGACACACCTGAGGCGCCTGGTATGACACACCTGAGGTGGCTGCCAGGTATGACACACCTGAGGCGCCTGGTATGACACACCTGAGGCGCCTGGTATGACACACCTGAGGCTGCCTGGTATGACACACCTGAGGCGGCTGCCAGGTATGACACACCTGAGGTGGCTGCCAGGTATGACACACCTGAGGCGCCTGGTATGACACACGTGAGGCGGATGCCAGGTATGACACACCTGAGGCGCCAGGTATGACACACCTGAGGTGGCTGCCAGGTATGACACACCTGAGACACCAGGTATGACACACCTGAGGTCGCTGCCAGGTATGACACACCTGAGGCGCCAGGTATGACACACCTGAGGCGCCTGGTATGACACACGTGAGGCGGCTGCCAGGTATGACACACCTGTGACACCAGGTATGACACACCTGAGACACCAGGTAGCTAATAATCCACAAGATCTATCAAAAATTGGATACCACCATTCAAAATATAGTTCTTTCCCCCCAAAAAAAACGACGGTTAATCTTTCCCCAAAAACAAATACATTTTACCACAATAAACTTTTGAAATCAGCTTTGCACCTGATGTAAACTGCCCCCTGCCGGGGTAAGTTGCATCAGCCTCCGGGGCAGCTTGCATCGTGAGGAATAAGTGCACAAAAACACAATACAACGTCAGATTCGCTTTATTGGTAGGCACGTTTCCCATTCAGCGGTGGCTTGTTTCCTTGGTAGGCACGTTGCCCATCGGATACCCTTCCGAGCTTACCTACTCAGAGCCAGAGTCACATTGGTGACAGATATAGCACCTGCTTCCCGAAAGTGACGCGCTCCTCCCCCACTTTCGACACCTATGCCAATAATTATTGCAATAATACATCCTTTTGACTATTCAATTTTCGTATAAACAAAACTAAGCGCCGGGGTAGGTTGCAACAATGTTTCAACCTGCCCCGCGAAAAATGATTCGTCTTGCCCCGTCCCTGCCCTGAATCAACCGTGGCGCCAAATATTGCTCAAGCCAAGAGGTCCCGCCAAAAGTCTTTGCCCCAATTGAAGACTGGAGAAACACGCTTTAACCTGCCAGGCTTATGACCAGCGTGCATGTTATCTTGTATTTCATTTAAAACGTAATGTAACAGACTAAAAATACTTTCACCCTAAAAAATGAGTTTTTGCCTCCTCACCTGGTATCGGTCGACCGCCTTCGCTGGTTTCTTCACCGGAAAGAAATTGCGCGTGCACAGTTCTAGCGGGCCCGCTGAAACTGATATCTAGTGAATATTTATTTTTAGTTACAGTCCCTGATGCATTCAACCCGTGATGCAACCAGCCCCGGTCTCCCCTATTTCTTCTTCTATTTCTTCTAGCCCCTGCGCCACTCCTATCTTGAGAGCTCCTAACTCGGGGAGACCCGACTAATCTTTTTCATCTAAAGTTCAATATATGGCACCATAAAGACTTTGAAATGAAGATTTTTCTATTATCTAACATCGTTAGGGATACAATGCTTCAGGTAAAAATATATACATGTCATATCCCTGTTTCATACCACCCTCATCTAATCTTGAGGATGGATTGCACTTATAATAGGCTGGAACGAAAGCCAACGCCCATTCCCGAATTTATTGTTCTTGACACTTCACCTGAGGGTGCTCCAGATGGAAAATTCCCCAGAAGAGTGCAAAAATCTGAGACTGAAAGCAGAGAACGTGTTAGCAAAACTTATTTGACAGCAGGGATAACGATCAGGTTCCCTTGTTCCCGAAGAATATCATGCCGTGTGTTTTATCTGGATGGTTAAACGCTATTTTGATATATAGCGATCTATTGATATACCAACCAATTAAGTCTCCTCTACTACTTCCAAGAACACCAGGAATCACAGCAGGAGAAAATCTGAACCGCAGTCCTAGTTCTATAGCACCGGTATTCAGGGTTCAACACTTCAGAAATATATGGGCCTGTTGTGGTGGTGACCGAAATTGGGAGCGCCGATATTGGGAAACGCCGACACTGAAAATTTTACGTTTCGTCCATTAAAAGGCCAAGGACGCGCATTTGAAAACATCGAATATTTCACGGTTATTGCAACAGAGAAAAACGGAAAATAACAGAGAGAAATAAAACTGAGAATAAGAGAAAAGGAGAGGGCACATAAAGACACATACACACGGAGAGATGATAATTGGAGTTTTAGGGCGCTGCAGCTGCTGAGGCTATATGTGGTACACGCGGGAGAGAAAAAGTATGTGACATGTTAAAATACTAAGATACAGTTTGCATATATATAACGGTATCACTGATGCAAAGACAGCGAGCTGAAACCAAACGTACTAGGCTTGATAACCAATCCAACGAAACAGCAGCAGAGCACCGGTGGAAAGAAGCGAGGAATTAGATAGGGCGTAGGTATGTATGTAAATACGAAGAACATCTTCCGATGCTTGCATGTGCTCCTGAGAATACCCTGCAGAAATCTGACGACTGTTTTTTGTGTTTAATTTCATTTATTTTTCATTTATTTGGTACATGTTCAACGGGCTGCGTCTCCCAGTCACAGACAAAGTAAATTCCTAAGAACCTAACTAGAACAATAAACATGGTTGCCATAGGGCTAAAACATATTTGTGCCATATTAAAAAGTCATACAGTCAGGTAGTTCTAATTCTATGATAAATATAAATATGTAGAATCACCGATTTAGTTGTAAACATCTTTCAGTTGTCATCCTACATATCTCATCACAGATTATTTAAATTCACCCAGTGTTTGATGGAACAGGTCTGCACCTGGGCTTCTTCTTAAAAACTCATTTACTACTCGCGGGACTCTATCAAACAGACTATCCTTAACACTATTAAACCTCGCAAAAGGGATGCACAAAAGCTGGTTGTTTCTTCCTTGTCTTGACGGCCCGTGAAGAGAAAAACATTAAGTAAAATAGAGGACTCAATCATGCAACAGTGGATTTTAAAAGCAAACATAATGTCGTGTTGAAGCCTTCGAGCAGAAAGTGATACACTCCTATGACACAACAATAAATTTATATAGGCAAGGAATCCAGGGGCGCTGTGGTTCGGAGCTGTTGCATTCAACCACATCATATATTCATGTTGGACTCTTTCAACACGATCCAGGTGAACGCGTGCAGCCCCTGCCCATACCTCCCCCAGCACCACGTCTATCTCTTGTTTTTTGGAAAGATATCATCAAAGGACCGCGACATTTGTTAGCATTTCTAACTATTTAATCAATGTGAGGTGCAAATGTTAGCTTCTTATCCAGAATAACACCAAGGTTCCTGATGGCGTCCACATGCTCAAGGGCAGTGTTTCCGACGAAAAAGTAGGTATGAATTAGGAGCCTTTTCAAAGTCATCCTAAATAACTAACATTTTGAGGGGCACAAATTTAGTTTCCGGGAATGGGGCCATCTGATCAGGTGATTCAGGTCATCTTGCAAGGTGACTGCGTCTTCCGCAGAGCTAATTTTTCGAACAATTTTGACATCATTGGCAAACATGAGACAGTGAGAATTAACCCGCGCCCCACCGGGGGTCCGGCGCCACCTTCGCCCCACCGGGGCCATCGATGGCCCCCTCTAACTCCGAAAATATGGGCGTTAGCGCAAATCTGCAAAGTGCAATAGAAAGCTCGCGTGAATTCAGTAAGAAATTACTTGCATGTTTTAGTGCTCAGGTCAATGGTTTGACCTCCAGAGGTCAAATTAGGTCAAGATCGGCTATTTTCACTCAAATATGCAATGATTAAGCAAACTGGGCATAACTCTTATGTCATTAGAGCTATTGAGGCCTGGTAAAGTACATTTGATAGAAAATTGCCAGTACTTTTTCCGCTATGTGGAACGTAAAGACCTCCCGCCAGTGGTTTGACCGCCAGAGGTCACCTCGTGACCTAATATGACCTGAGGTCACGAAAGGTCAAAAGTGACCTTGCCGTATATCAAATGAAAGCCAGTGACAAGACAAACACGATGGTGTTTGTTTCACCGCCCTAGCTCAATTAGGTCAAAAGTTATTGTCAAAATACTGTTTTTGACCTCTGGTGACCTTGGATGACCTTGAAAAGTCAAAGGGCAAATATGACCCCTGGGATCCGTGAAAGGGTGTCCAAAACGTTGTTCTGAGCAGTCTGAGTATTTGCAATCATTTTTGTGGCTTTTATATCATGAAATAGCTTTTCCCCATGCTTTTCCAATGGGAGAGGTCGCCTCGTGACCTGACCTCAGGGCACGAAATCGAAAATCCCGGATATACACCTTGTAGACCCTGGAGGGGTCATGAAGTGTAGGAAGTTTCAAATCGATCGACTTTGAAATGTAGCTCTTACAGAGCTCTAAAGGTGAAGTGAGGTGACCTTGGTTGACCTCGTCTGGTGACCTGACCTTGGGTGACCCGGGGTAAAAATTTCAGGGATGATGGGAAAATGATGCGTAGAGGTAGAGCCCTCAACCGCGGTGCTGCGCCTCGTCGTTTTTCTGCTATCCCGGAAAAACCTTAGGGGCCATCGATGCCCCCGTGGGGCGAGGGTTAATCAGGATCGGAAGATCATTGATATACATGGCGAACATTAGGGGAAACAGCAGTTCTCCCTCCGGCGTGTCTGAGGCTACAGCCGTCCAGTCAGAGAATTTTCCATTTACAAACACACGCTGAGCTCTTTCATGCAAATGAGAGGAGATCCAATTCCAGGCAGGTCCAGTTATGTGAAATGAGTGATTAAACTTGTGAAGCAAGATGATGTGGTTAACACTCTGGAAGACTCGTAAAATCAGTGTAAATTCTGTCTGAGATCCCTGGCCTATTGCACTCCATGCCTCATTCAGGAGTGTGGCGAGGTTGGTCGCGCACGACCGTCGCTCCATGAAGCCGTGCTGTGTAGGGGACAGCGCCGGTCGGACATGACTCAGTAGGGAAGTAAATACAATTTTCTCGAGTGCCTTTCCAAAAAGGAGAATCAGTTGTAGATTAGGATTAGGTAATTCGCTGTTTTTTTTGCAGAAATCTGACGACTGTTTTTTTTTGTATGTAAAAAGTACCTACCTACCACGGAACAGTCTATCAAAGCTCGCCAAAAATGCCAGCGCACTGATTGGTTGCCTCAGTGGGTCTAATGTGTGAGCACTTTACGATTAGGATCAGTTGGGATGCTGCGACAGGAAATGTATATCGGGGCCGGTGAGGGAAGCCGCCGGCTATGTCGAACGGCAATAATATGGCCTGTTCTGTTTCATCCCGCAGCTGTTCTCCCAAGCAAAGAGAACAAGTTTTCACGACGATTAGGATGCTTGACAAGTTTTGTCCGCATTCAAGCAGCTTCTTCGTGTACTGAACAGCTTAATTCTGACCTTTTACGCACTTTGTTTTTGCCGACAAATAGCGAAGCTAAATTTCTTCAACTGATATAATTTCAGGACATTTTCATCGTAGAGGCTCGGCCAACAACTGAATCTTCTCAACAGTCCCTCTTTCAAACCCAACTGAATCGCTGTTTTGAAACGTCTCCATTTTCCTTACATCAAAAGTCGTTTAGCTTCGCTGCCACATTTCGAGCCGCGGCGTGAATTTTCCGCACTGGTTGCATCGCCTTGCCCCGCCCCATCTCAGGTGCGTCGGTGCCGACGAGCTGGCCGCCGGTGCGTCGGTGCCGTCGGGCTGTCTCAGTTGGTGTCGCGACGCTGACGCGACGGCTCCTTTCGGCGGGTTTCCAGCGCCGTCGTCGACGTTAGCTGGGCTGCAGCTGTGAGCGCAGCTGGTCCGTTCTTAAATGAAAGTTGGTGAAGGTTTCTATCGTTGAAGAGAGAACTTAAAACACACTGAGTCTATCAGGCCGAGTAACATACATAGCGTGATCAATCACAGCCGTTCCATACACGTGGGACTTGATTGGTGTATGCCGCTGGACGTTGGCGGTGTGTATAGAACACTGTAAGATTTCTGTACCAGCGACGCGCTCGCAATGTGCGCAATGGCAGCGCCGACCGATCAGGACGACTTCGAGATCATGAAGAACAGCTACCGCTCGTCCAACTCCAGTCTTGCCCTCAGCGAAGCTCTCCAGCAGTTGGAGGAGAGCAGGGTCGGACCACCGCGCAGTCCGCGCAGTCCGCGCAACGGCCAGACCTTCCACCTGTGTCACGCAGCGCGCGCCAACACAGCTCCTTCGGCCATGACCGGCGCCCGCGGGCGTGCAGCCGAGAGGTCGCCCAGTCCGCGGACTCCGCGCAGCCCCCGCAGTCCGCGCAGTCCACACAGTCCGAGCTGCAGTCCGGCTATGTCTCGGTCACCGTCGCCGCGGCCCAGCAGGTGAGAGTGCAGTGCAATGTATGTAGTATGATGTAGTGTAGTGTAGCAGACGAGCCGAGTTGTGTACTCTCACTCGTTAAGGGATCTGTTCGTAAAGACTCTATTTATCGGACAAACCGCAAAGGCAGCATTTTACGCCTAAATGATACGAATGATTAATATTTTTGCTAAGTACCTTAATAAACAGGCAAGCTCTTATTTACTCAGTGCTTTTTTTACCAATATACAGAATACGGTCGGCGTACGTTTGCAAAGGTGTCATAAAAACACTTCTATTTTGCAAACAGATTTACCAAACTTGAGTCTCCTTCTCCTTAAGATATGGTCTTTTAATTCCACTTGGCAAACACCGTTTTTACCTGAATTGCAACCATAAAGTAGCTTTGGAACTGGTCATTATCCTTTTTCATCATATCCACACTTTAAGCCCTTGAACGTCCCTGAACGGATGCCATAGGTCAGCTTATCCTTAAGCTGCAGCCAAAGTAATTTCCATCCAGTGGCGGATCCAAGGAGGGGGCAAAAAGGCATTTGCCCCCCCAACGGAAAAGCTCGGGGCAAAACTATGTTTTTAGCCCCCCCACCAAAGTGATCGACCTCCTTTTCTCCCCCGACTCCTTCTTAGTTTATAGGCAAGATTTTGGTGCTTCAACTCTCAACTTCAAAACAGAACCAGTTAAGTTCAGTGTAAATATTTGGTTTTCGACTGGAAAAAGGATCTCGAGCCCATATTTTTCTTCCCGTGACGTTGTTTTTGCTTTTTGCCTCAAATACCCAAAATTCTACCGGCAAGGGATATTGTACCGCAGCTTCTGCGGCGTGACATTTTTTTGCTTTTCGACTTTTGACTTTGGTTTGCCCCTCCCAAACCACCGGCTAGATCCGCCACTGTTTCCATCCCACTGCACCAGACACAAACAGGTCGGAAGCTTTGCCCCGATCCGAGTTAGAAGTCCAGATTTAAGGCACGAGTATGGTCCGAGGTCTCCAGCGGGCAGGCGTTGGTGGTATGATACAGTGCCCAGCCCTGCTTCAACAGGCATGACTGCAGCTTCTTGATTGGTCGAAGACTCATCACAGCGCTGGATGTTGTCTTGGTCCGGAATATCTTCCTGCGAAAACACAAATAGACCTGATAACTTCCTTTTTGTTCGTTTGTTCTAACTCCAGCTATGGTGTCCGGTGTCCTAAGAGTCCCACACATTTTTCCCGATATTATTTGGCTCTTTAATTTGCCACCAATCACCTATCCAATTTAACAATTGCTTTAGTCTCTAATTAGAGACAAGCAGTTTCCATCAGATGAAAACATTGCTTTCGAGCACCTTCTCCAATTAAAAAAGGCTTACACTCATATTGTTTCCTTATGTCAACAATATCCATTGAAAGGCTCTACATGCCGCCGATGTATGCAGGCGCAGGCCTTTGTCCGGCAGATGTCCACATCTGTACCATAGCCATGGCCAGCAGTCGCATGCAATACATCAAATGCCTACGCTGCACTTAACTTTGTGCTGGAACTAAATACAACACTAGAGACATGTGGAATTGTATAAAACCATTAGTGGCATGTATAAGTTACGCATGCCTCTTGATTTTGGACCAAGAAGGAGGCGTAAGGGTTATTTAGATGCACGTACGCTGCTGTTCCGGTGTCGTGCCATTAAATGGGTGCTTATATTTTTCCCAATACTCCCATCATGCCGTGCCAGGCGATTGGCAGTGTGAGGATAGTGAATTAAAAAGTAATAATGCTGCTACCCGAATCAGTCACCCAAATTTACAGAAAGAAACTGACACCGGATTTTCAAATGTTACATTACACTGTTTTATATTAAAAAAAACCAGGAGGTCAAGACCTAACAAGATAAACCAGAGTATGCCACAATGTGACGTGAAGGGAAAGTAAAGCATCCCTAGCTGCACGGCATGACGTAGGCTGATATTACCCCCCGCCTGGATCCTTATTCCTAGCCCAAATACCAGCAGGGAGCCAACAATGGCTTTGCAGCGACGTTTCTTTGTAAGTGGCCATAATTTTTGCTCCCGTGTCAGCATATCACACAGCCTGTCATAGCATTCGTTAACGGGAAAACTGTTTAGACCCGGAACAAATATCAACATAGCTGGCTGAAAGACCACAACACCCTCTCAGCCCGTTATATTTTAGGTTGCATTCTCCAGGGTAATTTTCTCACGGTCTCATGTTGCATTCAAAAGGTATCCAATTGGCAGGAATTTCTACTCCTTGACGTCCAAAGATATCAGTAAAAGGCCGAAAAATAAGACAAAGCAAACAAAATAAACGTACATGAATACAACAACGACACAGCCACGAAAAGAGAAAAAACGTTACAAAAGCCTTAAACCGGAGTAGAATGGGCTGTATATGAATAACAATGATGATAAGACAAAAGGTATACCTCTAGCGCCAAAGCCAATCTAGAGCCAGCGCTACCCTCAATTCTGTTCCAAATCGCTTCGTCCCTGGTTTTGCTCTGCTCGTTTTTTATTCAGAGATCCCGCGATAAAAAAGTCTACGGTGGCTTGCTTCCGTGCAGATCGGTAAGAAGGGTTCTCTGGAAGGATCCGTGATTAACCCTTGACCTCTTAAGTCCCTCAGCTTGCTCCCATTGTACCCCGCTCAGTTTTTTTGTGAATGTTTTCGAGATTATTTGAAGGAGTAACTCAGTTGCTTTGCACACTTTTTAAGTGATCAATTTGCAATTTCTGGCCAAAGTAGCTCCGTTTGTTGGGCTCTAGCTCGCTGCTCAGCAAACTGTTCAGTGACAGTGCACTGGTGAAGACCACCTGGGATCAATACCCCTGAGACACTCCGGTGCGCATTATTAACCCGACGTAGGTCGGCTGGAAAGTGACTGGTGACATGGTGACCTGAGTGGGATGGGGG
Source organism: Lepas anatifera (assembly GCA_034440635.1). Classification (NCBI taxonomy): domain Eukaryota; kingdom Metazoa; phylum Arthropoda; class Thecostraca; family Lepadidae; genus Lepas; species Lepas anatifera. Next base: position 186,841 of record JAOTON010000172.1, read on the forward strand.
GGCGTCCTTGTACTTTGTGGGGCGTTAAAAATTGACCTCGAAATTAGCCCATGATCCATGCAGAAATTTTTCGTTTGGATGGTGGATCAGAGTCACCGTAACAAGTTGTTTGACTTTGATAATGACTTTGATGACTTTTTGATGACTTTGGTGAGGCTTTGATTCCAAAAGCCTGACTCGCAATAGCTTGGAATTTTCTGAAATCATATCAGGTCAGACTAGGTTTTCACGAGGTTTTTTTACCTAAATTTCTTAATGCATGTAAGGTGATTTTGCTCTTCTAAACAAGGTCAACAAAACCAAGGTGCAACTCGGCTCCTATATTTATAGCAGGTTTGAAATGTCCTATACAAGTATCTTGGAAGATATTTCATTAAAATCCTAACCATTTGAAGTTCAGCTCAATAACAAGGTCACCAGAGGTTAAGAAATGTCACATTTTTATTTGTTTGTCCTATACGTATTGAACGAAATAAAATACAGCAATATGTCTGATATCATAGTCACGAGCGTGATCTAAGAATTCGAATGATATGCAACATGGTCTTAAGGGAATGTGGCACCTTGGTCCAATCCTGAATTTAGTGAAATTAGGCGTACTTTTAGCCAAAAATAATGAAACCACTCATGATTTCTCTTAAAATGTACATTAAGCTCAATATTTTGTTTTTGAAAATACTCCTCTAGAAAAGAAATAAATATCAGCCTGTGGATGATGTCACGATCTGGCAACCACTACCATACTTGAAACGCTGCAAGGGCTTCGATTGGCTGATGCTCATCGTGACGTCAGCATATGTAGTAGCTCACAACAATGGCCGCCCGGCGACGGGCTGATGGGGGCTGGTGTAGGTTGGTTTTAGTTTTTCTACGGAAATATCAAGTTCCAAGACAAATGAAATATGGAGTACCGGTTTTTCCGACTTGCTTTACAACTTCGCTATCTCAGTTAAAATCACGTTGAAGGTGCCACATTCCCTTTAAAGGGAATGTGGACCTTGGTCCAATCCTGGAATTTAGTGTAATTAGGCGTACTTTTAGTAAAAATAATGAAACCACTCATGATTTCTCCTAAAATGTACATTAAGCTCAATATTTTGTTTTTAAAATATTCCTCTGAAAAGAAATAAATATCAGCCTGTGGATGATGTACGATCTGGCAACCACTACCTACTTGAAACGCTTCAAGGGCTTCGATTGGCTGAAGCTCATCGTGACGTCAGCATATGTCGTCACACCAGTAGCTAACGCCGGCGACGGGGGCTAGGGGGCTGTGTGGTAGTTTAGTTTTCTACGGAAATATCGAGTTCCAAGACAAATGAAATATGGAGTACCAGTTTTCCGACCTGCTTTACAACTTGGCTATCTCGTTAAATCACGTTGTGAGGTGCCACCTTAACAACCCTCATTTGGCACTGGCCTGGCCCTGGCGCAAGTCACTATATAATCTGACAAGGTCATGCCATATCAGGGGCGTAGATTTCTATCCAGATGGTGACTAGGGCACCGCCCAATAAAATGCCAAGTGAAGGCCAAAAGAAGAGCTTTAAGGACAGATAAATATGAGCAAATACATTTTCCGCAAATTATAGTAACATTTAGAACCTGCACTATAACTTTGTCCTCAGCTTGCAAGAGAAATACTTGGACATCTTAAACAACTAGTAGTGTACGTACAAAGCAAGTTATTGAGCTCTTAAAATCAAAGTGGTGATAAGGTCTATGAGAAACAAATAAAACTTTGCGCAAAAGCTGCACAAAGTACATTTTTCCTCGATAAATAATATGAGACCAGCACGCGCATTTAAACAAAAGCTCTAGCATCAAAGGGACCTTTACTCTTTGGTGGTAGGTGTTCTCACACATTTAAATGTATCTGCAATGACATATTAGGTACCTTCTGTCTAACATTGAAAAGCAGCGTCTTTTCTGTTGAGTGGCTACTGGTTAACGCCTTGGTAAGGTAGGACACAATCTTAGGGCTTAATTTTGCATTAAGAAGCAATGGTATTACCAATGGTATAAAGTGGAAATGTTGGTTTCGTGAATATTCATTGCACCACTCATCAAGTACAAATTTAGAATCCAGGATAGCATCATTTTAAGCGTGAAACGATCCACTCTAGTACCCTCCAATATTGACACAACTGTTCTTGTAAAAGATTCATGACCATCCCGATAACCTCCCTTAGAAATGCATGGGCAACCCAATTCCAGCTCCATGACTCAGAACCAGTTTTAGCATTCCGCCAAGCATCGTCGGATCCTGCAATGTTCCAGAATTTGTTTGTCCTTTCGCACTGTCGGTTCCCCTTCCCACACAAGAAGAACAAAAGGCCCCAGTGAATCAATAAAGTGCGTAGGAAATGAGTCTTATTTGAAATTCGGGCATACATATATGTGGATATGCAGGAATGTTAAAACGATAAATCTATTCGGGATATGCGAACAATAATTTTCATTAAACTCCTTAACTTTGTTTGATATCTACAAAATTGTGAATGTTTTTTTATAAAGGTAGCGATCTCCTTGCAATAATTCCCTGAGTAGAATGTCTTATTAATGCAGCGCTTCATGAAGAAGAATAAGCACTCCAGATAAAAAACAGAACCTTAAACGCTTTGTAATTACCCAAAGGGTAGGACCGAGTGGGAATGGGTGCACAAGCTGCCAATTACAATGTACCCGTTTATATCATATATATTTATTCAGTATACCTCTATGGTTTATATCATGTTATCTGGACTACCTGATGAAAGCCAATGGAAAAGTTAAAGCCAAGGTTTTAAGCAAGGATTAAAACGAAACTCGAGTGGTAAGATACTATGTATAAAACCGAAGGATCGAGATCACAGCTGACCTTACGAAAACGCTTTTTTACTGACCTTAGAATGGGCCGATGAATGGTGATGATTTTAGTTGCGGTCCATATTTAGGCCACTGGGTGCCTGTAGCACCAGCTGAGTCCTCCCACCAAGTGGACGGGAAGCTCGAAATGACTGGTAGGTGTAGCATCCTTCCACTGACACCTTTTCATAAAACACTTGCTTATTTTTATAGAAAGGCAAATAAATGTCAGGTAGGAGCTCAATGCCTAGCTTAATTTTTCTCACTTCTCACAAAGTTTAAATATTACCTACAGGGCTAAGGTGAGGACGTCAGCCATTCAGTGCTTCTCTTACTTTCACATCACATACTGCAGCTTACCTCCATTTTTTAAAGGGTTACGGTGATTTAAAAAAGAGTTAATGGTATTCAAAATTATACAAATGCTATGGCAGTTGACGGTTTTGAGATTTCGGCACCCCTAATGGGTTATAAAATCTACGCCCCTGTGTCGTATATCATTAGAGTTCTTGCACCCTGTCAGGTACATACATTAATGCCTTTTGTATTTTGCTAGGTCTTATTGTTCCCAGGTTATAAGCGATTTCCTAAATCGGCCTTAATTCGACCCATATTGGTTCCTGTGGCGTAGCAGGTCAGCAGGTATGGTTGAATCTTGGTGAAATTGTAGATGGTAGGGCGTGCTCATTGGGAATTCTTTCAGTTTCATCGTTTGTTACCGAGATTGGAGGGGTGAGTGGAGTTGGGGGACCAAAATTGGACCTCTGCTGGGGAGTGGAGTTGGGGGACCAAAATCGGACCTCTAGGGCTGTGGGGGGCACGAAAAGAGCCCATCGGTGGTGTCGAGTCAAATCAGTCACGCATTTACATGCGACGTACACCCGTCGTAGATATAAGGCTCACTGCTTGACATGAGGAACTAATCCGTCCGACGATCTAAGTCGGCTGGGAGTAATTCGCCAGAAACCGAGGGGCGTCCGATCTGTAGAGCTGCTTCAGTGGAAAAGTTTTTGATATCTACGACGTGAGTCTGCATAAGGCCGTTTCGATTGCAAATATCTAACAAGTTGTTTTTGCAGAATACGTTAAGCGGGCTGAGTTGTGGCCGGAAACATTAGCATAGGTCGTGTACCAAAACGGCTATGCAAAGAGCCTTTCCTGTTATTGCTGGTAAATAACGAACAAATTTCCCGAGGGCAATGCTAATTGAGATGGCTGCACTGCAGTCGGCAGTAACGTGCAGATCACATCTGCTAAATGTAAAGCTTAGTCAATCTATCTGCACTATCCCGGAGCCTTCCATTCAGCCGACCCGGGTTCAAGGCCCGGCGGCTTCCCTGAACAAGGAACAAGCTGTCTCCCGAGAAACCCTTCCAACAGGGAAAGAGTTGGCGACGCCATATGACCCTGGCAGTTGGTGCGTCGATAAGCCCCAACAATTATTATTATTATCCCGGAGCCGCTTATTAACATTCAGAAATATATAAACTTAGCATCGGCATTGACAGTGTGTGCACACTGCATCACAAGCATTGGTACTGTCCTCGGATCCCATGACACACAAAGTGTCGTTTCGGCCCTCGGGCACTGGGCTATATGTATGCATAATTTAATGTTCATGCCATCGGGTACTATGTCATCCAGTCTATCCAGTGTGAAAGGCTTAGGAGCCCCAGTACTAATCACCATAATCATCATCATTCTCACTTTGGTGTCCCAAAGCCCCTGTGGTGACGATTGATGAAAATTTTCTAAACAAAACGAGCCGTTCGTTGCCACAGCATAAGACCAATATTTGTACAAAACTTGACCAGTAGCATATTTTGACAACAAAGAAAACCCTCTCACTGTCTCTGTTGCTCTCTCTCTCTCCTCTCTCTCTCCTCTCTCTGTTTCTGTTCTCTCTCTCTCTCTCTCTTTCTCTCTCTCTCTCTCTCTCTCTCTCTCTTTCCTTCCCTATATGGCTCCGTTTGTCTCAGCTGTCTGATTCTTTTGTCTATTTTCATATCTTAGTTCTCGGGAAAACTCTTTATTTCCTTTCCCTCCGATTCTTTATTCTCTTTATCACTTCCCCTCGCACAACGCACAGTCGGCACGCAGCCGCCGCGGGGCCGGTGCTTCGCCAGCGCCGCCCTGTAGCGCGCGGTCGGCGCCGCGCACGTGCCACGCCGGCCTGCAACTATCGCCATTCTCAGCCTCCCCCACCGGTCGATACTGCTGACGAGGGGAAACTGCCGGGCCTTCGGGTGTCGCCCCTGCAGCAAATACACCTTCTGTGGACTGGAGCCCAGCTCACGCCTTCTGTCAGTATAAGAGGAGACAAGTATGAAATATGTCACCGGCCAAATGTCAAATACCGAAAGCTGTCGCGTTAAAGAGTCGATGTCTTTTGTATGTATATGTTACTATACACATACCGAGTTCACGCACATGTGAAAATGGTGCGTTAATATTAAGGAGAGACTAGACAATTAAATTTATGAATTTGCAACGTGGATTAGTGAGCATCCAGGAGGCGCGATCGTGTGGTGTTGAGCTAGCTCGCTTTCCACGCTGCTGACCCCGGTTCAAGGCCCGGAAGTTTCCCTGAGCAAGGAGCAAACTGACTCCCAGGAAATCTTTCCAACAGGGTCAGAGCATGCAACCCCATATAACCCCGGGAGCTGGTGCGTCGATAAGCCCCAAAATTGATAATCATTATCATTATGAAAGATCCACTCGTGCATAGTAGCGCTTCCATTGCAAACGCTGCCCGTAAACATTGCAAAGCCAAGCAGATGAAAGCGAAAACCTGAACCGTATAGGACTCGAACCATATGACCATTACCTATACGTCCAATACCTTATGGATTGAACTAATCGGCTCCTGTGATTTCTGTAAGCGTGAAACAATACATACATATACATGGCAGTGTATCCCCAATAAATGAGGCAGTGTATTCCACTGAGAAATGAAGTCACCAAAATTAAGTCGTTTATGGTAAAAGCACTTGCAGGCCACTGCATCATAAAAGTGGTATCCCACATAAGCTGCCACTTTTGACGGTCACACCCGTGGTCGCTGCCATCCAACGCTAGATTGGGAGGCCAGCAGGGGGCGCAACCGCCACATATGTAACTGACCTCCAATCGGATGGCTTCTTGCCACAGAACTATGGAGGGAGAGGGGTCCAAAACCATGCCACAAATCCCGGTGTTGGGGGGGGGGTCAGACCCGTAAATTCCGGGTCTCAATCGGGTTTATAAGCGTTTGGTATTGCCATGCCAGTTCCGACCCATCCGGAGCTCCCCCGTCCTAGATCGATAAGGTATTTCAAGCATTGCACAGAATCATATTTGTTTCTAGGCTAGTTGTGCAAGTTGAAATTTTCAAGTTCTGAATAGAGCAAATGATAAGTTCTCGGAAAGCCTGCTGAAGGTAGGGTGTCATTAACTGCAGTGTCGTGGGACTGACATTGAACCCTAAAAAGATGATAAAACAGAAGACAGTAAAAGCGGTAAAGACTCCTTGTTTGACGACGGTCAAGGGCCGAAACGTTGTGTTTGTCTCATCCCACGCTCTTAACCTTTTGCCTCTTACCGCGTCTTAACCTTTTTGGGCTTTTTGGCTGTTTTGGGTTTAGGGGTCTTGTTTCTGGACTTTGGCATCTTTGCCTTTTTGGGCTGTCTTCGTGCTAGATTTTAGTCTTTTTTACTGACGTGTGGGTTTTCCGGTGGGTTTTAAGTCTTTTAGTGCTTTTACTTTCTTCTGTTTCATCATTTTTGTAGGGTTCAAGGTCACTCTCATAACACTCTGGTATGAACAGAGGTTTTGTGACAGATTTAATGCTTTTTAACCCTTGCCCCACCGGGGGCCATCGATGGCCCTCTAGGGTTTTTTTCGGGATAGCAGAAAAACGACGAGACGCAGCACCGTGGTTGAGGCTTCTATCTCTCACCTCATCATTTTCCCACCATCGCTGAATTTTTTACTTGGTCACCCAAGGTCAGGTCACCAGGCGAGGTCAACCAGGGTCACCTTACTTCAACTTTTGACCTCTATAAGAGCTACATTTCTTAGTCGATCGATTTCAAACTTCCTACACTTTATGACCCCTTCGGAGTCTAAAATGTGTATATCCTGGATTTTTTGATTTCGTGACCTGAGGTCAGGTTACGAGGTGACCTCTCCCATTGAAAAAGCATGGGGAAAAGCTGTCTTATGATCTAAAAGACACAAAAAGATTTCAAATGCTCAGCTTGCTCAGAAAAATGTTCCTGGACACCCTTTCACGCATCCCAGGGCCCATGTTTTCCCTTTGACTTCTCCAAGGTCATCCAAGGTCACCAGGGGTCAAAACAGTATTTTGTCAATAACTTTTGACCTAATTAATCTAGAGCGCTGAATCAAACACCATCGTGTTTGTCTTGTCACTGGCTTTTATTTGACATACAACAAAGTCACGTTCTGACCTTTGATGACGTCAGGTCATATTAGGTCACGAGGTGCCTCTGGAGGTCAAACCACTGGCGGGAGGTCATTACGTTCCACATAGCGGAAAAAGTTCTGACATTTTCCTATCGAATATACTTTACCATATCTCAATAGCTCTAATGGCGTAAGGGTTATGCACAGTTTTCTTAAGCATTGCATATTTGAGTGAAAATAGCCTATCGTGACCTATCTTATATAATATAATATTATATAATAGCTATCGTAGCCTAACTTGACTTCTAGAGGTCAAACCATTGACCTGAGCGCTTAAACATGCTAAGTAATTTCTTCCTGAATTCGCGCGACTTTCTAATACACTTTGCAGATTTGCACTATCCCCCCATATTTTCGAAGTTAGAGGGGGGCCATCGATGTCCCCCGGTGCGGCGAAGGTGGCGCCGGACCCCCCGGTGGGGCGCGGGTTAGTCAAATATTTTTGGATGCGTGTTTGGTTTTATGCTTCGGCCCTGAATCCAAATGATGAGGCGGGGTCACGTTATCTATTCTAATTAATCACGGGAATCACCCTGTGAGGTCCCGACTTTCCAGTGAGCGTGTCTGTTATTTGTCTGCGCCGACTTGCCTCGGATTTCACATGTGTATTTTTGTCACCATTCATAGATTTAATATTCAAGGTCAGTCGTAATCCGTGGCTGGTGAGTTAGTAGGGTTTCCCACAAATGATTGATATGAAACTTAGAGTGAAAATGTGAGATATAAAATGCTACGGTTGCATTCATATAAATTTCAAACAGTGTTGATCATTTCATGTTTGTTGCAACGACGGTGAATGTTGAACTCAGCTATTTGTATAATTACTTATACTAAAACCAGATAGACAGATGATGGCCGACGACCGGGCATACAAGGCATTGCTAGAAATAAGCAGCTATCTGGTAGGTATAGCATACTGCAAAGCTTGCATCGCTTCCATAGACTCAACACAAGACAAGAATACCTTTCGAGCGTCCATATAGGTCACCAGTGCTGAGCCTCTTTCAGCAGCTCAGAGCAGCGGCCCTGTGAGCCGTCCCGGATACAGAGCTGCTCACGTGTAGATAACTGGACACCGGTGTTTGAGTTACCGATGAGCCATCAGATACCGCACAGATGTGGCTGCTAATGGCCGCCGCGCTAACCCGAAACGGGACCGCGGAGGCGGCCGGCTCCACACGACCCTGCCAATTAGTCTCGCTCCCACCGCGTATGTTACATATACTGCGGGTTCACGGCTACGTCAGCTGAAATACTGAACGTGTCTAAGAAAACCCAGTTATGGATCTAGGATTTTGCTAGAGGATGTGCCTTATAGAAGTTACGAGAACTACCGATACTAACATTAGGTGTTTTCTTGAGGTGGGTGCTTCAAATTGTGTTCTCTCTCGGTAACTACGGGATCAAATTTTAACAGGCAGGTGACATTTTCCGAAAGATGTTGGCCATGTAATCTAACGGAGATTTGTAGCTTACCTTGGACAACAGGGCAACAGTGGAAGATGCCTGAAAATATGATGTCCTTATCGAGGTAGTCTGCTGCTAAAATCAACTTCGGACGCCTGTAACAGAGGGCTCTGACGTTTTGCAGGCGATTCGCTGTCCGCATAGGGTGACTATTCAGCTCCTGAAATCGGTGTCAGATTTTTCCATCAAGGGAGGTGCTTCCACAGGCCTAAGAGGGACCGCCTCCTTTACCCCCCCCGCCGCCTCCCTCATTCTCTCCCCGACTTGCGACTGACAAAGGTGGAAGCAAACAATTCTTGCTGAGCGTGTTTGGCCGTATTTTACTGCCTCAGTTGCTCTCAGCCCAATTAAACGTTTGCCTTCTACAGTGAGCGTGCAGAAACACTGCGTGTTGTTTCTGCATTTTCTGCATGTATACGAGTGTCTGATGGCATTAGAGTCCTGAACCACCCCCAGAATGGCAAACGAAACCTATTATTGTAAGTTATGAGCAATTAAAGCAGTCGTTTTTCTTTAAAATTACGTCCTAAGTTTTCAGGTGAGCACTATGGATGAATCGCGTGATTATGGAAACATAAAACCCGTGAAAGGAGCGGCATAAACCACCTGCGGTGCACTGTTTATCATCTAGTTAATGGTCTGGACTTGACAACACGAAAAGAGCAAAGGCGGCGCGGCGGTGGAGCGGTCAGCGCAAATGTCGTTCACGCAGCCGACCCGGGTGCAAGGCCCGGCGGCTTCCCTGAACAAGAAGCAAGCTAGCTCCCGAGAAACCCTGCCACCAGGGAAAGAGTTGGCGACGCCATATGACCCTTGCAGATAACTTTGGTTTAGTTTGCATACTGTGCTTGGTTTTTTTGTGTTTATTAATCTTTATGAGCGACTGGTAAGACCATTCTTATAGAAATACCAATCAAGCTCCGATTAAAACTCTGAAGTAATCACTAGAGTTATGACCGTGGCAGTATTCTGAACCCGGATTTACCCACTTTGCCTCCAAATGGGTACTCTTTATTTGTATAAATATTTTGTTCAGTCTTGGCGCATTTAATCAAATTATGTTACGATGTAAAATACATGTGCAATGGGGACCTTTCCTGAATCCTGGACCACATTACATGAGCCTCACATTGTCTCAAATCAAATGAATGCGGGATGTATGTACAATTGTACATTCTGGGACCCTTCTTTGGGCCAACCTGGTTTTTCCTTCATCAACTCCATGAGGCCTTATTAGACAGTTGAACATGTTATTCTGAGAGTAGTGCCAGGTACAAGAGGAGGGCGTAAGTGTCAATACCCCCCCACCCAAACATCTGAGCGCCTATAGTAACTACAAAGCCAGAGGGTGCTTCGAGACAATGGTAGCGGATTCTCGAGCCCTATGTCTCCGGGGGAAATGGGGCTCAAGCCTAGAGGGGTGGGACATTGATTGTCCCCATCCTCGAAATTAACCCCTGGATCGGCCATTGCCTGAGCAGCATGCATTGTTTCATACTTCTGTGGATGAAATTATCCCTGATGAAATGACACAACCCTGACCAATACTTTAAATCACGGTGCTTAAAACAAAAAATTTTAAGGTGAATATCCAGAATAAAAATATTGCTATACGAGCGGTTATCTGCCGTATATTAGCCCTCGGATTTTCTTTTCTGGTTTTCGCCAGCGTCACCCTTGCAGGGAGGTTATTGCAGTCCTCATCGATATTTTACCCTTACTGACGAAGACCTTCGCAGCGGAAACCAATATGTCAATTTAAGAGTTCAGAGCTTATAATAATTCGCATGACCTTAGGTAGCTAATCAAGTCACCTTCAGCTCGGGTCAAATACAAGATTTCTTCCTCCGACAAGCAATTGAGCTGTTCTGACTTTTATTGAGCTGAGTGTCCGACAACAGCCACGAAAAGTGCAATTTTACTGTCGTCAGAGCAATACGGAGTCATCTGTGTTTCCATTCACGTACCATTCAGCTATGTGATTTGATCCATCTGGTTTAACGATAGGAGAGTCACAGGGCACAGGTCTAAAGCCGATGCTGCCCAACACACCGGGTTTTTCGTCCTGAGGCTTAAGTTTGTGAATCAAACTCAGTGCTTGAAATTGCTTAAAAATGATTCTGATCCCAAAAAATATATATTTTTAAATACACGATTCAACTGAGAAAACATTCACTAAGACCAGTGAGAGTAACCTAAAGCTAACTGAGGTTGAACTGGCTGGCTAAGGTCGCCAGAGGTGACGAAAGCTCCCATAAGGTTAGCGGAGGTCATAAGGCCTTACACCCGAGTTTCATCCAAGAAGATGAATTCCAAAGCTTAAAAAGCCTAAAATGTACCTTACATACTTCTGGAATTAACGTTATAGTCCACTGAGTGAATCATTTTTGCAAAACCACAATTATTACCATTGTATTATTCAGTGAAGAAAAAAACGGTTCTCAGTCAATCATAATATTATATTGTACTGTTTGTGTGCCCAGGGAAACGTGGGCCATTTTAATTTGAATTATCCTGAAATTTATTCACTCCATGCAATTTTCAAATATCACGGGTCAGATCTGAACTTGTAACCCCAACTGTCATGGTAACAAGCCAACATTTTCTGAAAAAGTAAACTAGACGCCAATAATCACAGAACAGCTCGCCAGCCACGCTATTGGAGGGCTCGTTGAACTGAAATGTATTGCATCTCCGGATCTTTTACCCTCCTATATAGGAAATAATAACATTGAACTCCACGGCTCGCAGCCTTTTTGATTAGCATCAGCTCAGAAGCACGGCTGGGGGGCGTGCGTGCTATTCGCTCACACACCGCGGTTCGCCTGTTGTTGTGCGGTCCCTCCGGGCTGTCAGCAATCCCATTACGCCACACAACACACCCTTTGATGTTCAGCGCTGGCTTTTGAAATAACAAAACACGGATAATATCCAATGATATCACAGCTATGTACGTGATATGAGGCTGGTGTTCAGATAGGCTGTTTCCTAGCATCCTTTGTCCTTGTTGTGTCGTCACCTTTTATAATTTTTTTTCTCAAACATGAGCAGGTGACTAAAGGACTTATCGGAAATTGTGCAATCTTACATTGTCCTATAAAAGTATTTCCGTTAATAAGAACAGCATTTCAAAACTATGCAGCCGGACTGGCGCTGCGTTGAGGGTAAATATAATTAAGACTGTTAACATATGTTTTAACATTCCTCTAATTGGTATTGTTAGCATTTACCCGTGCACCAATACGCCAAATTACAAATAGTAGACTAATATTTAGCCATTGAGCTTTCAGTAGAATAAAACGGTAAAATGACACAGTTCCAAAAAAGGCGTGCTGATGTTTCTGTTGCAAGCATTGGTGCAGCCCTCACTGCTTTCAAACGAAAGAATATCTGCAAAATGTTCTAAAACCTAACCCCATACGCGAAAAACATGGAGACAAGACTTCCATCATCCAAAACTAGGAGCCCTGAACAGGCCTGTATTTACCTGTCCCCTTCACCAGCCCAGTGGCAGGCCATCCTTCACAGACGAGTAGCCAACGGTCGATTGGAGTCTTCCATTTGCAGCGAGCCAGTGCAGAACATATCCACTCATGCTGCGTGGGCGACGGCGCCCCAGGCGATCCATCAGCACACCCCGCTGTGTCGGCACGTGCAAAAGTAAAACACGACAGTAATTCACTCCGATTTCATATGGTGACAATTTGTACAGCAGACACTTCTGCCCTCCTGCTCACTGCTGTGAATTTTCTATCTGAGCTTTTGTGCTGGATCAAATAGTCGAGGCCTGATTCCAATGAAAACCAGGAACTCCAGTTTTTGTAGATGTCTACCCCGAATTATTGAAGCGAGAGTGCTCCGTTGCTGGCTGTGCTGTGGCGGCGGTCAGTACGCAGGTCGATGTCAACCGTCACCCGTGAGTGCAACGGCTGCCATTTGTTTAGACCTGTCGCGGCCGCACGTCACTAGGAAACAATTAGGGTAGCATGTTTACCGCGAATTATTAATGGCCCGTCACTGGTCGTCCCAGGCGCGCCACTGCTGTCTTTTCTGCGAGTGACAGTGACAGGATTGACAACAACAATGAGGGAGGCAAACTCGAATCGATTTGAGATGCTTTTGTGGTGCCTTTCGTGGCGATTTAGGCATGCCATTGGTTAAGAAAACGTTACCAAGAGCTTTCAAATGTAAGTACCATAAATGTAAACCATATGTAACATACCATGGGATATGACAAAAACAACGGGATTTAATGTGGAAGGTCAAACTGCTTTCCGGTGTAATTCAGTGACTTGGTTGCGGCGAAGGCGCTTCCAGGGTCCTGTATTGGTATGCTGTACCGGGAAGCACAAATGCTCAGCGGAGCAGTAGAAGCATCAGCGGCTGCCGGGTAGCCGACGCGTGGCCTGGGTTAGAATGCACGCGTGACTGTCCCGTTCTGGCACATTTCAATATCCCAGTTTCCATGGCAAAAGTTCAATCCGGATTGGGCGACGAATCTGGATACATCGACCGCTGCACCGTAGTGGGCTACCGGCAGAATATTTTGAGGCTTATGCCATCACAGCATACGTGAGGTATTGGCTGCAGCAAGGGTCTGATTTACACAGGCTATTCTGCAAGTCTGCTGCGTCACGGATGTTGCGACGATGTAAGTCTCACAGTAATCTGAACAGCCTAACACGGCACAGCACTCGATGAATCTGGACTCATCGACCAATTCATGTGCAGCTTGTGACACGGAAAGCGGGTCAATGTGTTAGACAATGTGTGCGATATAATTCACGTTATTGTCCCAAATAAGACAAGGGAAATCAGTGCGTATGACAGAGAAATAGAGAAAGAGAGAGAGAGAGGGGGGAGGGAGAGAGGGCATCCCCGAGACCAGGTGGGTGGCTGCAGGGATAGAACTTCGATAAATACCACCATCGCCCACCTTCGCTCATCACATGGGTCGCCTCGGTCATTCCACCCAGCTGATTTTCCGACTCAGAACTGACGTGATGGCTGCTCAGATGGGTACAAACAGCGGCGGATGCAGGACAAAATTTGAGGGGGGCTAGAGGGCTCGAGCCTCCATCACCATTGCCCCGGAACAGCCTCCGGCTATGCCTAAACTCTATACAGTGACATTTCGGGAGAGGAGGCTTGAGCCCCCCCAGCCCTTCCCTTGCATTCGCCACTGGATGTGGACACCATTTCTTTATCTCAAAAGAGTCAGCCTAGTATTTTTGTATGATCGTAGTAACGCTTTAGCTGTTATTGGTAGCTGTTTTTTGCGCTCGTGAGATAAACTATGAGAAACCAACACATGTTCTGAAAACTCACACATTAGCAGCCACTCTGGAGAAGGGTCTGGCTCTAACGCGCAGTAGAGGAGAGGGAGGAAGCAGACTCTTAGGCACTCCTGAGATCGAAAAAAACCAAGAGGGCTAGGAAAACGCGCTTCGAAATTTCCATAACGTTATGGTGACCTAGGTTATAGCCAGATTTCTTTAGTCTAAATACATATTACATAGGTCAAACGACAGTTTCAATATTTCAGACAGTCAAACATGGTCATCAGCCTTAGTCCACTTTCAGGTCAAAAACGCAAATTATTTGAGCCGTTTTGGGGGCCTATTGGGAAATACCAGGATTATGGAGACAAAAGTCGCAAATACCTGGAAGTGGACCAAGGTCACGGAACGAGGGTCCTTTTAAAATATTGAGTTCAAGGTTTTTCACAACCATTAACCTAAGACGTCAGAATATAATATATTCCGTAAAATGCATAGGCGTAGGAACCGGGGGGGGCAGGGGGCCACTGCCCCCCCACTTTTCTGTGGGGGCCCCCGCAATTGATATGAAAGTACCAGCAACTGTAACATAAAACAAGAAACCAAAAGGAACCCTACAGCTTGCTCGGAAAACCACTTATAAAGCTGACCAGGATCCCTGAGCTGATCTGAGGTCTTATGAGTCGGCCTGGGGCCCCTGAGCTGTTCAGGGGCCCCTGAATTAACCTCTGATGTCCTATGAGCTAACCTGGGGCTCCTTGAGCTAATCTAAGGTCCCTCGAGCTGGTTTATGCCCCTCTGAACTGTTGTATGGTCCCTAAGCTAAACTGGGAGCCATCAGCCTGAATGGGCCCCTTGAGCTAGTCAAAGACCCTATACAAGCCGATTTGGGGCCCCTGAGCTGAGCTGGGTCCCCAAAACTAATATGATGTCCCCTGTGCTAAACTGGGGCTCCTGAGCTTATCTGGGACTCACGCAGAGTTATAGGGCCCCTGAGCTGAGCTTGAAGTGGCCTCCTTGAGCTGTTCTGAGTGGCTATATTAGCCGACCTGAGGCCCCTTAGCTGAGCCGGGCTCCTAAGCTGATCTGGTCATCTGAGCTAATCTGGGGCCCGCTGTGCTGAACTAGGGACCCCGAGATGGTCTGGGATCCCTGAATACTTTAGAGTCACTGAGCTGGAACGGTTGAGCTATTCTGAGACCCTACATCAGCCGACTTGGGACCCTGAGCTTAGCTAGACCCCTAAAAGCTAATTTGGGCCCTTAGCTAATCTCAGGCGCCCTGTGATGAACTAAACAGCCCCTGAGCTGGTCTGGGGCACCTGCACTGTTATTAAGTCCGCTGAGCTGAGCTAGGGGCGATGAGCTTGAATGGGCCTCTTGAGCTGTTCTGAGCTCTACACCAGCCGGCCTGGAGTCCCTGAGCTGAACTAGGCCGCCAAAGCTAGTTTGGGCTCTAAATTAATATGAGGCCCCTTTGATGAACTGAGCAGCCCCTGAGCTAGTCTGGCGCCCCCTGCCAAGTTATAGGACCCGCTGAGCTAAGCTGGGGACCATGAGCTTGAGTTGGTCCACTGAGCTGTTCTGAGACCCTATATCAGCCAACTTGGGGGCCCCTGAGCTGTGCTGGGCCCCACAGCTAATTCGAGCCCTAAGCTAAGCTGAGGGCCCCTGTGCTTATATGAGGCCTCTGAGCTGGTCTGGAGCCCCTGTATAGTTCTAGCGTCCCTGAGCTAAGCTGGGGGCCGATACCTTGAATGGCCCATTGAGCTGGTTTGATACCCTATATCTGCCGACCTGGGCCCTGAGCTGAGCTTGTCTTCCACAGACAATATTTTCCCAGTACCCAATATGCCAATAGGTCCCTGTGCTGAACTGGGGTCCCCAGCTGGTCTAGCCCCCTTGAACTCTGCTAGGGTCACTGAGCTGGGATCTGTATGCTTAAACGGGTCCCTTGAGCTGTTCTGAGACCCTATATAAGCCAACCTGGAGGCCCTGAGCTGAGCCGGGTCCCTAAGCTAGCCTGGCTTCCTGAGATAATCTGGGGCGCCCTGTTCGGAGCTTTTAGGGCCCTGTTCTTATGTGGGTTCCCTTAATAAGGTGGTCCCATGAGCCGGTCCTTTAGCCCCTGAGCAGGTTTGGGGCCCCCAGAGCTGACTGATTTGGTTCCTGAGCCATGGTTTGGGCACTGGGGGCCTCTATGATGACTTGGCGGCTTCTGAGCGGTATATGCATTGAAAAAGGGAGAGTGGCGGGCCAGGGGAGCCACTGGCCCTCCACTCTTCTGTGGTGGACCGCTGCAACGCATGTACAAATATCAGCAACTGCAATGTAAAGCAAAAAACCCCGGCGGGCACGACAGCTTGCCTGGGAAAGTCCCAGTTTTGGCGTATGCCCTCTGCAAACCCCTGGACCGAAAGCGCTTCATGAAAAAGGCCAAGGCACCTAATACCCGAGTGCTCCCAGATCGACCCCGAAAACTTGACCCAATCAAACTCTAGCCCAGACCGCTCCCAAAACAGAGCGCTAATTCGGAAACGCAACCCGCACCACAAGCCGAGCAGCAGCCGTCCCTCGGTCATCAACGGGCGTGAAGAGCCGTCTGCAGGCCGTCTTCCACTACAAAGGGAAAAACATCACCACAGAGCTATTCGATGTGAGGGTACTGTTGGAAAAGACGTAACTAACAAGTAATGTACGGGAATACCTAGTGTAGGCCGGTGTGTATGCGTGTATTATCGACACCAAATGAACAGTTTTAAAACTATTCATAGTTATGGTCCCCCTGGGCTGGGGGCCCCCTTGAGGTGGGCCCCCTCTGGGGCTGGCCCCCCTACTTTTCAACTGGTTCCTACGCCCCTGGTAAAATGTATGTATGCTATAGCTGGCGCTGCATGATAAGTTATAGGAAAACCTGCTGAAGGTAGGGTGCCATAAATTGCATTCCTGTATGTTTTCCCAGGTGGCACCCATTGTTGGATGTTCACACTGCTCAGCCTTTTATCCTCCACTAGGAACTTGAGTATAGTTGTTTGTTTCGATCATGATAATAATACCTCGTTTGAGCAATTGCAAAACTTAAGTCTTTTGTCTTTACACCAGACCCTTCATGGACCCAAAAATAAGAACTAGAGACAGTAAATAACCCACCCACAGCACCGGTTGCAATCACGTAACTTCGAATTGGACTTTGAGCTATGCTATCGTATTATTTACGTCGAGAGAAGATACAGATTCTTGCTGCAACCACCGATGATTGCAGGATTTCGAAAGGATTGAGGGAAGTAATTTTTGATGAGTGGTAAAGGAACAGTTTGCTTATCAAACGGCCATCGTGATGATGATCACTTCTAAATGTTAGCCCCAAGTCAGACTGTACTTCAGTTTGAAACATTTGAAAACATACATTAGCTCGAACTACAATCATCAACACGTTCTCTAGTTTCTTAAGTTCAGAGCCTACTATCTACTTCAACATCGATGGCAATGATGCAAGCCTCAAGCAGATACATCTATCTGCTGCAAGCATGAACCAAACCTTATCAGGTACGATATGAGTTCAGCCTCCCTCTGTTTTTGTTGAAGCTGAGGCTATCCGTCGTTTTTTTCTTGGAAGACACCACATGAGGTGGTCCCAGACCGTATACGGGCTGTGATTAAATCCCGACACGCGTCCCTGGTCCCGGCTCCGGCCGACAGCGCCTGGGGCGATGAGGGATTAGCTCGTATGTCTCTGTCTGCCGCGGTGACAGCAGCCCAGCTGCGCGCGAAGACTTACCTCCCAGAGGAGCAGCCAGGGAAAGAACCGGGGGTGGCCCCGGAAACTGAAAAAGTAATCTTTTCAATACCGCAACTGTTTTTATCTGCGTGGCCTAGCCAGAAGCTAGTATTACCCAACAGCGCACCCTCAAAATGCAAGGTTTGTATTGATTTCTGAGCCCTACTTCATCCCCATAGGAGGCAGGCCGAGTGGGCAGTGATTGCAAAATGATGAGGGCAGGGGGGTGGGGGGAAGGGGAGGGGACGGATGCAGCTGGGGCGGACGTAAGGCGTGAGCCCCTGCCAGCTTACAGTAACAAGGTGTTGCCTCCTTACGCCTCCCACTGCTGACTCATAATAACAAGGTGCTGCTTTCTCGCGTCACCCGTATCTGAATGTTAGTTAACAATGTGTTGCCTTCTCATGTCTCCAATTGGACGATTAATTATTCCAATGACACCAGGAAACCGTCCACTTATATCTAGACCACAGACTGCTCCCTCTTTCAAACATTATTACAGCCCCTGAAGTCATAAGCGTCAAATAAGGACATGTGGCCTGGCCCAAACATTTAATAGAAAATTTACTACTAAAATGTACTACCAAAGTGCAGTGGCTGCGGTGCGAGTGGCAGGACGTGCCGCTCTACTCTCCTTCGCCCGTGCCCCAGCGCCCTTTTTCCACTCTGTCCGCGAGTGCGAGTGACAGCGTGTGTGTGAGACTTTGTTTGAGACTTGAGTGACAAACATCGCATCTAAGGGGTTGCCAAATCCCCCTCGGAAGCAGTCAACGCCGTGCATAGCCTAACATCGGCAACGTGTGACTATTGTGCGTCTGAGCGCCACCAAATCCGACGATAACAACCGTAAGTCGGCCTACTGACATATACTGTTAAAAGCTGTTTAATCTTTGCCTTTCATCATGTTTCATCGTGATATCGCCCGCCATCTGGTCCTGCTGGCCACTTTGCAAGTTTTTCTACGGGTGGCTTGCCCAGCAGCGAAGCCCTGGTCGGGGCGCCCTGCAATGCCCTCCGGGCATGATCACATGACTTCTACGTCACGCTTGTCTCCACTGACCAGTCGTCTGCTGGACGCGGGACCTGTTTTGGAATCACCATCCGCAGGAGCTGCTGCGCAGGCTGGGGAGGCGGGCAACCACCGAGCGCAGAGGAGGCGGCCGCGCGCCCGTGGCAGCAGGGGCGGCGTTAGTGGGTTGGACCACATGGAGCGCGACGCAGCGAGTTAGCGATAGGTCAACTAAACATTCAGTCGATGAAACCGAAGATCCCTGATCTCCGTCACGACATCCTTGAGGTCCGTAAATTTCATATATTGGCATTCAGTGAAATATGGTTGTCACCAAACCAGCCATCAAGATTGTTACATATTGATGGCTATAGACTTGACCGATACGACCGTCCTGCATCGAGTAAACTGCCGAAGGGCCATGATGGTGTCGCCATCCTCGCCAAAGACAGCTTAAACCTCGAACAAATTCCCACATCAACAAGTTCCACAGTTTCTTCAAATCTGGAGATAATCTGGGCTCTGGTATGAGACGACAACGCTAAAAGTATGGTTTTTGCGTCCATGTACCACCATCCAACCAACGCTGTGCCACAAGTATCTGCTGATTTCGACGACCTGGAACAACAGATAGAGTTAACGCTAGTGACACATCCCGGAACAACGCTTGTCCTCGCAGGCGATCTGAATGCATGTCTTTTGAAGAAGGAGGCGAGCGCAAATTCTGCAGCAGCCTGATTGCGGCAGCTCATTCAAGCATACATTTTGCATTTATGTAATGCTACGACACCAACTAACCGACCAGCCTGCTCACTGTTTGATGTGATTATCACCAATCAACCGAACATGAGCATCAAGGCTGGCGTCAATCATTGCCATCACGGCGGGCCACAGGACTACACCAGGGTTATGATGCGCAACGTCACCCGCGCCAAACAACAACGCCCAACAGTTGAGGTACAAAAGCTTCACAGACTTGACATCACTGCCTGTAACTTGCCCCTGGCGGACTACGACTGGAGTAGTGTTTTTACCGCAGTGGGACCCAGTGCCAAGTGGGACGCTTTTGCTCGAAGTTCTACATCTCTTCTCGACTCTGTAGCGCCCCTGACACGGACCCGACCACCGCCGCCGTCTGCCCCGCGTGTGACCTAGCGGACCCGGGAGCTGCTGGCCCGGCGCCGGGCCGCGCTGGCTGCGAGTCAGTCGGGCCGTGTCCAGTATAAGGAACTGAGCCGTCAGTGCCGGGCTGCGAGACGTCGGGACAGTCGCGAATACCTGGAGCAGCAGCTCACTGAGGCCGGCCCGAGCCGAACCTGGCGTGTTATGCGACCAATTCTAGGGAGCAATAAAACAACCTCCATTGTACCGAATGTATCGCCTGATGCTATAAATGACTATTTTGTGGTATTTTGTGACTATTTTTGTAACCAATTTTTTTCTGTAGAGGACAAAGTTTCTTGCGTGCTGGAGGTTGAATATTGACAGGCTTCCTCATTTTTTTCCGTTGGTGACTCTTATGCCGGAACTAGTAGCATCTAAAGTTGCTTTCTGTATGAATATCGCTATCTTTCAACGAGCCTGCACAGTTCACTAGAGGTGGCTTAACTTGCATGATTAAAGCGGGCTTGGATAGCCAATGCAATGACACCAGCCACAAACTAGTTGCAAGGAATGAATGTACATACAGTACTACAATAAAAAGCATTCTTTTTTCTGAAAGGCTCCGTGGAATATGATGGACTAACGGACTATACAAGCCGTTCACGGGTGTGAGGTCATGAGAACAATCGCGGACGCTCCCGCCTGTCCGACCCGCTACGGGGTCGCAGCGGAGGGCATACTCTGTGCCGGACAGTTGAAAAGAGGTGGCCATGGCAGTGACAGTGAGTTTAATCAGACAGACGCTTTTGTAT
Source organism: Lepas anatifera (assembly GCA_034440635.1). Lineage (NCBI taxonomy): Eukaryota > Metazoa > Arthropoda > Thecostraca > Lepadidae > Lepas > Lepas anatifera. The sequence goes on from JAOTON010000172.1 coordinate 207,604, forward strand.
TATTAACTTTTTCACGAGCTTATGGGCGTACCGATTTGAAGTTGTTCGGTGCAAAATTTTCTCCCTGTAGAGACAGTAAGAACGTGATCTTTTCGTTAGCTAACGGTGACCATAAACTTGTTCTTTCGAGGCCGCGACCGCGTACCCAGGACTTCTGTGGTCAGCTGCTCGTCGGATACACAGTGTTCCGTGCCAGGACAGCTGACTTGATTTTCAGGGAGTGTTGTTTGCTCATCGCTCTTCATAAACTGCAAGCTGTCAGAGAATCATCAGCGGGAAATGAGATTAGACTCCTCTAAATATGATGTTTGAGGAAACCTGGCGCAAATCTTACAACGATTTTGTTTTAAAGTGAGCAGAGTCATTTCATTTTTTTATATTTGAATTCCAAGTCTTCTGACAATTTGACTTTTAATGACTTAAGTGCCGCATTCAGTGTCATTGTCACCGGGCAGCCAGTGGCCGCTTATTTTCGATCGGTTGTTACCAAAGTTCCTGATTTGAGCAAAAATAAATTATTATTTTTTGATAGTTGGTTACGAAGTAAAAAGGTCAAATTCCAGGAATTTGTATGTCACCGTTAATAGTCAATGCTCCTACACAAAAACACTCTCTGTAATTGGGCAAAGCGTGTCTGTTTGCAATGGCCCTGATAAAACAGTTATTTCTGCTGGGCGCAGCAAACGGTGTTTACGGTCAACAACCCCACATCCAGTCATTATCCGTCGCCAAAGCTGCACCGCTGCACTGTGGTCGGAAACGCTGTCGTGGGTGGCCACGGGGCCGTTTTTCAGATTTTGGAATTTAGGGGTTTTATGGCTGCCGATGTGAAGAAAATTGTTCAGAGTGTTCTGAATGACCACTTTTATCAAGTTAATTTGGTTGAAAGATGCACTTATTACTCATCAAAGTAAGGCGATGATGAAATCCAGAAGTAAGGCACTAGATGCGTCTGCTAGATCCGATTTTTTAACTTTGAATGATAAACGTCAAAACTGAGTCAGACTAGACATAATTGATATCAAAATGTTCCTCATAATGTCAGCTTTAAGATGATTAGCGTTACGTGTATATTTGAATTTTAATAAAGGTATATAATCTGCATTTTGATTACCCCTTTCACAGATCCACCTTACAAACTAGTTGCTGACTTTGAACAGACAAACAAAAAAAATACGTTTCTGCCAATTAGATTTTTGTGGAAACATAGGTCAATTAATTCTCCGTCATGGCCTAAAGAGAGCTAAGTGCGCAAATGTGCGCAAAATTGCCCACAATGTAAATTTTACCGGGCCGCCCGCCGCCCGGAGACGTCCGCCCGCCCGCCACCCGGCGGCTCCGCGGCTCGCCACGGCCCGCCGGCCGCCCGCGAGGTGCGGGGGACGCTTATCAGGTGCTTCTCATGTCATATTGCTCGCCTTTATGCAAATTATCTACATTGTAAGCTCATAGGTTTTCTTGATTTTAGTCAGAATCACCCTTGGTCAAGGTCACCCATGCATAAACCATACTCATATTGCACATGATTCGACATGCTATGATGAGAGGGGTACACTGATAACTACTGTCTTGATCTTCCTGCTGTCTAAATATATGAAAGAAACCCATATTATCGTGCAAACATTCAACGTGACCTTTTGTGACTTCTGGGAACATCAATTTTAACGAGAGTAGCAAATGGTAAGCATCTCACAAACTCATTTCACTCAGGGGTTCCGAATGGCAATATGTATTTTGTTTTAGCCCGATTAGACGATTAGTCTGAGAAGAGGCTGGGTATGCCCTTTTGCATGCAGAGCCAGCACACCTGACCAGGTCATTAGGGGTCGGGTTAGGTCAATTAATTTGCTTAACACGCGCACTAGAGGGGGGACCTCGGAGGCTCCCTCACCTGTTTCCGAGGTGGCGTAAGAACAGCTCGTAGAGCCGAAAAACGATATTTGGCTACATTCGAGAAAATTTAACGGCTCATCGATTGGTGAAGATATGTAAAAAATCTGGCGAAAATTTTGTGACGTATAGGCTTTCAAAGTCAGACCCGCATTTTGAGATTGCAACAATCGCGCGGTAGGACCAGTTCGCTTGCATTGGATACCGAGTGGTGACGTCATAACGTCATATAACCGGGATAATATGCCAAGGTCACCTCACAGGAAGGTATAGGTTAAGGTCAAAGGTCACAGGTCAAGGTCATATAAGAAGTTTCAAGGTCATTGACCCAGCGCTTCCGGTCAAATAGCGTTACCCGGTCGGAGGTGTATTATTCTATGAAGTCATAGTTAAGGTACCTGAATATAAAGATCAAGGTCAAAGGTTAAGGTTAAAGGTCATTTTTAAGGTCAATCCTCATTTGCCACCAAACACTGGCAAAAGCGTTAGTCAAAGTGTACATTATCGGTACATCATCATATTGTGACCTCATAGGTCAATGACCTTGGATGACCTTGACCCCAAAATTGTAGCAAAGCTTTTTGCGACCCTCCCTCCATGACCCTGGTCTGCCTTTAGCTTATTCCCGTCAGTTTCCCGCTTAATAACGGTATTTCCCAATAGATCCCCAGCATGGCCAATATTTGACGTTTATGACATCGTTTGACCTTGAAGATATTGACCTAGGTCAATGAAAATTGGTCCTGATGTAGATCACCATAGCCCCCACCCACCCTCCAAACAGAGTTTTTCTGTGTCTTTTTAGTTTCCGAGATCTTAGAGGGGGCCCACCGCGCCCCCTACAGTGCGCGTTAGTGTCAGACCCCTCTCCAGTGCGGGTGTTAGTTGAATCAACTTAACTATACATCTCCCATTGCAATTCATGTAGCATGATCTGCTGAAAATTTGGGGTGAATCGGTTCGGCCGTTTCAGCGCTGTAGCAAAATGAACATGAACAAAAACCTCGGTGGCCATCCGTGAAGACGTTTCCGACCACTGTGCGCTGGTGTTGGACACTGGACTGTGTATTTACTCTCGGACTGAGTCATATCTTCTCTAACTTAGCTTATTTTAATCATATATACGGGATGGGATTATTTACCCGGTTATCTTCATCATTGAACTTGAGAAACAAACAAACTATGAAGAACCATCCTCCGAATTATCTCCATATCGGTGCATTAATATTTCACTGTATTTAAATCATTTCGACCCGACTCTGGAGAACTTAAAATCCCATGGAGTTCCCCACTACAATTGTAAGCGATGTGAATATTCCTATTGCACAGATGGCCATCGCCGGCCACTCTTGGAATCTTATTCACGAATGGTCACAGCCACATGCACTGCAAGACAAGAACTATCGGAAAATACGTGTAGTATACGGGCACGAAAAGGTTTTCTCCCACAACCTGGAGGCCTTGTGCTTATCTTTTAACAGCCACAGTGCCAACTTGGGTGCACATGTCAACTGGACATTAAATACTCCGAGGAATGGGTGTGCCTATTTATTTTCACTAACGATGACATTGGTGACCACTAGGGGCGCATGAAAATTCCCCGGTCAGTGGAAGCCTCAACACTGCGCCCTCGGAAACGATATTTTCTTTGAAATATGTCAGATCTAGAGGTGTCACCGCAAAGGTTAGTGGTGGGGTACCAAACTCTCACATCCAAGGGAAATATATTCCTGCTTGAGCTAATTCGGTGCCAAAAACGCAATATGCACACTTAGTTTTATAATAAATTTCCTTTGTCAGCGTGGAGGTGGAGTTCCACTGACAAACCCTTTTATTCTTCTTGGCCAGTGACGACACTCTTGTTTAGACCGTAACTGAATCCCATTTTTCAATCACGGAAAGGTATTTCATACAAATTCACAGATCTGAATTGAAAGTCATTTCGTTGCAACTATCAGTTACCACGGATGTATAAGCGGTTTCAATACGTAATATGTATACATGCATATGCATACGTATGTCTGCATACCAACCGCGGTAATGGGATTACTCATGTAACTGGGTGCCTGGTACAGTTTTGCCACTTGGTCTCAGAACTTTTCGAGAATGACTTTTGGTGTATGTTTTCCCTCTTGTAAGCGATGAAATTGTAACATGGTATGTATTTGCAATGGTTTAGAATATCGTTCATTCAATTCAATAATTTGGCTATCAAAAAGCAAAATAAGCGTATAATCATAATTTTCGGACAGGCACATACAAATCTTACCTAAAGAAACCAGTCACTTACTTTTTTGTGTTTGTTCTTGCCTCAGTGCGTTGTGAGCAGCCATGTTTTTTTCAGTTCCGCACACAGTCTAACTTTGCGTGACTTACAGTGGATGTTTCCGGACATTGGACTCCCAGTTTGATTGTTTGATGATGTGCTGTAAGTTGGGTTGTCGAAGATGAAAACAGACTGGAAAGACGATGGAGTGAATGCGTGAGAATGTTTTGTGTTGTGCTCCTTTGGTTCCGTCTCTCCATCACCCGTTCGACTGCATTTTATCACATCCGATCCTTTCTTCTCCTTTTCAAACTCAAGTTTAACGTCCAATAAACAATCATAGGTCTGCGTGAAATCTGAGCACGTTGTATAAGCATTATCTACAATCTAAGAAATATGCATAATTATAGTATAGTCAGTTTGATTTAAAAGAAAATAATGTTATAGCTCATAAACAAAGATAATGAAATATTAGTGGGATTTCCCTTATTTAGCCACCTCAACAATGATCATGACGATGAACTATTTGCAAGGACTATGAATGATGATTACAGCCGATGGTGCCCACATTTTTATGTAGGACATCAGGACGAACAGCAACAGAACTGATTACGATCAAGGCGAAGGACTCCAGAGCGAGTCTGCCCCTGCCCACCTATCTCTAGTTTTATAAGTTCTATCAACCTCGGTCACCACCCAAGTCGGCCACCCCCTGCTCTGTGGTGTCCTGCTTTCGGCGGTACTAGGTGGCTGCCTATTGAGCCCTGACATCTGCTTCACGTAGAAGGCAACAGGAAACATGATGGTGAAAATAAATGATGTTAGCTTCTTTACTAAGTGGACGGAAGAGCCCAGTAGCTCCGTGTCAGAGGTAGTGTTGTTTCAGAAGCACATGATGAAATTACCAAATTAACCTTCGCCGACCACATCAACAACACGGTAACTAGAGCAAACAGAGCTCTGGGCGTGATGATTAGAACCCTCCAATCTTGCCATACAGGGGGAGAATTGTCACCAGAACCTCTCCTGGTAGCTTATTTTGGCAACGTTCGGGCAATTCTAGAATACGGTTGCGTGATTTGGGGGGGGTGCTGGCCAAACAAACCTTGAAAGACTTGAAAGGGTTCAACATAAATTCCTTATCTGGCTCGCTTCCACTACTCGTACATTAACAACGTCTTTGGCATACTCAGACCTTTTGGCGACTTTTAACATAACCAGCCTTTCAAACAGGAGGTATCAGTACGATGTACTTTTCGTTCACAAAATTCTAGCCGGGAAGGTGGACTCTGCTCTCTTGCTCAGGACATTCCCCCTTCACGTCCCCGCGCGACCCACCCGGAATATGAACGGTACTTTGCTCCACGTTCCCTTCGCCAGGGTGGATACGGTTAAAAGAGGTGTATTTTGTCGAGCGGCTGGTGCTATGAACTCTTTCTTAACCCTATTTCCGTCAGGCTCCCGGCTACCCCTATTTCCGGCAGGGGGGCAATATCGGCCCCCCTAAGATCTCGTAATCTAACCGGCCGATTTTGAAAATTCAAAGTGCCATAGATTCCTCTGCTGCTAAACTTTATTTTGAAAAAGAAAATTTCAAAATTTTGATTTTTTAGGAGAAGGTCGTGCAAAATATACAATTTTTGTGTATTTTTTAGATTTTCCATAACCCTAGTCTCTGTTGTACGATTTTCACAAAACTAGTTCAGATTTACAAATAATTGACCCAAAATTTTCATATACTCGAGTTACGCAAAAATTCGAAATTCAATGGCAGTTCCAGGACCAGGACTATGAGGGGAAATATATACAACCTAAAAAGTTTTTGTTACGCGGATTAGAAGCCGTCATATACTGCTTGGCATCTTTGACACATAAATAAATGAGAAAAAAGTGAAAAACTCATCAGGGGCGGATGCAGTAAGGTAAAACAGTGGGGTAAAATACATACCAACAATATGCGAATGGTATGCATGAGTATATTAGTCCCTCAACTAGTTGAAATTTAATTTCTGATAATTTTTACCCTCCCATGGCAGCTCTGGGAAAGGGGGTGACATAGGCGGATCAAGGACTCGTCGTGGGGGGGGTGGGGGTGATTGGAAACACATTTTCAATATACAACGATATTGAGTCGCGGTGGTGATACTGGCTGGGAATATACATTTTGAAAATGTGTAGTGACTGGACACGCCTCTGGTAATTTTGAATTGGAATATAACTATTTTGAATTTTCATATACTCAATTGTATTCGCCCTGACACGGCTGTAAGCAGTCTTCTCACTTACTAACGTTTAGTCCTTTTTGATAACATTCCCCCATTTTGAACTGCTGTAACCGCCCCTGATGAATACAAATAGTGACAATTGTGAATGCACTATCATCTCACATAAAAATGATATAATAAAACCATATAACTGGTATCAGGATCAGCAGAGACGGCTTCCTTTTACAAAAAACCCATCGCATACGATAATACTTGGTTTGTGGATAGAGCCTCCCCAAAAACCCAGCCATAGCTCCGCCCCTGGTAAATATATAATCTTGAAAATTTCAGAAAACCTGCCTGTACTAGTTTTAGGAAAAGTCAGGAAGTTTCAAAGTTCTATCGCAAGCTGTTTCGGAGATATTCTCGAAAAACCTGAAGGGGGGCAATATTAGCCCCCCTGCCGGAAATAGGGTTAACCGTGTGTCAAAATTCAGATGTATTCAGTTCAACATTTTGTCAGTTCAGATCTCAAGTCCGCGCGTATATAAAAAGTCTGTAGTGATCTCCCCTTGTTTTCTTAGGACGTTTTATTTGTATTTAGTGCGTATGTGGATCATTGTATCCTGTATAAGCTGAGTGTTCGATCGTCGTTCGTGTTTGATCGTCTTCGATACGACATGAGCTGTAATTGGGGGCAACCTGTTGCTCATGACACAAATAAACAGTAAATGCATGGAACGCAGCGTATTTATTCATTGCTTTCACAGATGCTATTCTTGGTGAATGAATTTGTTTTGTCGCAGCTGCACCATTTCTCTACGGTACGATACCTAAGTACGTACCTAAGCAAATGTCTAAAGGACTAAATGTTAAGTCATAAATACGCTTTAAACTTATGTAGCCGGATTGTGATAGTCCAGCTTTCATGGATGGTGCGAAATACTGAAGCCTGTTCCCTAAGTGGACTACTTATGTACCCGCAGTAAGTTTTTGGGTGGACAATAGGCTGTTTCAGCCCACTATAGTAAAATTTTGTTTGTTTGCAACGAAGTCATATCGACTTTCCCCCAGCTCTATACGTAAAACTGAATCGATTGACACCCTTAAAAGCAAAATAAAAGGACATTTAGAGGTCGCGCACTTTTATCACCAAAAACCATTACACTTGAAAGAGGCGCATTCTTTCTTAGTGCGCTTGGGTAGAGAGCCCTCCGATGGAGTTCCACCACCCGGAGCAGGTACTGCTTCTGCTTCTCGTCCTTGACGAATCCGTTGAACCTCTTGATGAGGGCGATCTTCCTTTCCCGCTGTTTTTGTTTTGAGTCAAAAGTTAAAGTCGTTGTGGCGTCCCATTTGATATAATGATCCTTCCCATATGTAGAAGGAGTATCGCAACAGATTCGACGCATATGTTCTAAATTCAACGTAAGAACATTTTAAGCCACATCAAACGATCAAACAATTACTAGTCAAACCAAAGGACAGGATAGACAACCGGAAAAAACCAGGCCCAGTATACACGATGGAATGTAATGACTGTCAAAAAGCATACATTAGAGAAAGCAAAAGGATGATGGAAGTCCGACAAGACGAACACCGAAAATCTCGACAAAAACTAATCCGAGGGTCAATTGACGAGAGAGCAGCGGAGGCCACAGCGGAACATTAATTCAAGAAGGATCATTATATCAAATGGGACGCCACAACGACTTTAACTTTCGACTCAAGACAAAAACAGCGGGACATAAAAGAGGCAGTTTACACCCAAACCAAAACGGAACCAAAAATGAATAGAAATATCGGCAAAGTTACCATCTTCTCTGGATTTTTGGACCTCTTAAAATGCCAGCCAAATAAGAGATTGAATTGAAAAATAACACGTGTATAGAGCTAATAATTCTAAAATGATTCGTCATGTTCATAGCTAAGATTGTTATTTCAAAGTGTACCCAGTTTTCGTGTTTTTCGCTTAGTTAGGTTCATGTCATAGTGTTATCTTCATCTCCCTTGAAAACGGGGGCGGGATGCTCCCGAAACCGGTCGGGTTTTATACTCAGGCTAGTCATTGTGCAGTAATAAACGCTTTACTTAATTGAAGAATATTTCAGATGTGAAATAGAAAACCAAGCAAAAGAAAACCAGCGCCAGTATCAGTGTAGAAATGTGTACATTCATAGGCGTAGGAACAGGGGGGGGCAGGGGACCATGCCCTCCCAATATTCTTGGTTCTTGACCATTAACCCTATGGCGTTGACTGGAATGAAATGACTTCGAAATGCACCTTGGTCTCCCCAATATTCTCGACGTTCCTACGCTTATGTGTACATTTGAATACATTTGATAAAAAAAGCTGCAAAAGTGCGCGACCTCTAAATATCATCGAAATTCATGGAAATTTCGCACAGAAGCTTGTAAGCAGATGAGGTTTGAGGGGAACATCGATATGCGTCGAAATATTGCATTTTGGAACAATGAAACACCCTAGTGGACAACACATATTTGTCATCCCTTTGTTTCATTATATTTGTATTGGAGGAACGTCAGGTCACAAATATATACCCAGCTAGCTGGCTGTACAAAAATTTTTACAGCCATCTATGAATCCTCCCTTATCATCGGAACGCCAATAACTCTGCTCTGGACAGTTTCTAGTAAAAGACTTCGTGTCTGACAGCACACGCTGAGCGTTGTGTTATCAACTTTTGATGCTCACAACTGGAAGCTCACAAAGTTGACGCCAGTTTGGAAAGTTTAAGCTTCAGGGCTATATTTATGGCCGGGCTGGCAAAGTGCCCCTGGCGTATTGACAGAAACTCACGGGAGGAAACTTGCCAAATGTGCGGGTTCGGATCCCGACAGCTTATACTAAACAGGGTGCATAGCGACCTAAATGTGGGATGCTGCATTGCTGTTGTTGCAAAGTTAGTTAGTGCTTGACTTTGCCAGAGTATTTCAGTGCCACTCAAGTGACTCTAACATGCAAAATTACACATTGTAGCCGGGAAGGCCACTTGCTTACTTGAAGAGCTATTGTTATCATCATTAGGCCGCTATGTCAGTAAATCCCTTGTCTCCGCGTGTGCTGCTGGTTTTACGACGGCTTTGCTAAAACTGAGAAATAGCGTGTTGGCAACTCAATTAGTACAACATTGCATTCTTAGCCTGGATGGCTTGGGCTCGAAACTACTAGATATGCTATTGAGGCTGGTCTAACCCCAATGATACGGTAAGTCCAGGGCTGAAACCCCTATTTGCAAATAACTTATATAACTGCGGAAGTGTTGTTCACTCGGCACACTATATATCAAATTCAGTCCACACACCTATCCAAAGTATGTTTTAAACTAACTAGTCCCAAATAATTTCCCTACGAAGAATTCAATCCCACCAAAGAGGCGTAACATTTTAGATGAAGACCTAACTTTCCGTAGACGGTATCCGGTGGTGACTTGGAGTGCGAGTGCGGGCCGAATTTTAAAACGCCGACTGCGCTCCATTCCACCCCGACTCCGACTCTGACGAATCCGACTCCAACGACTCCGACTCCGACGAATAAAACTTAACCACGACTCCGACTCCAACGACTCTGACTCCAAAACGACTCCGACTCTGACGAATCCGACTCCAACAAGAATCTCCAACACGACTCTGTCGACTCTAGTCAGGCGTCACGGGCATGCTGTATTCAAAAAGTCGAAATTTTCATAGAGGCCAAACGGTCAATTTCCCACGGTGGTGAGTCCGCAGAAATCTTGAATCTAAAAGGATATTCCGTCCTGGGTGAAAATGAAGCATTCCTGCTAGACAAAATTAAGTTATTACGGAAAAACTGGAGCAAACTATCTAAGAGCATTATCAATCACTGGCAAGAAATATTGTGAAGGAACGAAAAATACAGATGCTTAATCAATTATTCGCCATAACTATCACTCAGGGCCAATGAGATCAAGCAAAATTACGATAAAGAAACGATGTAAATATTAAAATCACAAGTAGTTTAAAATGTCATGTATTACATCAAACAATTCCAACTCATACTCCCGGGTGCGTCAGGCTGCACTGTCACACGGGGGATCAGTTCCGTGTCTCGGAGAGTCCAGGCGGGAAATGCAGCTGCAGCACTGAGCGCACCAGGTGGCAACACCGGAAAACGCATTGCCTAGAACGACCTGAATCAATCTAGCTACATACATCAGGCGTTAAATAAAAGTATTTTAATGGGGCTGGTTCCCATTGCGACGTACCATCGACCAAGACGAGAAGGAGAAGCGAAGAGGGTCGGAGTACAGAGAAGCAGCGACGAGCAAGTAGCAGGGATGACAAACAGGTTCCAAAACAACACAAAGTAAAAGATTATCTGAAAACTAGTAGATAAGGGCTGCGTAGTAACTTCTAATGGGTACTGCGTCTTTGGCTTCCATCCTCAGTCACACCCGTACTCTAGTAGACGCCAGCGCTGACAATGCAGCGGCCAATGTCCGACTTCCATGCTAAACCACCGCAGCACCCCCTCTCGTACTGCGTCACGAAGGTCACTACATCAGTGCACACGAACATCGGAGGACAAGAGAGGCCGCGCGGGGAACGGTTCTGACACACGCACCGAAGAACCAGAGAGGTCGCGCAGGAAACGGTCCTGATACAGGCCTTGGAATACCAGAGGTTGCGTACAGAACAGTCTTGTCACAGGCACCGGAGAACCAGAGAGGTCGCGCGGGGACCATGTCAAGATCTATGCTCTTCCACCCAGACCACCACGTAGTGAACAGCAATCACCCTATGTATATGTGTCTCGGATTTGACCTGCTTAACATCCCCGTGGGCCTGACATCTCCGCGAGCAGTCTGAAATATGCCTGCTATAAAACATCTGGACGAGTAAAGGTGCATTTGTCACGGTACAACCGTATGATTATGGGAGGGAGAACCGATGAACAGATACTGTTAATAAGGTATTGATTTAGTTGCATGGGTAGTACTGATATTTCTGTTCGGTATTCACCTGTCAACCCACACACCGTGTACTGAACCGAGCGGCATCACAACTGCTATATGTACAAACGCATAGCGTCTACACCAATCAGTAAGCTAGTATATGTCCAAAGTCACCAAAACAGGCGCCAGCGCCACGCTGTCTTCCGCACAACCATCATAATTGCCTTGCCATTACAGCGGTGGCGTCGGCGCTGCGGCATAATCATCTCATCTGTTCCGTGGCCGCTGCTGCCTCGCCAATCTCTCGTGGCGCAATATCCGCACTATTATAGTCATAAAGCGACCGCTCGCGCGCGCTGTCCGTCGCCGGGACAGTAACAGAGGCTGGTGGCGGCGCCCTCTGCCGACGGCGGGTCGGTACTTTCGACGCAGGCGTCCCTTTGTCGTCCGCCAGGCGCCACCGTATCGCCGACGACAAACGGCAGAGGCTCTTCAAAGGCGACCCTCCGGGACCGCTCCGCAGGGGGCGCCCTTTGTGACAGTGACATGCTTCCGATAAACGTGTCGCACGGAGTGCTCTGTTGGACAGGCCACAGTCACATTCTGGCCTGTGTAAATCCGGTAAATTTTTCTTAATATTTTTATGGTGCCGCTCCGTTAGTCCTGCGCCCATGAGAACTTCAAGATGTAAAAAGAAGACATGTAAGCAATGTGCTTCTTTTCGTTGGATGTCATTTACTAAATAAAACAGCAAATAACCAGAACATGAGACAAGTCTTAGACTTACCTTGTCTGAACTGGACTAATCTTTGGTGACTCACTTCATAACGCGATGTTTGAAGGGAATATAAGCACTAGAGCTAACAAACTTATTGATTTGATCTATAATTTGAGGAAAAGGTGTGCGTAAATTAGATACACTTCATATCATATAGCTTATAGAGTAAAACAGGTGAATACCAGAGGTCAATCCTACCTACTTATTTGCAAAAAATATCCCGAAGCCAAGAGATGAAATATTTTCAAAACTGACACCGATACCATTGGGCGTGATAATAATCCCTTCAATGTGGTAAGGTATCACAACCTGCCCTACTCTACTTATTCAGGGAGTTGGGAATAATCATTCTCTATTTTGCGTGACTGCAAAAACCCTTTACATTCAGGGGAAACGACCTCATTGCTGGTATAAAAATGGCCTCCGCTGGGAAGAATAGATAATTTTTCGGACCTCTGTAACGGCCCCCAGCTGGAAAATAGCGTCCATCACCTCCCAGGGAAAATGGCTCTGGGTGCATCATTTGCTGATAACCTTTTATGGTTGTGACACTTCGCTTGATGAATGAATGTCTGCAACGAGTTTGCAGTACGTTCCTACAGCCTGGTGCTGGTCGGGGCGCCAGGCCTCCAAAAGGTTGACTGCATCATGCAGCTGCTACTGGTTTTTCGCTGTCTTTGACGAGTGCATTTTCACATGCACGATCAATTCCAGCAGTCAATACAGGAAATAAGCAAGGGAGCTAGATAATTGCATGAATACGGATTTCAAAGTGATAATACTACTGATCGGGGCCGCCATTATTACTTCTCCTCCATTTCTTTCTTGCCCTCAACGGTCGTTACCAGGTGGAGGTTCGGCCTGCCATCGAGGAGAAAATCAATGCCTTTGATTTTACATGCTATCAAATGGTACAATCTGTGAGAGCATGCCATATGTCATTGATAGACAAATCCGAGCCCTCAGCGGGATATTGATTTTCAGCAGCCACTGTATACGGACCGACACAGGACAGTGTAATAGTTCTGACTGTTGACGCTAGTCTCAGCGACCATGACATCGTGAGGGACAGCGTAATCCGGGGCATCATGACATTCATGGCGGCGTAATGCTCCCGACCGACGTCTGTTGATGCCGGCATCGGCGGCGGCCATTATATGGTGACCGACACAGGACATTATGCGACTCCCATGTCGTCTACCCTGGTTCAATCAGTGCTTGCAGTATCAGACGAGAAATTTAATGCCAGATCAGCGACGTCAGCAAGGTGACATCAGTCAACATCAGTCGAAGCGTGACGAGGGGGCAAAGCCAGTGGAGCGTGTGTTTAAGTCATGGTCAGCTGATTTGGCATGTTTGATATGATATTGGACCAGTTGCACCCTAGCATTTGTCACAATCCGGAAACTTATTCCAAAAACATGCTCGGATAATACTCTTGAATTTTTAGTGGCGACTGTTTCGTTAGAACTAGTAAAATACCAGGTGCTCATACTTAAACAAAACGCACCAGAACTTCAATTGGATACCTCACTCTATATCAAGAGCATTCAATACATGTCAGAGCACTTTGGGCCATTACCATAAACAAGGAAAATGGTTGTATGTTCTGTCCTCACTTAGCATCAGAACATGACGGGCAGTTTCGAATCGCCAGTCGAAATCTGGGCGCCGCATCGTTAGCAACAGGGACCCAAAGAGCTGACAACCTCCAGTTGCAGGGTCCGCACCAGTTCTATTCCCATGCCACCACTGAGCACGCAACTGTTTGACCAGGTAACACAGTCATGCACTGGACCTGACACAATTCGGCAATCGATACTTTTACAGCGCTCTCAGGAATGAAGAGCTCAGGAATGAAGAGCGCCTCATGAGCTGGAGCTGGATTTTCTCTCTGCAAAAATACATATCCAGCCTTGAGTGGTATCAAGTGTTTAATCTTATTCCTATTTGTATCGTGACCCGGGTTCCGAAAAGTGTCAAATCTGTATTTGTGTGGAAACTACCAATTTTGAAGATTAACAATAGTTTTTCAAGTATATGGTGAATAATCAAAACCACGGCATCTACAGTCAACAGGATTTCGACCTCTTAGTCGGGAAAACTAACTACGGCCAATGCCTAGCCCGTAAGAGCATGGAATAGGCGCAATCACCGATAGCTTTGCTAGGATTCAAGACTTCCCATGCCTATTATTTAGTGAGTTGGGCAACTTTGCAGTTACTAGCCGTGTCTACTACCGACTAACACCTCTAACTTTGTACGATTCATCAACAAGTTCTGAACGTGAAATGGTGTCTCAGTGTCTGTTTGGTGCCTTTCTAGAGGATTTGTTTGTTTTTCAGTCCGTTTCGGGGCGGAAATCTGGCATACCTCGCCTCCAGGCGCAGCAGTAAGGACTCGGAGCGTGGAGAACCCACACCTCTCAACTACGCCCGCTTCCGCCATAGAAGAACGTCCAACTTTCTGGAATTGCCCGGTGAGGCTGCTCGTCCGCACGGCATGGCATGATATATTTGTTTGTAGTTACCATGATACAGGCATTTGCAGTCAGTGGTGATTTAGCGTGGTGTTTGTCAGCATGAAAATGGAGAGAGGGATTTGTGGTTCAGGAAGCAAAGGGCACAATGGACTTTGCAGCCACGTCAATCATGCTTTTAAAGTGGTCCATGTTTGATTGCACTGAGCACTTAGAGTGATCAAAACTGACATGAGCGACATGAGCGTCCCCATCGACAAAAAAGAGGAAGTCATTTAGTTCTCAACCTCCTTCTGCCTATAATCTGCCTCCTCTAGAGCCCTTTAAACATCAGGTGTGGCCTCATTCTTGTTGTTTGCACTGGCTGGTTAACACGCGCATTGACGGGGGTCTGAGCCACCTTCGCTTTGACGTGGGGGGGGGCGGGCATCCGCCCCCTAAGATCTCGGGAACCACGCTAGGTAGTGGTAAACGGTAAATGGAATTGAATAGCCCATCTACTTCTCCATCGAATATATTTAAACCATATTTTTCAGGTCACATTTAAGGTCACTAGAGGTCAAAACATGTCACTATAGGGATAACATGTAAATAAAGGTTTTTGATCATAACATCTGAACAAGCAAATATACAGCAAAGCAATTTACACCATTGCAATCCTCGCAGCAGGCTAAATCGAATGATATATAATATGACCTTGATATAATTTTTGGGGCTTATCGACGCACCAACTGCCAGGGTCATATGGCGTCGCCAACTCTTTTCCCTGTTGGAAGGGTTTCTCGGGAGCCAGCTTGCTCCTTGTTGGGGGAAGCCGCCGGGCCTTGAACCCGGGTCGGAATATGACCTTGATAGTTCAAATGTGGGATTTGACCTGACCTGAGGTCAGGTCAAGATCAACTTAGGTAAAATGCATATCATTAGAACTACAAGGACAAGGCAAATCGAATGCTGTTAGAATAAACGCTCTATCACCATCCACTACTAAGTTATTCAGTTAAAACCATTTTCCCATGTATTTCCAATGGAGAGGTCATGGCCCGTACCTGACCTCAGGTCATCGATATAAAAAATATAGGAACAAGTTTTAGAGAACTCGGTGGGTCCATTATGTGATATGAGTTTCAATCGGATAAGTTCACCCTGTTCTGACTTATGCTGTCTTAATTTTTTTTCAGATCAAGTCACTTGACCTGTACTGGTGACATGACCTGAGATGAGATAACCTTAAGATTTTGGCACTAGCTATAAAAATTATCAGACAAAAGGTATACCAAGTACGGTGGTGCTACGCGCCACCGTTTTTATGCTATCTCCAAAAAACCCCGAGGAGGTGGATACCTGTCCCCCGTCAATGCGCGTGTTAAACAGTCTCGCGGGATGATATTACGCTGTGCTAGAATGATACTCAGACTGCACCACACAGGGCACTCTGTTACCGATCCGGCAATCGTGATACTAGAGCATGGCCTGGGGCTCCATGTACTACCACTACGTGTGTAGAGTGAATGGCGCGGATCCAGAGGCTGCAGAAGCTGATCAGCTGTGCCGTGCGAGTGATCTTGGCGGAGTTAAGCTTGATCACAACAGCGACGTGATCGCAAGACAAGCCTGGGTGAGGGTGGTTCAGCTGCACAGATATCACGATTTGACCGCGCTTAAATATTGTATTGACTTATTCTATTGACAGGACAGTCTTATGTGCTCGCAACCATTATAGCGTCCAGACATTCAGAGTAGGGTCGCAGTGTGCAACAGCTGCATTGCAGAGCCAACAGCTGCCGCACGTCTGTGATTTGAACGGAGGCTGGCAGGAGACGGCTTCATATCCTTCTGGGACCACTTTTAGTGACCTGCCAGCAAGTGCCCGAAATGCACCAAGCATAACTGTCTTCAAATTAAAGTATCAAATCTACTGGAGCAGCAGCCAAATGTTCGATAGTGACCCGTTACCATGCGCGTCCCAGGCGGGGCCGTGTCAGATCTATATGCATTAGACCAAGTCGTCAGAAAATAATTTCCGATTTCGGATTAAGAGTAGTGATTTTATTATGTCATGATATGTTGCAAACATGATGCAAGCAAAACAAATCCGGTGAATCTACGTTTAATGGGCGCGGAACGGCCTTTTCTGAAGGCATGTTTTCAGTAGGACGACGTTGAAGTCTCCATTGACTTCACAATGCATTGTTGTCAGTATCCTTGCAGCACGGTAACTTGGTTACCAACATCAAAACGTCGAATATATTTGTAGCCAGGCGGATGCGCTGGATACCCGGGCAGCTGCTGAGAGGCCATGGCACCCTCTGGCCCTCTCCTGGTCACCCCCTTGTTTTGAAGATAGGGGATTTCTCGAGTTTTGAACCTTAACAACTTTGGCAATTGTTGACGTTTAAAGTGAATGTGGCACCTTGGTCGAATCCTGGAATTTAGTGTAATTAGGGGTATTTCTAGCCGAAAATCATGGAACCATCCCTGATTTCTCTGAAAAATGTACAATAACTTCAATATTTTAATTTTTAAAACGCGCTTCTATGGGAAAATAGATATCTGCCTGTGGATGGTGTCATGATCTGGTAACCACTACCATATTCAATAGGCTTCAAGGGCTTCAATTAGCTAGTACTCACCGTGACGTCAGCGTATGTCGTCACACCAACAACTGGCAACTGTGGCCTGCTGCTCAGGGTGCATGAGGGGTACATTTCAGGTAGGTTTTAGCTTTTATCTACGGAAGCTTCGAGTTTCAAAGATATTGAGTACCGGGTTTTCCGGCATGCTTTACAACTTGGCTATCTCAGTCAAAATCACGTTATAAAGGTGCCACATTCCCTTTAACAACGCACCAACCTTTTGGATTATACGGTGTCGCCAACTCTCATCCTGTTGGGAGGGATAGTCAGGTTGTTCTCATTCACTGTCCCTGACGGGGATTGGAACCCGGAACCTATGGTGCAGAACACAAATGTGCTGCCTACGGAATCGATGTGTATTGTGTAATGTGTGTAGGATATTCGAGTGCCAGGTCATCTGCAAATATATGATGGTTATTAAGACATACTCACAGCATTAAGCTTGCGTCAAACAAATAAATACGGCAAACAAATAGAATTAGTCGTCAATCCGGTTTCTTTCAGAACTGTGTCTCTCAAAATGCCCAAGACGCAGGATATCATACCTACAGCCTCCAGTCTGGTCATGTGATTATTACATTACTACACTGTCTTACTCCAAGGTCTCACATACAAACCACGCTCGTAGCCAGACCCAAATCTGAGTAAGTGCTCAACTAGAGAAAAAGCTCAACCAGCTGACCAGTCAAAGTTATTAAGGGTGGAGGGGAAAGGGGTGCTGAGTTGCAGTATGCAGCACATCTGTGTCCTGCACCATAGGTTCCGGGTTTCAATCCCCGGCAAGGACAGTGAATGAGAACAACCTGGCTATCCCTCCCAACAGGATGAGAGTTGGCGACACCGTATAATCCAAAAGGTTGGTGCGTTGTTAAAGGGAGTGTGACACCTTTATAACGTGATTTTGACTGAGATAGCCAAGTTGTAAAGCATGCCGGAAAACCCGGTACTCAATATCTTTGAAACTCGAAGCTTCCGTAGATAAAAGCTAAAAGCTATCTGAAATGTACCCCTCATGTACCCTGAGAAGCAGGCCACAGTTGTCAGTTGTTGGTGTCACGACATATGCTGACGTCACGGTGAGTATCGGCCAATCGAAGCCCTTGAAGCCTATTGAATATGGTAGTGGTTACCAGATCATGACACTACCCACAGGCAGATATTTATTTTCCCATAGAAGCGCACTTTAAAAATAAAAATATTGAGCTTATTAACACTTAAACCAACACAGCAGGCAGATGAACGCGTTTCGACAAAACTTGTCTTCTTCAGCATCTATGGTAGGAGGGATAAGGAACCCGTCATCAAAACATTCAGCAGTTTCATCGTTTGGATTTTTTGTGCAAAATTATCGTGCGATAGAAATATAAAGGCACCGTTTTTGAGGATATTCCAATAATGCTTCTGGAATTATTCTAAAATGCATACAATCAAGCTTCGATATGAGACAATCAAGCCTTATCACTTGTTTTAAATAATGTCCATTTTTATTTTATCATCATTATTGTTTTTGTTATTATTATATAAAACTTTTTTCTCTCTCTTTGCTTAACCAACTCCTAATACAGCCGCAGATTTTGCCCATTTCATGAAGCCTGGCCTAAGATTAAAAGTATCATTTTTAGCTATATGTGCTGCTTCTGTAGCTTTCCTATTATCTTTGTTTTTACAAACTGCTATAATTTTAGCTCTATCCCAGTTTGGTAGATGATTTGTTTTCATGGAATGTATGACAAATGCACTGAATTCTGAGTTGTTTCGAAAGTCTCTTCTATGTTCTTTTAATCTTGTTTTTAGACCTCGTCCTGTTTCACCTATGTACGATTTCGTACACGACCCGCACGGCACCTGGTACACTACACTTTTTGGATCTGAGTCATCTGATCTTTCTTTTTTCGCTAAGATGCTACTAAGTTTTTTACCGGAACAAAATGCTACTTTGCAACCCGTTTCTTCAAGTTTGTTTGCAATAATTTCAGCTGGTTTGGAGTAAGGTATCGTAACACATCGTATCTGTTCCTTTTTGTTGGATTTCGCGGATCGTTTTCTTATATCTAGAGCTTTCTTTTTCATATCAATCAGAAATCCTCTCGGATATTTTAGCTTCGTGAACGAGGTCATAATATGTTCTATCTCTTCTTGCAGGTATTCATCACTACAAATACGGAAGGCCCTAAGAAAAAATCCTAATGCTACTCCTCGCTTCACCCTATCACTGTGACCTGAGTAATAATGTACATAGCATTCCTTGTTCGTTGGCTTTCGATATACTTTGAATTTAACTTCGGCACTCCTAACAATCTCTGTGTCAAGGAAAGCTAGAATTCTCTGATGTTCTTTTTCAATGGTGAACTGGATTTTCGGATCAACTGAGTTTAGTTGATTGAGTTAAGTTTCTAAGTCCATATCATTGGGGACTACAACTAATATGTCATCGACATATCGAGCCCAGATCACATTTGACCCCATTATCTCTAGGTAATGATGTTTTTCAAGCCATTCCATGTATAGGCATGCAGCAACTAGGCTTAACGGTGAACCCATCGCAAGACCACTGTGTTGAAAGTACTCATCCGAGTTGAAAGTGAAACCACCAAAATTCATGCACATTTTTAGCATTTTTAAATAGTCTTGTTTTGGTAAGGGCAGTTGGTCAGGGTTCATGTTCTTTGTTACGGATTCGATAGCTTTCATTGCCCCCTCTACTGAAACGTTCGTAAATAATGATTTAACATCAAAACTGGCTAGAAACTTATCTGAGAAGTCGATGTCCTTAATTTTCATCATGAGGTCATCAGTATTCTGGAGGTGTGCGTCGCTGACGGCACCCAACGAGCTTGATAGGGGTCTTGCTAATACTTTGGCGATACGATGAGGAGCACTGCCAATCCCTGACGTAATGGGACGCATCGGTATATTTGTTTTGTGCAGCTTTGGAAGACCGCGCATTCGTGGTGCGGTAGGAGCCTCTTCCAGAAGGTGAAGGAGCTGTTTTCCCTGTTCAGACTTTTGTAACAGTTTTCTTGTTTCTTGGTTGAATTTCTTACTAAGTTTTTCAATAAATCCAGAAGCTTTTTTCTCATAGGTATCTGTGTCATGTAAGAGATTCTTCATTTTGTTTATGTATGCAGCCTTATCCAATATCACAACTCCTCCTCCTTTATCCGCTTGAGTAATGATTATTATAATTATTATAATGATTATTATTACAAATAAATATCTGCCTGTGGGTAGTGTCATGATCTGGTAACCACTACCACTGAAGAAGACAATTTTTGTCGAAACGCGTTCATCTGCCTGCTGTGTTGGTTTAAGTGTTAATATCTGTCAACCACTGTTATACAATTGAGCTTATTGTACATTTTTCAGAGAAATCAGTGATGTTTCCATGATTTTTGGCTAAAAGTACCCCTAATTACACTAAATTTCAGGATTCGACCAAGGTGCCACATTCACTTTAAACGTCAGCAATTGCCAAAGTTGTTAAGGTTCAAAACTCGAGAAATCCCCTATCTTCAAAACAAGGGGGTGACCAGGAGAGGGCCAGAGGGTACCATGGCCTCTCAGCAGCTGCCCGGGTATCCAGCGCATCCGCCTGGCTACACATATATTCGACGTTTTGATGTTGGTAACCAAGTTACCGTGCTGCAAGGATACTGACAACAATGCATTGTGAAGTCAATGGAGGCTTCAACGCCGTCCTACTGAAAACATGCCTTCAGAAAGGGCCGTTCCGCGCCCATTAAACATAGATTCACCGGATTTGTTTTGCTTGCATCATGTTTGCAACATATCATGACATAATAAAATCACTACTCTTAATCCGAAATCGGAAATTATTTTCTGACGACTTGGTCTAATATGCATGTATATATCTGATAACGTGGTGATTGTGTCGGAATATAGATACGAGGAGTGCACAGAGTAGAATGAGGAGTGCATGTAGATACTCGTACATGCATAAAAGTGCATGTCGTTCCATATCATTTGACACCATTTAAAACATTTGAGGCGAAGAGTTTCCCTCAAGCGATAGAATTGTTTCCCGACATGTAAGAAAGATAGATCAATAAATACATTTACAGAGCGTGATAAAACATTTTCACCGATGAGTGTGGGTTTTAATGTGTGGAGTTGCGTTAAGTGGGGCCACTAATATGATTTTTTACATTAAAACCCCGTTTTCAGCCTCTGCTACTGTCTGCTATGAACGATTTGCCCATATCCCTTAAAACGAATGTTATTTGTCTGCGAAAGCTATTGGACAGACGTTCAGGTTTTACAATCATTTTCAGCTGTGCATCGATATCATGCGTTGACGAGTGCACAGGATACTACGATGCCTCGCTCAGTTTGATACAGTTTTGACTGTCAAAAAAGGTATCAAATATCCATTATTTGAAACATTTCAACGCTAGATTTACTACGTCGTAGCCCACTGGCACTGTACATGTATTTTATGTGTGTATATATGCACGTTGCTTTAATGATGGGGCCATGAATGCTATATAAATAGCCCGGTAGTAATATGCAGTTTTTTGACTGACTTGTATATAAACTTGGGAAAAACAGTAATAAGAAAATCGTTATCCAACTCGACAAATTACGAACAATACCTTTCCGTGGCAAATAGGTGTTCTAAATTTACTGAAGGAAAGCATTTGATATATAATCACAATCATCTAAGCTGACTTGAGAAATTTTATCGGATGCAATAGTTCCAAATATATTTGTGGTGTTTTGGAGAAACAATGCACAATACCTAAAATGTAAATTTGGATGTGTTACATCGGCTTTCCCTACCTAAGCAGAATCAATATATAGATCAATCCATGCATAGTGAGGCTGTCACTGATTTAAAGTTACTGATCCATGGCCTAGTTCACCGATACAAAAGCCTGTGCTGTCAGAATCGTAGCCCTGTGTGATCGTATGACGGAAAGTTAGTTGTTCAAATCATGTCTGCAAATGTCCGAAACGTTTGGTGGAGTCAGTCAAAAATGCTGGAGGTGGTTTGCAGAGGCTCCCTCCTATTTTTTCGAAGCGTCCGGAGAACGACCCACTGCCAGGAATGCTAGTATGCTATATTTGAGAGAAGATATCAGTGCGTCAGCTAGGGAAAGAACATTGTAAATCAATCAGTATTTTTACTCATATGCTTTTAATGACAGAACTTCATTTTGAGATTGTTCAATTGTGCGGTCGCACTTGTTCGCCCGCACTGGAGACCAAATGCTGACCTTATAATGCAATATAAACCAAAAAGTATTTTACGATCACTGCACATGAAGGTCAAGGTCAATTTCAAACATAATAGATCAAACACGTACCAGCACTTTCAAGGTCATTAACCCCAGTGTTTCCCGTCAAATGACGTTACCCAGCATTACGTATGTTACTCATATGCCATCAAGTCATTGTTCAGGTAACTCAATGCTAAGGTCAAGTTAATGGTCACGGATAAGCCTCATTTCCAGTCTAACGGTTAGTATGGAGTTAGTTATAGTGCACCTTATAGGAAATATACCATATTGTAATGTCACTTGTGAGTTACCTTGAACGGGTTTGACCCAACAATTTCAAGAGGAAAATACGTTTTTTTCTAAGCCTTTTTGTTTTTTTAGGTCTCACAGGGCCTACCAGGCCCCCTCCGCTTCTCGTTAGTGACGTACCCCTCTCCAGTGGGGGTGATAAGGGCAATTTAAGTATTTCCAATACACGTCAACCCCATTATGCTGGTCGGTTTTCAGTCTGCCAGCTGGACAGACGTGAAGAATAAGTATTTTCACAAAAAACAAGTAAGTGAAATTCGAATTACGTTATAATTGTATAATTGTTATAATCCGATCACTAATAATCTCCTCATCAAATAACGTTAAACCAGTTAGGTTATTTTAAGCATTTAATCACTATTAAGCCCCTAATGACAAATAGGGGATAATTAATGACTGACTGTTTTAAGTAATCCAACAATTATAACGTAATTTGTCCTTCGCTTACGCATTTATCTATCTTTTCCAGCCTTAAGTATTTTCACCAAACATCAGCGTGCGATATTGAGTGTTCTTTCCCATTGTGCATCGTCGCTGACTTTTTGGGGCGAGAGGGGGGGTCGAGATCAGTTTAACCCCACACCACCTGCTGAGGCCACATGGCGTCGAAGGGGAAGAGGAGTAAGCTAGTTTTGAGCTCAGGCAAGGCACCAAATCCTGTCTCTGGGTAGGCTCGAACCCGCGACGCAGTACACGTCACTGACCGCGCTTGCCCCTTGCTCCCAGTGCCGAACCACCAGCGTCCTCGCGTCTGCAGTCTGCCGGATAAACCGTACAACCCGCGCGAGCGCGGTGAGCTCTACCGATTACGTACCTTCAGCATCACCAGCAAGGGCGTCATCAACCGCGGCGACTCCATCATCTCCCGCTCCAACACGTCTGTCTGCTCTACAGCAACTCACAGCAGGTCAGCTGCTTCACACAGCAGGTAAGCTGTTCGTGTTGTTTCGCATAAAGTACAGCATTTAACTGTGATGTAGAATTACACTAAGTTCTTGTACACGTAAATTGGAATCAAACTGTTAATTATTCACTTTTATGAAATGCTCTCGTGTTTTTTTTTTGCACACAGATAACTCCGAAAACCACGCAGACGCGAGCCCTGGTTATTATGTTATGATACCGGATTTGTGTTGCTTAGTGATGTCAGTGTGTGCGTTGAATTTTAATTTGTGTGACTGGTGAGCCTTCTCTGGAAATGACAGTGCGTTTTGATACGTGACCAACGAGTGATCCCATCCTGAAGCGAGTTAAGTTGTCGTTGATCCCAAATTGTTTGTTTGCGGACTGGAACGATAAACATGCATTTGTAAACATTTTGAATTCAGAGATAAAGCCAAGCTTAGTTATCACATATCTTTCGTTGTCTGCAATGCAGCACACTAAACAAATGGGCCCTTAGATGGCTTACTTTCCGTCATTCCAGCCAGCTAATGCCAGAGTCGTGTCTCTGCATACTCGCGGGAGGAGTTGGCACCGCTGCAGGCAGTCTCTTTGTCTCTAACGAGCACATTTCTAACCCCAGGTCTCCCAGCGGGACACGCACGCCTTACGAAGGATCGCCGCGCAACTCCAGGTGACCACGTGACCTTTGGAAGGCGGTGCCTCCGGCTAATTCAGTAACTGCCACTCTTGGCCACGGGCCGCGTGCTTTCATTACTGCGCCGGTGGCGGAAATTAGGATACGCTTAATTTACTGCATTGGCTTATTGAATGAGCCCGACCCTTGATTCGATTTAGTGTGTGTATTAGAGCCGATCTCGTTAGCACGTGGAATGGCGGGCACGAACCTACTGGGAGTAAACCTGGCGTTAAACACGCCGAATAGTTGGCGGGAGCTCCATCAAGTTACCGTGCCGGATAACGCTTTCAAAGAGTGCGGCCTAGATTTTTATTTAGTCTGTGGTATTACATTTCTGAATATTGAACATAGGCTCTACTTTTATTTTCGAGGTTAGTATTTGTAGCATAAACATGAAGTATCGCAGGGTACAGTTCACTTCAACTCGATTTATTGGAAATGTAAAGTGAATAGTTTTATAATGGCTATTTTCTTGCATATTTACCAGGGCATTAATTTGTTGGAGCTCATGCGAAACCATTTTATGTACTAGAAACCAAATATCTCACCTTCCGCTAATCTTTTACTTTATCTAGGAATTTCACGTTTGATTTTCCTTCCATTTCAGCTTTAAGAGTAGCTTAGAGCCTGCAGTTTCAGCACTAGTTTGAACTGTACCACAGCCGGAGGTTGGCGTCCGTGCAGATGCGCGAGTTTCGCTTCAGCTCCGGCTGATGTTGTCTACAGGCCCAGTAGCCGAAGCGGGGAGCGGAGTGGGAACAAATCTCCCTTCGACGGATCGTGCTGCGGGTCCAGCTATAACTCATCTGAAAATGAAAAAGAGGATAAAACCATATTCCGGGTAAGTACTGTGGCGTTTGCACTGATTATTGTCTGGCTAAGCCTACATTTCTGATGGGCGTTTGGAGCTTGCCATTGAACTTGTTGGCGACGCAAGGTTGACTCAATTGAACTGAAAGTAAACTCCCTGACTCAGTTGGGTGGGATCTCGTTCGACTTCCTCCACAAGAAGATATTGGGGTCGGAGCTTTCGTACTGTATTACAGTGCTTCGTCAGCGATGATCGTTCGGAATATAAGGGGGATAAAAAGGCACAAGAGAACACACAGTACAAAAATTGAGCTCAGAAAAACATGCGACATCAATAATCTACACGTGACAGCAATAAGCCATTGACTTCCTAGAGCGACCTAAGAAAATATAAATACATTAAAAGGTAAAGTTTTAAAAACGCATCTTTAACATGGAAACGCTAGAGTACTAGGGTTAGCAAGAGAGGGAGGGGTTTAAGACAGCTACAATAAAACACGCAATACTCGCAATACTCACTTAATAATTATATAAAAGATGGGGAAGCTATAAAAAGGGGGGTAGAGAACAGGAGTGGAGAGGGGGCGGGGGTTAAATGTTACAATAAAAACACACAACATTCACTTATTTATGGTAAGAAAATCCAAAGCTATAAAATACCTATTATCGATTCCATATAATGCAAACTTTCGCTTATTTATGATACGAAAAAGGAAACACTATAAAAGTTGGGTGAGTTAAGATAAGTGAATTATATATCCATATAAATCAGATATCTCACAGATCACAAGGCTTGGAGGTTGCACAGCATAACTGATGGCAGGCCACCGGATCTGCTCTCAGAGGAAGGAACGAAGATCCGCGTGGAAAATATTTTCAAATTTCTTTTATCGGCGATAATTCAAGCCGAACAGTTCATCAGTGGTATGGAATCTGGGAAGTTGAGTTATACTGCTTGTTCCAGAGACCAGCACACACGCAACGTTTACACGAGCGGCGGTATAGGTCAGCCCAGGGCAGGTTAAAATGTAGGGTGCCAGGGTCGGCTTTTTTAGGGCGAACCCGGAGGCTGGGCTACAGCAGGAATAGCTGTTGTTTTCTTCAGGACTTAACTTCCATACTTTTTAAAACACCAAATCGAGTTTTGTTTTTTAATCTCACTTATCGCTGTGCTGGACGCGCGCTTGCCATGTCTGCTAAGCGCGCCAAGCGCGTGTCAAGCAACAAGACAAGTGGAGCTTAAAGGCAACATTGGATTTAGCGTTCTAAAAATATGGATGTCTATTCCAGAATAAACTATGATCTACTCGTCCAGTAGCCCAATATTCCAGATTAACCCCGAAAATGTCAGTCCTGACAAGTTGCCTGTTGGCTGGCTTCTCCCGAGCGTGGGAATCGCCAAATACTTGGGCGATTGCATTGTATTTGGTCTGCCTGATCAAGTATTGATGGCCCGCTTGATCAGAAAATGAGGCGAAAACATGGCTTATATAGATGGAAACCAGCTGGTGCCTCCTTTTGTGACGATATTGCTGATATGGGGACCATACATAAAATTTCTATCCAAAGGTATATGCACCCAGATTGCCGACTAAAATTGCGCGTTTCAGACGATCTACTCTAAAGAATAACTGAGCTTTAATAGACTTTCTTTCATACGTCTTCCTTACGTCTGGTATCACAATGATCCCTTTGATAATATTATTCAATAACTCACCACGTGAAGGAGGTTTTCCTGATTATTGTTAAAAGGCAAACGTTGCCCCAATTTTCGAGAGGAAAGACGCGGCATCAGACCCTCAGAAACCCCATCAGCATCTCCGTACTTTTTGTTTGTTAAAATACAGGTTTCCAACAAGATATATCGCCACGTTACAGCTAATGCTCCCCTGACAGTCTGCCCGCACCTACAACACCAACTGATGGATCAAACACATGTCCTGTATAAATGTCTGAAACCTAGAGGCAGTGTGTTATGCTAAAACACGAAGGAGTAGACTTAGGCCCTAAGCATGTAGGAGAGACACACAAATCAAACAATATAGCAAATATAGAGAAAATATGAGGGAATTGGAAATTTTAAATCTTACAAGCCATCTAAAAGGTTAATTAACACAATAATAATAAGCCCAAATTGAATTGAAACTAAACGTACTACTTTAAAACTCACACAGCACCAGCTTTTAACCCCGCACTTTTGGTTGAATAAAATGCTACCCTAGATGTGCGACCTAAATAGGCCCCCGACCCGACGTAGCTCCGGGACGGCGGGGCCGTGGTGGCCGTGACCCGCGGCTACCGGACCCACCAAGAGCCCGTGGGCTACGGCCGGCCAGGCTGGCCCGGAGGAGATAACAACAACATCAACCTTAAAATACTGTTCCTCCTAAGCACTGCGACAATAAAATTCTCGAGGAAGTCAAAGAAAAAACAGCTGCAATTAGGGTGCAAACATGGTGCGAATAC
Source organism: Lepas anatifera (assembly GCA_034440635.1). Classification (NCBI taxonomy): domain Eukaryota; kingdom Metazoa; phylum Arthropoda; class Thecostraca; family Lepadidae; genus Lepas; species Lepas anatifera. Next base: position 235,198 of record JAOTON010000172.1, read on the forward strand.
TTCACTCAAACAAGAAAAACAGACGCAAAAGAACGCCGGGCTACAAACCGACGCCCAAAGCTGGGACTGTTAAAAGTTACAAGGAACCCAGCAGCGGTAAAAGCTGGTCAAAATCGGAACCAGCAAACAATACTATGCATTAAAGGTAAGCTAAAATAAGATAAAAGTGAATCGGGAAAAGATAGGGTACAACGTTTCCACCTTCGGCCGTCTTCAGACTAGTAGTTTACGGGTAACTGGCAGCCTGTCAGATGCTGGCAGCATGCACTGGTACATTTCCACATTTTGCCTGTTATCTAGCTCTGCAATTTCTTGTCCTTAGGGTAGTCCAGGGCTTTGACCGATTTTGATATTTTGATTTCTTAGACCCGGCTCTGCCAGGCTTATGTGGCAGACCTGCAGCTGTATGGGGCTTTGAACAAGCCTGGTGAAGCTAGGTCTGAATGATTTCCCATGCCTTCCACTTTTAGTCCAAACGAATGCAAATGCGTCAAATGCGATGGCTTCTCAGATATCGCTGATACGAAGCGATTCGTATTATTCTGACTTAGTTCAAGAGCTTAAATACATAGGCACGGTTACATCCCGTTTTAATTATGCAAGCTTCTTACCAACAACTGCTGGCAATTAAAACGGAAGTCGGCATACCTTAAACAGTGAATTAGAAGCAACTGTTAAGCCTATCTGGAGAGCTTAATCGAATTCGTGCTCCTATGTAGATCTGTTTAGCATGGAACCTAAATATATATTTGATAGCTTTGTTGACTGCCAGTTGGATGGCTGCTGCCCCAAGACTCTCCTAAATCGCCCAATAATAGTGCAGGGCCTTCTCGTTAGATCTCCGACACAGGGCTCATTATACGGCTGCTCTCCTTTCTGGGCACGCTGATCTGCCGGCAGCTGAATTAATGCTCACCCAACAGGGTCCATTTCGGAACCTGCTGAGGTAAGTTTAAGAGTCAACGGGGAATTGCACATTCTGGCGACCTGTCTCCTCTTCCTGAGTTGCATGCAGCTCTCTTTGAGTTTTGTTGGATTTATTTAAAAACAGAGAACAACTTGTTTCATGAGCATTCGAATGATGTTTGGAAACTTGATTTAGCTCTTCTAGAAGCCGATTTACACCCTGGTTTTGTCAGCCTCATTTTAGAAGAACAGAATCGCCTCACATGGTTTCAGTAATGACGTCATAACTCGTTGACCTAACCTGATGTCAATTTTTTGGGCATAGGTTGTCACATTGATCATCCTGAAGGTCTACAAAGCGCCGCCCGTTTCATCCGAAATGCGTAACAAGAAAATGTTCTCTTTCTTCTGTTTTGTGCGATTCCGTCAGCAATCATGTGACGGGCGATTACCAACGTGCGTCCCTACTAAGAAACGTATTCGCGGCCAAGCTCAGTCAGTGATACTTTCCAGTCCAGATTCCCCAGACCACTTACTCAGCCGCTTCTCAAAGCGTGAATCATACGCCAGTCTTTCAAAAACTAAATCAATCATACCATATTCAAGATGCTGCTCTAAAATGGTTCGTCTTGTATCTGTCCGATAGGCGCCAGAGGGCCATCTTCAATGGAAAAACATCAAATTGGAATATCGTAAACTGGGGGTACCAGGAGGTGCGATTTTGGTACCACTACTTTTTCTATGTTCATTAATGACCTTCCAGACACTTTTCTGAGCGGCTAAATTCTAACCACCGACGATGTTAAAATATACCGCAAAATTACACCATCCTCTGATGGGCAGCTCCTCCAGAGCAACTTGGGTCGACTCAAAGCGTGGCCCATCAGACGGATACTAAAACTAAATCTTAAATACAAATCGTTCACTGTGACTCTCAAGCACGCATCCGTCCAAACTAAGTATTTTGTAGGCAGTACAGAACTCGAACATGTGGAAGAAATCCGTGATCTCGGTGTCATTTTGGACTCTAAACGTACCTTCTCTGGGCATGTTGGCAATATATTGTTAGGTGGGCAAACCGATGTCTCGAACTGCTGATCCGCTCTTTTCAATGGCGCTAAAACGGCTCAAAATTCAAGCACGCAGCTCTAATGGCCGCCTACCACGCAATCGTACGTTCGATTTTAAAACTATGTAGTGTGATTTGGGCGCGTGCGGCCGATTCCCATAAGGCGCGGGTCGATCGGGTTCAGCACAAGTTTCTTATGTATCTAATTCATCATTCATCCTCCGCACATTTTTACTCATTTCCCTATCAACATCTCTTACGTCATTTTCAAGTTCCATCTTGGGCAGCTAGGAGAGTCCAGCATGACCTTCTTTTCATCAGAACCATATTTCATGCAAGCCTTGATACTCCAAATTTAATCGGTTACTTATAGCTTTATGTACCTACTCAATCGACCCGCACCTTGATATTTTTTCGAGTTTCACGGGCTTGCGTGAACGCTGTGCACTGTGACATGATCTGTCGGCTGCCTCGGCTGGTGAACCAATTTCTCTCTGACCGCGCTGTTTGAACATATTTTTTTGCGGATTATTTTAATGCCCTCCGTAGTCAAGTGATTCAATACGTGGGAAGACTAGAATAATGACTTGGATATAAGGAGCCACTGTTCTTTGTTATTTTATCGCGTATTTTGCATTTTTAACACTTCTTAGCTATTACATCTAGGCATGGGTGACACATCACTGCATACTTATTACTTGTGTATACTTTTATATTTGACCTCTTTTGAAATATACATATATATATATATATATATATATATATATATTCTTATCCTGATTTTACAGTTTCTGCTTTCTTAGAAAGTTTTTAACCAGTGCGCATATCTCTTGTAAGTGATTATTGTTTTAAGTAATGACTTCACCTGTCAGTGGGTAACCCCGTTAGTGATATATGTAAATAAAAAGATATATCGGTTTGGAGTTATTTAAAAAAACACGAAGGAGAGTCTGATCGGACCCCCAAGCGGTGAAGGGTTAAAGCTGAGAAACTAGCTTTGCCTTCGTTGAAATTGACTCAGTGGGACTACCATGCTAGGATTGTTCTTCCGCCCTACTTTCTCACAAGCTCGAACCCATCCATAAACCAAGAGACCACGAACTAGAAACCGGGTAGTGATTGTTTTCTAACGACCCATTACGATCATGGGTTTTAAATCCATAATTCACAGGCCAGGTCCAGATCAAAGCAGTGATATGGCGCGAGCGGCCCAAAATCACCCCGAAACCAACAACCACTAACTCAAAACTGGGTGGCCATAACTTAAATGTGGCCTTTTACGATATTGCGTGCTCAGTGAAAAATCGTCAGGTGAGGTTATGATGAGCACAAGGTTATGGCATGATTAGACACAAAAAGTCCAAATACAAAGGTTTGATTTTATGTCCTTATCCTCTTCTGCATGGTTAGTCAAAATCAGCATTAGAACAAGCAGTTTACAGGAAAGAGAGTTATAGTTGAGTTCTCAAGCAGGAAAAGTTTCTCTGAAATCCCTAAGATAATTTACGTGGTTGCTGTGCATTCATTGTATCGGTGGCCACCATTTACTGAATGAATTATCACTAATGCATTGTCCAAAATGATTTTTGTTGTATTAACACGTGAATGGACAGGGGTCCGAGCCACCCTCACATTGATCTAAAAATAATTCTAGCTAGCAAACCGCGGTAAACGGCCTTAGGTGGTTTGACTTGAGCTATAACGAAAGTGCTTAACTTTTTTTAGAACAAATATAAGGGCACCAGAAGCCAAAACATGTCACCAGGGGGACGTAATAGGATGGAGAGGGGTCGGCACTAACGCGCACTGGAGGGGGTTAGTAGGCCCCCTGATATCTCGCAAATTAAGAGGCTTAGAAAAACGCCGGTTGGAGGCTGGGTGGGGGCTATGGTGATCTACATCTTAATCAATTTAGATTGAGCTAGGTCAATAATATCTTCGAGATCAAACAGGGTCATAAAGGTCAAATCCTGGTCATGCTGGGGACCTATCAGGAAATGCAGTGATTCTGCAGGACCATGTCAGGAATATGCTGAAGGCGGACCAAGGATATAAAGGGAAGTTCATGAATAATTTTTCTTGAAATGTTGGGGTCAAGGTAATGTAAGGTCATTAACATTTGACGTCACAATATGATACACTACCTATAGTGTGTACTATAACTAGTACTATAGCAACTGTTGGGCGGGAAGTGAGGATTGACCTATACCTATGACCTTCTTTGACTTTGGCCTTTGACCTTCATCTTTACATTGAGTTACCTTGACTGTGATGTCATAGCATAAATTATGTGAGGCGAGGGCAACGCCATTTGACCGGAAGCACTGGGTACAATTACCTAGGAAGTGCCGGTATGACATTGAATTGTGACCTTTGACCTTTAAATTGACCGTCTGTGATATTGGCATATCATCCCGCTTACATATATGACGGTATGACGTCACTACTCGGCTTCCAACGCAAGCGAACTGGTCCGACCGTGCGATTGTGTTGATCTCATAATACAGGTCTGACTCTGAAAGCCTATAAGTCAAAAATTGCAAAGCCGATCTTAAAATATTTTTCACGAATCAAACTGCCGTTAAATTTTCTCAAATGTGATAATGCATCGTTTTCTGGCTACGAGCGGTTCTCCAGCCACCTTGGAAATAGGTGGGGGTCTCTGATCTCTCCAGTGCGCGTGTTAAGCTCAGTAGCTGCCACTTGGCTGTCACAACTCTAGCTAGACACCCAATAGCCCCCGGCACGTCATCTTGGCCGGTGCATAATTCCAAGGTAGACTCGAGGAGAAAGCAATGTAAGTGAAACGGCGCTAAAACTGATATCTTGCAAATGTTGTGACAGGGGTGACCGACAATGAAACGATTGACCATGTCCTTAGCATGGTCATGACTTCGTACGCGACAAATGCGGGATCCATTGATGATTGTGTGTTAGTTAGTCTTACCTTAACTCGCTTATACTCTTTAAAAGTCATCGGGTCCTCGCAAATTGTCTGTAATGTTTACATCGTCATGCCATACGGATCGTTTTTTTAATTTGCAACTTTATTTGATAGGATGTAGATGATGGTAATTATATACGCTGTAAATTCACTGAATCAATTTAAAAGATTAAATTGCTTTAAGAATATCGTTAGTGGGTAGCCAGATTCGAATGAAAACAGGAATTAAAAAACAAAGAAAAGTTATTGTATAAAATTACCTAAAGCGATGTTCGTACCAGTTGCAAATCTGGCATCGTGCAAGTGCATGAAGCGACTGAAAATGTGCTGAAGCAAAGGCTTAAAAATCCCTAAAAGGTTCTAAATATATGTCGGATCCTCAGTCAGATAAAACAGCATTCCCCACTCGAGGGATCTGACACAAGGGCCCTTGGCTCACGGTGATCACGCGCCCGCGACACTCCGCGAAAAGGAGATGCGTGCGAGTTGATCGAGATTGCGCCTGTAAAACTTTCAGTGCTTTCCAGCTTTTCAGCTTTGAGCGCCGCAAATTTTCAGTCCATTTTTCCAAAAATAAAACTTTAGAAAAAGCAGGCCGTGATGCACTCTTCGAAATGCAAGGGATTCCTAGCCAAGGTATCGTAAGGGGGCTTCATAGCACAATAATAAGCCCGGTTTGATGGTGGGATGATTTAGCCAAAGGTAAACTTGTGCAGCACTCAGTCAACTTGCACGCTACTTGGTTCGGCGGGACCTGCCGAACCCAACAGGTCAGGCCATAAGCATCGCCACCAAAAAAGTGGGGGGGGCAGCCAAACTTCAACCTAATGCTGACAAAAAACTTTCCAGGATAGGACCAAACACTGTTCAAATTTGAACTCCTAGTTGCCTTCCGAAGTGGCTGGTTATAAAAATATCCTGTTTTCTCCCATTTTGACTGAGATAAGGAAATTTGTGGCCAAAAAGTGGAGGGCCAGGCCCCCCGCCCCCCCTTTCCGACGCCTATTGGTCAGGCTATAACACTTGATGTGTGAACATGCGCGAGTATCATATCCTCCGTGTTTCGGAGAAGTGATGACGTCGAAACTGCAGATGACAGCACTGGTGCGCAGGCCTGGATGGTGCCCAGATGCTGTTTCATACCCGTTACGCCAGCGTGGTAAGCCAAGAGCCGCCGAAGGCCACCTTGCTCGCTGAAAGCAGTCGTCTGCCGGGGCTAAATTCTAAGCTCCCTGAGAGTGAAAGTACTCTGGAATGCAAGAGGTGTCCTCACCGCGTAGTTATTTCTGAGTTGGAACTACATGTTATTCTGGACTAGAACCACCGAGTCGTCGCTCTCGACACCGGTAGTTTGAGCGTGCAACAGGGAGCTTAAGCGGATTCAGGATCTCCAATAAGGGGGAGGAGGCTCATGGTTGGGGGCTGCCACCCAGACCAGGTTTTTCACCCTTTAGGTGAAAAACGAACGTTTTATATGGGCGCAAATCTATCGTGTAGTGGGATGGCATGCTTGCTTTCTAGGCGGCCGATCTGGGTTCAAGGCTCGGCAGATTCCCTAAATAAGGAGAAATTTGGCTCCCGAAAAGCCCTTCCAACAGGAAAAGCCTTGGTGACGCCATATGACCCTGGCAGTTGGTGCTCGATAAGCCCCAATAATTATTATTATCATCTTTATTCCACCTGGGCGTTATTTTACCCGTTGATGGCCGCTGCAGGCTCCCTGCCCTCGAACGGAGGGAGCGTAGAACGGTGTTCAACGTATTCTATAAAATTAAAATTGAGAGAATGCGAAAAACAATATAAAACAGTGTAGCGTCCAGTTGGTGCAGTCGGTTAGCGCGCGTGCTCGGGTCGGTCTATGCCATTCTCTACGTGCAGGGCGTCGTGGGTTCAAGCCTACCCAGAGGCAGGATTTGGCGACGTCCCCTGGCCCAAATTTAGCTCATTCACTTTTACTCTCCGACAGCATATGACCTCAGCAGTTGGTACATCGTTAAACGCCCCCCCCCAATATTTCCTGCTCTGGAATTCCCTGTACCTCCCTCGTATTGCTGACAGACGCCTCAGGTACTTCTCCCGCTCACCCACTCTGCTCCAGCGGCTCACCTGGCTCACCACGCATGAAACAAACATGGCCACCTGGTTTCAAGGAATCAGTGAATGACAACACAAGCATCGTCATGCTGCACTTCTCTGAGAAATCGAAAGAAATTGCCTTCTTCAATAATTTCTCCAGGTAGTTACCAGAACGGTTTTTGGAGTTGAAGTCTCAGTGAAGTCATTAAGGGACTTGTCACGCAGACCACAACCCCACCACTCGAACGAGCAGTGCCCACAATGAAGTGTTAATTTAGAAGCCAAAGCTTAACGTCCCATAAAGCACAGGGAGAGCCGCCCCGCTCAGGTCACTCTCTTACCATTCAGTTGCCAGCCGACCTACGTCAAATAAATATAGAGCGCCAGAGCGTCTCATGGGAACCGATCCCAAGCCTGCTCATACACTGCCAGTGCATGCTCCTGAGCAGCGGGCCGAAGCCCAATGCTCTGCCAACTGAGCTACCGGGGATGTCATCCGGGCGATTCGGACATTCTTTTTTCATCTAGTGCAATGCACGAAAGCTATCCCTGATATATACCTTACTCAGTCTGGCGATCATATGGTAGAAGAAAGAGTTCAAACATCTTACATGCTATGTTAAAAATATGTTTAGTCAATATTGAGCCCATATAAAGCCTTAAAGTAAACCCACATGCCCGAATTCAACCGACAGAATAACCCAGCCTGCGAGTGGAGTCTCCTGAGACAAACTATGCAACGTCAAATTTAATAATGCCTTCTTTGTTGGACGCAGACCTGTTGGACCTGTTCAACCCCATTTATGGTGAGTGGCACAACTCAGGCTACAATCTCAAAGAGAACGAGAGAACGAAACGTAGCTCCAAATAACTCGAGAACGGAAAGAAAAATGTTATCATCTTATTTTTGGCAAACCCATTAAATATTTATTGACTAGAGCACCCTCACACTCCGGTGTCCGGTAAACTGAGGCGCCGGGGATAACAAGAAACCAGCTGACCCGACGTTTCGTCCCTGAACTGCGGCGTGTGGTGAGCCAAGTGAGTCAAACTTGGTGGAACAACCATTCTTCTTTTCTCTCCTTACGGGAAGGACCGAGGTCCGGTTTGGTTAGTATGCTTTTAGCGGCGCATACTTGTCTTATGTGAGGTTAATCAGATGAAAAACACTCAAAAGGCATTATTGGCATGTGCCGTTTCTGCTATTTTACACTGCACTTATCAAGTTCTACGGCACACTCAATGTGCCCCCAAGATTTTTGTCTAAAGAAAAGCCTAAGGTTTTTTTTTAAATAGCAAATCCTTTTGCAGTGACATTTCGTCCATCTGTGCGCACATCGGCTATTGGGTGCGAGAAGACAATGCTACACAGCCCATTATGCTTTGCAGACCACTTCGGGAAAACGACCGCATCAAAAACGGCCTTTTAGAAGCTCCAGCCTAGTGCACGTTAACCCTTGCAATTGAAAGTTTAGGTCGGCGTCCTAGGGCTAAGAAATTTTATTGGACACATTGATAACTCACAAATTCATATTTGGCATAGAAGAATATGGCCATGTGGCTTTGACAATATATGACTTTATTTTTGGTAAGATATTTCACATCGAAACTATTCTGCAATTAGTAGATCTGCATATCATCGAGTTCAGGTTGAAGTCAAAGCATATCCATATAGGAAGCAAAAGCATGGAAAATTTGAAGAAAAAAATTGTGTTCGACATGATGATTTCTTAGTCGAGAAATATATAATGATATCATCATTATCAAAATATGTTCCACGCTTACGCCAATTTCTTTGCTAGCATTTTTTTGGTAAATGTATTTAGAATCCCACGGTCCCCTCATTTTAGAACAAAATTGAGAAGGGAATAATCCCAGTTCCATTTCCCGAGCTTTGAAAACCCGTAGTCGATATCAGCCTGCAAATTCGTATCATTAAAAGATCTTAAAAACACGGGACTGGGGGTTGGTTTTGTTGAGCCACAAAACATCGTCACATTGTCCTGGTCAGACCAGGTTTTCACCTCCGTGGGTGAGCTGGTTGGCAGCCGTGCGAATCTGCTCCGCTGGCCAGTTCAAAAGATGGACTAGAAAATGCTGTGTGAGAAAGTGTGAACGCCAAATCGCTGGAGCGGCAAAGCGAAATTTTCCAGACGGAGGCGCAGGAAATCCCTATGATATATGAGGGCATCAGTAGTTAGCAATGATTATAATGCTGTGGGTGAGAGAGCACGAGAGAGAGAGAGAGAGAGAGAGAGAGAGAGAGAGAGAGAAAGAGAGAAAGAGAGAGAGAGGAGAGAGAGAGAGAGAGAGGGAGAGAGAGAGGGAGAGAAATAGACAGATTGAAGGAAGATGAAGAAGATAAAGGGGAAGGCTAGGCAGGAAGCCATGAAAGCAAGATTTCTTTGGTCTTAACCCATCGCCGTCTGGGGTTTCCAATCGAACCCCTTTCGGTTTTTTCGCGAATGATTCCCAGACGATTGAAATGAAACGTGCGTCAATCTGCAGGTCTCTAGGCCAATCAATTTGACAACTTATGGCAAAAAATTGGCATCAGTTCAGGTCAGGTCAACGAGGTATTACGTCATTTGTCAAACTATAAAAGGCGACTGTTTTTTTAATGACGCTGCCAAAATCAGGGTGTAACTCGGCTTCTAAAATAGCTAGATGAAGCTTCTAAATATAATTCGAAAGATCTTGAAACATAAAATCTGCACCCCTAGTATCCATTCTCAGGCCAGGACAATGCCAAGGTCACCAGAGGCTACAAAAATATTGGTTTTAGAAATTGTTTATCTCTATAACTTTTGAATGACACAAGGTACAGTCTTAATTTCTTATCGTAGTAATAAAATAACTCAATGATTCGAATAACATGCAACATGACATCGAAATCTCATTATTTGCTCCTTAATCGGCCTTAATTTGACGCTACAAGTTCATGCTGTTTTATCATTTGAATTCTTTGGTCAAGACAGCCACTTAGGGGTATTTTGTTTTGTTCTAGGTCTCAGGGGTGCCCGAGTTATAAGGGATTTTCTAAATGGTTTTAAATTTGAACCATTTTGGCCCTCTGAGGCATCACGGGTCAACGGATATGGCTCAAACTCGGCCCCAGATTAAAAGACGGTAAGGAAATTTCAGTGCCATTTGATATTTTTCCGTATCGCTTTCGGCTCTTGAAATTGTATTGGGGTCCGATAGAACCTCCCAGGCGGTGGTGTGTACGAAAAGAGACCAGACGGTGCCTAGTTAAATCACAAGAAAATTTATAAGCATAGATATTAATCACGACCGCCAATCAAGAGTTTCGCGGAACCCATGGTACCAGTGCGATCATCCTGGAAAGGAAGCAATGTGAAAGACGAATAGAAGCTAAGCTAGAGCTCGGCCTTATCATAATCATAGTGAATGCTTAAGAAAGTAAGGGAAATGGTTAAACTGATTCAAAGCTTTGTTATTCGTTCTTCTCATTCATGTTGTTACACTTGAATTATATTTATACCTTTCGGTATTACGCCCTTGCGTCAAGAAAGAGCACCCAGGCTTACTGCAAAAAGTAATGACATAAACTACAAAATAGTAGATTATACTATTTTTAGCACAAATGTCGGGATAAGTGCCTTACTTTAAAGGTGTACGGAAAGCAGTCTTAAGTTAGTGTAACGGCTCTCGTGAGTAACTAGCTATTGACTATTTTGGCCGTCAGACATCAGTCGTGCTGACGTTTTAGTCCGGCGTTCCAGAACCAAGCGAAACCGGATCGAGAGGTGGCCGTTAGTCTAGATTGACGGACCTATAATCTCTTGGGCGTACCGGTCGGAGTCAAATCCGATCCCGGCTGATTTATGCTATCCGATTGTTTTCGGCGAGGGCCGAAGTAAATACATTGGTGATATACTCTGATACATTTATTTTATTTATTTATTCATCGTTGATGAGCAACAGGTAAACCCCAATTACAGCTCATGTCACGTTGGTAAAACACACATATTTACAAAACACAATAAAAGAGATGATGTAAATAAGCGCTTAAATGACCGATGCTCATGTAACCCTTAGTGGGCGACTAATATCACAGCATGCATGAGCTTAAACTTTCCGATGAGGTGGACATGGCATACACGAATGACTAAAATGTATTGTATGCCAAAATCAACGGCCATGGTCTAGATGTAAATTAAAAATTTGGGTAAACACATTGATAAATACATGATGAGATGATGAACAGGGCAATGGTACACGGTAAAAAACATGATAAAACATAAAAACAAAACACGTATGAATCACTAAGGCATCTGTTTAACATACGTGCGTACCTGAGATCTGAACTGGCCAAAAGTGGATCTAAAAGGGTCTGCGCGTTGGCAGGCAGTGAGAAAAGAGTTCACTGCAGAGGCAGCACGACAGAACAGTCCAGATCTTATCGTTTCCACCCTGGCATAAGGTACGTGTAGGAAAGTTCTATTTCCCACTCTCGTGTACATACATTGGTGGACTTATCAGTGGTTGGACCAAGGAGACGTGGGAAGGCGTGCTGACTGTGTCGAGTGTAATGCTCGCATTTACGGGATTGAGGTATGTACCTGCCCTCTAAGATGTATGTATGTATTTATTTCATCTCTCAGCATACATAAATTCAACATTCAATGGGCGAGATCGGCACAAAAAAACCATAAGGGTCTTAAATCGCGGTGCCTATCGCTCGGTTTAATTTCATAAGCAGTAAGCATTGCTCCACCAGCAACCAAAATGGGCTTCCGCCATTCGCGACAAATCACACAGCACTCGGGACAACTTATAATACAATCCACTTAGCGCCTATCACCTCAGACAACAATTTCTACAAATGTGGGCCATCCACCATTCCACTTCGAACGCTCCCCCTTATCCAGTTCACAAGTTGAAACGCTTGGCTTGTACGATGAAATGTTGAAATGAGTTGGCAATGATAATTTGCCAACTCTTATCTGTAATGTTTCCAAAAATTAGAGTTTCAAATCACTTGTTTCATAGCTAGATTCCTGAGAATGAGATATTTGCACACAGTGGAGAAACAACGTCAATGCTCTAGCTATGCATAATTATTTATCTTGTTTGTACCTTTTCCAGAAAATAAAGGTCCTGGCTATCTCAGGTCACGCCACCAGGTCAGGTCAGGGGATGTCACGTTATAAAAATATTACAAGTACCAGCATAAGAGTAGAGTTAAACTTTGATTGTTCTACTCACGGCCAGGTGATTAAGACTCTGCTGTCCTCATTCCCAGGTAATGACTTATCTGCTCCCCTCGCCCCCAGGTAATCAATACGCTGCTTCCCTCGCTCCCAGGTGATAACAATATTCGCGCTCCCCACCTCCTGATAATAAAAACACTGCACCTCTCACCTGTAGGTAATTCGACTCTGCTCACCTCACCTGTATGTCATACCTGCTCCCTTCACATGCAGGTGATAAAGACTATGCTCTCCTCATCTGTAAGTGATAAAGTTTCTGCTCATCTCACCTGCAGGTGATTAATATTCCGCCCATCTCACCTGCAGGGGATTAAGACTCCGCCCATCTCACCTGCAGGTTATTAAGACTCTGCTCATCTCACCCCCAGGTGATGATGCTGGGCGACTCCGGTGTCGGCAAGTCGTCGCTCATTAACCAGTTCATGACGTCTGAGTATATGAACACATATGATGCGAGCCTTGGTAAGTGCGGTGAGTGTTTCCCTCCGACTGGGCGAGCGACGCTGGAGGTGATTACTGAGGAGCTCATCCGCTTATGCCCTGCAAAGCCGAACTTACTATGGTATTTCTTATATCAAAAACCATATTGGAAAAACCTCGTTTCTTCTATCAACCATCACTCTGGTTTGGATTCCATTACTTAGCCTCAGGCGCTGTAGAAAAATCCGGCAAACTCTGGGCGTCAGGCAGTAGCTGATGTGCCCCGCAGTCTCATCTCCAATGCCGCCTTGGCACTGTCCGCCTTTTCTCTGGCTTGGCTCTGCGCCCTCGACCGTCCCTTCGTCACCATCTTCTTCGTCGTCGTCGTCGTCTTCGTCGTCGTCGTCTTCGTCGGAAGATGTGCCCTTGGCTGTTTACCTGCCTGCCTCGAGGCGGTGCGATGACGAGTGTTGGCATGTGATCACCGCATGTATGTTCAAGGTGCAGTTAAAAAGTAAACTCCAGAGAGCCAGTGAATTTAACACACGAGGTAAGTGCCCTTGTTCCTTACACAAATTGTAGGAAGCTATTTTATGTTTCGATACATATCCCAGGGCTAGCTCCCAGTAACTACTGGCCGTTTTGAGCCATGAAGGCTTACTATCGGGGACAGTGTCTTCTCACTTGGCAGGCCTTGAAATGGTCCTTATAAAAATATGGTTGACATATAATCAAAAAAGCTTTGTCAAGGCCATAGGAGCACTGGTTCGCCGCTTTAAGGGGAACCAAGGAGTGTATGTTGAAGGATGAGTTGTAGATGGTGTAAATGTCACAATACCTTGTTCTGCTCTAAAGCTTCGGAACTTACTTTTTGACTGCACTGTGAATGTTGACCTGCACCGCATTCTCTCTGCTGCTGATCACGAGTCTGGTGTGTTTTCACAAATTCAAAACTTTTCATTTCCATATAAAGCCAATGGGTCCCAATGCGGGATCGAATCATCGAGAATTTACTCCAGGGAAATTTGTGTGGGCAAATGCCAAATTACAGAATATTTTCCAGACAATGTAAGATGCAAAACGCTTGACATGACTTGACGATCTTAAGTTGAGTTAGCTCAGCTGGCACAGCGCGGAATGAGAGGAAATGATTTAAGAAATATGTGTGGATATTTTCTTTGTGGACTTAGAAAGGATATGAAAGAAGTAGGTGATGCTTTTATAACATGGAAGGGGTGTTCTAGGCCTGCTGATGGTTTTGTGTGTTCCTGTTCAAAATAACATGTAATAATTTGGCTAATATTGGATTGGACCGCATTTCAAAAGGCTAAGTCACAGAAAAGCATTTCTGATTAGTCCATATATATATATATATATATATATATATATATATATATATATATATATATAAGTAAATATCAGTCGTTAAGCATTGTTGAATGATTTTCATAAGTATCAGCTGAGGCCAGAGAAAAACTGCAATGAGTATATGAAGTATATGAACACAATCATCTATCATCAGCTAATCATCTCAGCTTATGTATTATTACAGGAGCACAATGGACGCACGATGTGCACAAGAAGCGGTCCTAAAAAGAAAAGTAAAGGCCCAAACATTGCTATCGAAAGGTCACTTTGATTAATCATTGCTATTGATTAATAATTTTGCCCTCAATAATTCCTCAGTATGTTAAAAAATCATGTAAAGTTTTCACTTTCAAGGTCCTTATATACACATGCTTTCGAGGAATTTGGACGTTTGTTTCAGTACCATAAGATCATTGGTAAAGCAACAACTTTATATAAAAAACGGTTAAAATAAAAGGAATGGTGCATGACTAATAAATTGAGAGTAGTAAACAAAGCTTGCCATTGGCATCCACAGTTCCCCTCATGTTCATTTTATACGGAGCGATACATTCACTATTTTAGCTGAGGAGCCGCAGTGTATGCGGTGATCCACAGACACCGAGGAATCCTGCACTAGCACCGACTTACTGTAACGTTCACACAGTCGGTGCACGGGATGGATCCATCTTCTACCATGATCAGTTATCCTTAACAGAGGGAAAGCTCTGGTGTCTGGCACTTTCCTCCTCTGTGCTTTTTGTCTGAGCTTCACATTAGCTGCAGGCGCGGAGGTCACGTACACAGCAGCCTCAGCTGACCTGTGAATCACGTCACACGGCCCGAACCAAGGGTGGCGAACGGTTCTGAAACAGCGCTCTTAACTCTGCACCGGCTGAACGGGGTTGCGAGTGGAGCACCGTACCGGCCGTAACCGGCCACAACGGGACCGGGGACTGGCGACACCGTGCGATCTGAGCTGGTGGTGCCACGTAAACTCCAGGCTACACGCTCGTCTGAGGGATAGGGGCAGTGAAACAGGCCGCGAGTGCCGTATTTGATCCACCGTCTATGCCGCCAGTTACCCATTCACCGATACCCGATGTAGAATAATGGGGCTCGAGAAATACATTGATAGCTTTATCATTTAAAAATAGTTTTGAATTTTGGTGTGTGAAACGTGATTCACAATTTTTTCTCAGAATCGTGTCCCTCCCATTGATATTTATTTCAATTTTCTGGTTTTTCTGTTCTGTTTATCTGTTAATCCTGCTCAATTTTGGATATTTTCTGACCGTAAATATTTTGTTTTCTTACCTAGTTGTTATTCAGCTATGTCTTCAAATAATTTCTACATTCACAAAGTGTCTTGAAATACTACCTTCGATATCTCACTCGCTGATAGCAATGCGATGTTTGATTTTTACATGTTTGCTGCAGGTATGATAAGTAGTTTGTTGCTTTTTAGTTTTCCGTGGAATACATTCTTATTAAAAAATGAAAGGCTGATATTGATCACGCTACATTAATTTGTTTTAGTTATACTTTACGTTACATGTTTTGTGGAGTATGGGATCACCACGTTTTGTGACTTTCCAATAGATCTCTCTTGTCCCGAATTTACATTTGTAGAACAATGCCACTTTACCAAAATTAATTTAACCCTTGCAGGTTCTCTTGCTACCTTCTCACTACCCCACTGCGTGAATTTACGGTATGACTGCACTTGAAGGTGCGCTTGTAGTCCAGAAATTGAACATTCACATTGGTCAGGAAGTTATTCTTTAAAGAAGAGGGAGGAATGGGTTCGACTTCCGTGCCCTCCTCGTTTTGGCTGTATAACCGAAGTGTTTATACAGCATAATAATATACAGATGCTATTAAGAAGCACACCAGACTGGCAGAATCGTGGTCAGGCAAATCGAAAGCTATCGGGTAAGTATACGCTAATGCTTAGGCTGGTGGTGCCAAAATCTTCATTGGACGAACATTGAATATTCAGTTGTGCTAATTGTGTATTTAACACAGTAAGAAGCATAGACTGGCATAGCTGCATTACTCAGATGCATCATTCCACTGGTGGCAACCAAATATTCAGATTCTTTGGAAATTCGTCGATTCAGTTCTAGTTCGCCGGTTTGATATTATGCTAGTGAAGCCTTGAGCTCAGCTCTCTGAGAATTCGAGATCAAGAGCAGACACGTGGGGCCTCCTGCAGTGAAAGCACTAACCCGATCAGCATCCATGAAGACGTACCAATGTATTGCCCCCTTTCAGACGATGAGTTTGGTGAGAAGTCGGTGTCGATTCTGCTGGACGGAGAGGAGTCTGAGATCATCTTCATCGACCACCCTGCCCACGAGATGTCGGTGCGTTCTGATCTGGTGTAAAGCATGCTCATGGCACGTTTCGTCAAAGTGATTCCCTTATTTAGCACTCAAAACACCGGCGTTTTGACACCCTCACCCTAAGGGCGTTGATTCTCACCCCTTAGCCGTTCGGATCCCAAGACACATAGAAAGGCATATTTAGCTGCAGCGTGTTGCTTGTGAATTGAAATGTCCGATGTCATATCATTGTTGAACCTAGGTCATTGGGGACCTTGAGAGATCCCATATGTGCCCAAATCACGCTGCAATCACGAAAAACATTACCACACATGTTTTTTCGTCAAATTTTAGGACCAGAGCAAAGTAGAGGTCTGTTTTCAGACATTTACAACGTTTCGTAACTACATTGTTATGCCAAAAAAACTTGGAAAGGTCAACAAAATATGATCGGACAAGTTCTCGCTGTCTCGGGTACGCGAGGAACTGTAGCATCAGCAAAACGCCTTTCGATGCATTGTTTTTTTAGATATACTGTTGTATATCACATGAGATAGTCTGAGGTCACTGACGTTGACTGAGCTTGGAATGCCATAGGTTTATGAAACAGCTGGGGGTCATCCGTGTGCCCGGGAAATACTTTTGGAAACATACGCACAACACGTTTTAGTTACACTTGTAAGGGTCATTTAAGGTCAGCGACATTGTTTAACCTTCACTATGGTGGGTGACCTTGGATGACTTCTGACTGAAAAAAATTCAAAGGTATGGCAGCATGGTGGCTGACTGTCGGTAACTTGAATGACTTTATGAATCTTGACTACCCAGGTCATGCAAGACATTGTTTGGTCTCAGAAGTGTCAAAAATAAGAAAACCGTCAAACAAGTGCTAAGCACCGTGGAAATCATCAGACCAAAAAGCATGGCATACTCTCATTACAAGACAGCGTGTATTGTAATAATGCTACCAGGGCCAGGTAGCATTGAGGTCACTTGAGGTCACTGGTCCTTTTCACGCGCTCAAGAGGCCAATTTCCACCAGATCAAGTGTACACAACCCTGGACCCGAGTAACACCTACTCGGCGCCAGATTGCTGTTCCTAGATTAAGCGAACTGAGGAAGACGGCTGGGATCTCGTCTAGGCATTTGGGAATGACTCTATGTCTCCATGACCATTTGGGAATGACTCTATGCCTCCATGACCATTTGGGAATGACTCTATGCCTCCATGACCATTTGGGAATGACTCTATCCCTCCATGACCATTTGGGAATGACTCTATGCCTCCATGACCCGACATGACTCATATTTATTTAACATTCGATCCAGATGTTTGGGATTGAATTTGGTTATCACCGGATCAGACCATCGGGTATCAACTGTGGAATCGCTCTAAACCTAACCGTTGTTCTGCAATTCTCAACAATATGGATGGGGTGAAATAGTCCCTCGAAAGACCCGGACCAAGCAGCTTAAAAATACCGATGAGATATTATATAACGATTCCCTTAACGTAGAACTCATTTTTAATAGCAGTCGTCCCGAGGATGTTTTTTTAATACATGAAGACAGCATGCCACCTGGTTTGAAGCCCTAACATCTTCCACGCTAACAAAGGCAACTTCACTGATGCTGTTGCCAACCCAAGATATGTTAACTGCGTAAGGCATTTAGTTTCCGATATTTGCCTCTGGCACTGACTCAGGTGGAGATGACCTGACGTGTGACGGCGTTGTGCTGCCTTAGGCTGAGAACGCCCTGACCACGTACGCACCGCACGCCTGCGTGGTGGTCTACTCCATCACGGAACGGACCAGCCTGAAGAGCGCCGAGGACACCCTCAGCTTCCTCTGGCGCGAGGGCTTCACGCGCGACAACACCGTCATCCTGGTGGGCAACAAGAGCGACATGGTGCGCGCGCGGGTCATCACCGTGGAAGGTGGGTGCTGACTGGCTGAGGAAGAAAATTCTGTCCAGCTTTATCACCCGAGCTGACGAGGTAGCTGAACGTTCCCGAAAGACAGAGACACAGTTCCAGCGTTGGGGTCAGACTTTGCAGAAGTAATTGTGAAACACATATCATATATCGAATCATATCCAATCATATCGAAACATATGAAACAAATATCGCTGAGGTAGAAACGGTCCATGAGTCATGCACTCAAACTAGCTATGATGTTTAAACTTAAGAAAATTAGATTCCTTTATCTGCCCAACAAAATCAAGGTAACAACATGTACTGTTGTCAGCTTTTTCAACAGAAATATTTCGCCACGAATTAAATCCCAGACAACAGAAAAACTACCTTGTAACATTTTCCGCTGTAGTCTATCTAAACGTTTTCAAGTTTCACTGGTTGATTGCGGAGTTGTGGGCTAACGACTGCCCTGACACCCTTACGAAAATGAGAGATTGCGCGCGAGCGGGTATGAGTGTTTTGACGCGGCAATGTTCCGGGTTTGCACAACTCAGCTGACGTAACAGCTGACCTCTCTCTCTCTCTCTCTCTCTCTCTCTCTCAACCTCTCAAAATCCTTTAGCGGTGATATGGTTACCACCGTAAATAGACCGGCTTATTAAAAACTGAGTAGGGTTTCAACGTCCACTACAGCGCTTATTGTGCTTCATGGAGCTGGCAACTGTGTTACACTTGACAGTGAGTTTGGTAAAGCTCGCACGCTCCTAATGAAAAATATACCAGAAGCTAATTTTATATGATTGAATAATAGCATGGCCTTGTATGATTTTGCTTGAAATTTGTTATTAGCAGGTGTGGATCAACGAAGGAGACGCGTCTGCTGTTAATCCATCACTATAATTTCGCGCCAAACTCATGCTTTTCACAAGGCAGTTGCGTGCGGAGCAGCATTCTGCCAACAGCAGTTATTTATCGCCACTGGGCTGTTAGTGTCATAGGTCGATATGCCATGAGTCGGCTTTATCGGGTCCTAATTCAGCCTGGCGAGCTCGTGGGCCGTAACTAAAGCTCTCGGTCTGCTTGGAACCCAAATGCTAAATGAGAAACGTCCGTTATAATCACCATTCTTGTACGCTTAAATCTGAACTGATGGAACAAGTTTGGAAGCTGGAATTGGAGCCGCAATAAGTGCATAATTAATCCGGAACCGGGTGTAGAATTTATTTGAAATAATTCCGCTTCCGCTTTCTATATTTGATATCCTCTATTAGAGGGCGCTTAGAAAGCTGCCTTGGCCTCCAATTTTTTCTTCAGTTGTGTATAGGAAACGGTGATGGTTGAATAGGTCTTATAAAGCTCGGTTTCTAAAAACATACTTTCTTTCAGCATGTTTAAGGTTTTGGTTTCCGATTGCCAAACTGGTGTCCCTTGACCGGTGACCCGTGATCCATTCAGATAGATTCACTGGAGCTTATCTCACCACTGCCCCGATATTTTCTGTACACAAATTTCATACCGTACATAATGGTACGGAGTTTACCGCTTCATTGATAGGTATTTTTACCCCTGACTGCTCACGTCTCGCCGCTGCTGTGACCACTGGTCAATTATGCATTCCCAGTGGTTCTGGCAGGCGGAAGTCTGGAAACAATGTCCTTGCTATCCATTGTAATATTTGATTCGATCAATTTCTCGCATCATTTTTGGTGGGATGTCACAACGAGAAATCAAGGTGACTCAGGAAAATGAAAGTGAACATAATCAATTGACTTACATCTGACATAAGCCATCCCACATCCAACAATTGTAACAAGAGCAGGAACATTTTCTAGGAATCAGAATGTACGAAATAGGGCAGAAACATTCCGATGACATCATTGTACCTGGATTTCAGCATCTCTGGAATGCCATTTTTATGCCCAGCAGCCACGGCCGCCGATTTCGGTTCAGCCTACCAGTGTCCGCCGTGACGCAAATGGACATTGATCCATCGGGAATGTTATATAAAGGAACATTAATGTGGTTCAAATACCTTGCCGTAGATTAAAAATAGCATGCCTGCTCGTGCCCCCGCATAATAATCCCAGTCACATGTGTTTTTCGGTAGAGCAAGATATATCATATTTGTTTATTATACAAGGCTATGAAGACTAGCGATATTCCCTGGCATGCTTCTATTATTTGCATTTCGTTGGCTGTGCAAAAAGTAAAATAAAGGTTTCTCGATTGTTTTAACCGCAAATACAGAGGAAAATGGGAATTTTTGAACTAGATATGCATGGGTGTTTATTCTTGACATGCCGACTCTTAATTGCATCAATGGTGAATTTGGAGTTTTTGAGCCGCATCGTGCGGAGGTGACCATCAGCACATCACTCTTTCCCCTCCCTAGTACTCAAATTGCACGATGATGTTCTCGCAGTGAAGGTTTTCGTGTGGATTCTGTTTCAAAGCCCGTCTTACTCCTCTTAAAAACAGGAGGTAGACTGCTGAACAACAATATTTTAAGTGCGACCATACGTTTATTGGTTCATAATTAAGGCATTATCTGGCGAACCTATTAAGCTGCTGGGGGAGCTTAAACAGGTACAGCGCCACACTGCGTCGAAACGAAATGGTAGGCCACGGCACACAGCAATGATAAACCAGGGCTTATACAAGCCACCGCAGAGCTAGTTGCCGAGGAGCTGGCACTTCAGGGACATACTTGGGACGTATCGAAGCAAATCCGTATGTTATGTTCCTTGCTTGGTTTCAATCAGCCCTGACCAACGGAACAATTTCAAACCCACTGCAAAGTGTGATGAACAAATGTTAAGCACTGTGGTGTGAGAGTACCCGACAGCTGATTTCAGCGATGGATCGATAGATGTCTGTGGAACATGGAATTTAATAAAATGCAAGACAGGGGGAGTGGGGAGGTTGTATGATGAAATGAATTAGCCCTTCGGTGGAAACAAACATGAAGTCCCCGTCCGGTCCGATGGGTGGATTCGACTTTACCCGGGTGGCTTGCGTCTGCGGCAGAACTATTTTTGAACGATTATCATCGTCACATACAAACCTCGACGTCTAACAAAATACACACATTGTTGTGCAGGAAACCTATGTGATCCTGCAATATCTGATATCTGTCGAAAGATTCTCAGCAGCGGACGCTAATGCGAAAACGTGATTCAGCCGTCCCCGGTCGCTCCCACTGACGTGTCAGATAGTCTTCAAACGCTCTGAAAAGTTTGACGTATCCAGATGGCTTAGCGGCGAGCTGAGCTCAGCTGAATTCAGTTCTGGATCTTTTCCGGAGCAAAGTTCCGGGCACACATTTGTGGCGGTGATGCGCGTCGGTTCGGCAGCTCCGTTCCCTGCCGAGTGTCATCCAGAGGCCAACTTTCTGATTGGATCGACGCCCAATCACGGCACCACCCCTCCCATCGCATCTCTCTATGCATCACAGCCGCTCATCCCGCACACTAGCCGCCCACGGGAGGTGAAAAACGGTGAACGATGGGTTACTGCGGCGGTCTGAAGCCTGGAAAAGTAGGAGAGAGAGATAGAGAGGGGAGGGAGAGGGAGAGGGGAGGGCGAGGGAGAGAAAGAAAGGGAGAGAAAGAAAGAGAGAGAGAGAGAGAGAGAGAGGGAGACGACACAGAGATGCTGAGAAGGGTCAATTGGACAGACAGTGAGACAAAGAACTCCTATTTTGACAATAGCCCAAAATGGAGAGGAGAAAGGGCTGACTGGCACTTCCTACCTTGACCAGCAGCTCTAGCCAGATGGACTGCGTGTTTTCAGACTGAGCACTGGCAGGTGAAGGGTCCACAGTAGTGATCGCGTGAGGATTCCTGTCTTGTCCGTGATCCTGCGGAAACGGAATGGCCTTGTACGTACGTTCTTTAGATGGCTGGTAATCAGGAGATAGAGAGAAAAAAGGAAGAGAGAAAACAGAGATACTACGTTTTCTTTAATTAAGATTTTTTCAGAGTTCGAAAGTTCAACTTTTTACGGGAACTCTAAGCTGCCTCTGTGAATGGAAAATACTGGAAAATCTGATCCTTTTTCACTGCATTAGATGTTAAGGGGATCAGCTGTTGGCTCATGTACTCTGGCTAACCTGCATGGGTATTCAGAGAGCTGAAGATATGAGTTTGGTGCCCTGTGACACATTTTAAGATAGAGGGAGATTGCTTTCAACTATAAACTAATGTTGGCAAAAATTATCCTTATGCTTAAGAAATGAAATATTGTTATTGTTAATGATCTCATCTTTCCTTTTTCACGAGAAGCTTTTGTTTTTTCTCATTTCAGGTCTAAGCTGGGGCCAGAACCGAATCATTTTGACATGAAAAGTGATTTTTCGTAGCGGGAGATTGTAACCAGAATTCGCTTTAGAAGCATCTAAATTTTTAGGTGTTGGGAAATTTTGACATATCAAATTGAAACGAAACGTATACAAAACATGCGCAATATACAGAAGTCTTCTCGTTAGTAGTCGGATCCCTAAAGTGGCGTGCGGATATGAAAGTTTACCATGAATTTTTACAGCAGAAATCCTGTTGGGTTTTCGGATGTAGATTTGATTCCATTGGCTGCGAAATGTCAGGTTGTCGTGCTTTTTGACATTTGTGGTCGAGGTAAAGATTCTAAAAACTCCTGGATGTCCGTCAGTGGGCTAGATCACATTCCCGGGTGATGAAGACAAAAATGTAAAATAAGTGGTTCCACGCTTATCAAGAATGCAACGACCAATTTATCAAAGCGTTTGACTCATAAGTTTTGCAGTGTTTTTGGAAATCCTCATTTTCAAACCATCAGACATGCCTTTGAATTTTTGTAGACTTCTTGCTCACACCTGATTTCCGTGCGTTTGCATGTATGTTGTTGCGTATGTAGGTACGTACGTAAAGTAGGTCAATTTAGCTAAATTGGTGATCCGGACCAGCGTGATCAAAGCCTGCTGAATGGCTCCTCAACACTCACGGGTGCTCACGTCCATGATTAGCTGACTTGCTTTCAAACGTTATAGTATATGTCTTACCTGAAACTGCATCCGATTAACTCATTCAGATTTATTCCTTATGTATCTGATTGCATCATAAGGAACTGAAACTGAATGACTGAATGAAACTGAATGTGACTGAAACTGGGGACCCCAGTTTCAGTCACGTTTTTCTCACCAGGTAAATATTCGATGGTGCCTAATCGGGAAAATTTTGAAGATATTTTTCGGGTAGTTTACCTCACATAAACTATGCAACTGTTACTGCAATGAACATGAATGTGGGAAGCATTCATGATCATTCGCTCAGTACGCCAAAGCTCCCTGTAATTGGGCAAGTGTGCCTGTTGGGAGTGGCCCTGATAAAAAGAATAAGAAACAAATTGGGCAGTTTCGGTAGGGGAAAATTCAAAATTCAGGAGTTCGATATCAGCGAAATTATTTGGGGGCTTCATTTGCTCATGTTACATTACCTTCTAAACCGAAGTTGTCGTGTCATTTTGTATCAAAGGTGCCATGAGGTAACAGCATAACACATTTCTGTTTGCCCTCTCCCCTCCAAGAAACGTAAAACTTCCTAAGAAGCTCATCCATATTTCTGTTCGGCAGAGGGCAAGTCAATGGCTAAACATCACGACACCAAGTTTATTGAGACATCAAGCGGCATTCAACACAACGTGGACGAACTGCTCGTGGGCGTGCTCAAGCAAATACGACTGAGGGCGAGCCGACAGAAGAAGAAAGAAAAGGAGTCGGCCACCGACGCTGACAAGCAGAGAAAGAGAATGTCATCTTCACGAACGTCAGCCACCCTCAACTCGGCCAAAGAGATGCTCGGCAAGCTGTGTATAATGGACGGGAAGTCCAAATCGTGTGAGAATCTTCTGGTGCTGTGAAAATTTGCGCGTGTTTGTCGAAGACTTGTTGGTGTGCACTTGGTGTACAGGAATTATCACAGTCCTCGGATGTGATACATTTGATGGCGCTGACATTTTTGCGCTTTTTGCGAGGGATGTCTTTTTGCATCTTGACCTCAAACTCTGGAGGCATCAGGAGGCAGTGTCGGGAGTATAAGACGTTGGGAAAGCATTAACACACGACCATCTATGGGCTATCTCACCCAAGAGGTTTTTCGTGGATGCCAAATTAGGCAGTGTGTGGTACCACTGTGCTCGGCGAACCTATTTTCGGATAATGTTCTCAACTATTCCCACAATTTGAGATCTTGGTCATCTGAGGTCTCGTCACTAAGCTAAGTCAGGTGATGATTTCTCACTAAAATGCTTGTCGTAGTAAGAGAAGACATTCGATATTGAACTCATATTTGTATCATATAATACAAAACCAAGCACGGTGGTATTATCGGTTTGGGTAAAATGAATTATTAAAAGTCTTAATGCAACGCAAAGCCAAAGGGTGTATGTAATATAAGACCGGTTTCGGCGCCGTCTCGGCCCCAATATCTATTTAAACAAAACAAATATAATCCAGTTAACAAATCATTATCAACAAAACAGATCTAACCACACATGCTATATATTCATAGGTTTCTAACGCAATTCAGGACTTCCAGTGGAACAATCTTTATGATTATATTAGTAGATTTAAATATCAAACATCGAAACGCAATATAACTTGGCCCCAATCTTCATTTTTACTTTAGGAGGTCAAGTCATCCTTGGTATAGTACTTCACATATTTGGCTACACTTCTGTTTCGTTTATCATATTTTTATATTTGCATTTAAATGCCTTTTTTAATTTCTTTAATTTCGCGATGTTTTGTATTGAGTCGACAGCGATCATTTTTGCGTCTCAATCAATAGTGCATCCTGTTTTATATGAGTGCTTGGTCTTGGCTTCCGGTTGTCTGTCGATTTGGGTCATCCTCTTAAGATCTTTTAGTGTTTTTTCTGTTCTTCAGACCTAACCGACATCATTTTTTACTTTCTTTGCTATATTTGTTGTTGCAATCCGTGCACGCTATTTAGTAAGTGGGGCCAGCTTTATTCGTATTCGGAATTTTGCTTTGGCTTAACCAAACGGTTTCTAAGCGTCTCCTGAGGTTTATATATGTCTGGCTCTGATGTCCCTTCTTGATAAGGTATTACTAGGATCTGCTTTTGCTCTTCACTGATGATAACTTTTCTGGGGTTTCATGGTTAACTCTTCACCGCCTGGAGGGTTCGATCGGAACCCCCTCACTTTTCGCAAGTGATTCGAGCCGATTTGAATGAGACGCGCGTCGCTTTGCAAGACTGAAGGGTGATAAATGTAACAAATTGTCACCAAAAATGGCATCAGGTCAGGTCGGGTCAATGAGTCATGATGTTTTTCTAAACCCATGTAGGACATTTCTGTTCTTCTAATATGAGACTGACAAAACCAGGGTGCAATTTGGTTTCTGGATGTCAAGTTTCTGAATACCATTCCAAAGCTCTTAAAAAGAAAATGTTCATGATTTCGTCCATTTTTAGGTCAAGCTCACGGTTTTGGAATTTTTGTGTCCATAGCTTTTGAAAAAGCAAATTACAAAAGCAAGGTACAGCCTTAACATTCGCCCCGGTGGTGGGGGGGGTGTTATGCCACCTCTCGGATTTTTCCGACGGGACCAGAAAGCGGTGGCGCGATGGGCCGCCCTAATTGGCACACCTTATCATCATCATACGTCGAGTCATCTCAGGTCAGGTCACCAGAGTGGGTCAAGTAAACTCACTTCCAAAATGTTTAAGATGGCATAAGTAAGAACAGGGTTAACCCGCGCCCCACCGGGGTCCGGCGCCACCTTCGCCCCACCGGGGCCATCGATGGCCCACCTCTAACTCCGAAAATATGGGGGTTGGCGAAAATCTACAAAGTGCATTGGAAGCTCGCGTGAATTCGGTACGAAATTTGCATGTGTAGCGCTCAGGTCATTGTTTGACCTTCAGAGGTCAGTTGGGTCATGATAGGTTATTTTTGTCAAATATGCAATGTTTAAGCAAACTGGGCATAACTCTAATACATTAGAGCTATTGAAATCTGGTAAATACATTTGATAGAAAATGCCAGACCTTTTTCCGTATGTGGAACGTCGTGACCTCGCCAGTGGTTTGATCTCTAGGGTCCTCCTAACCTGGAGGTCACGAAGACCAGAAGTGACCTAACTGTATATCAAATGAAAGCCAGTGACAAACATACACGATGGGGTTTGTTCGCGCTGTAGCATTAGGTCAAAGTTTTGTCAAATACTGTTTTTGCCCCTGGTGACTTGGTGCCTTGGGGTCGGGAATATGGCCCCTGGGATCCGGAGGGTGTCAGAACGCTTTTCTGAGCACGCTGAGCATTTTAAATAATTTTGTGACTTTTAGATCTGACGCTTTTCCCATGTTTTCATGGGGAGTCACCTCGTGACCTGACCTCAGTCCGAATTGAAAATCCCGGATATCTCGTGTGCCTGGAGGGTTGAGTGTGGAGTTTCATTGTGCTTGGATGTGCTCTTTGGCTCGAGTTGAGTGAGGTGACCTTGGTTGCCTTCTGGTGCCTGCCTTGGGTGACCCGGGGTAAAATTTTAGATTGATGGGAAATGATGGGTGGGAGGTCTAAACCGCGGCGTGCGCCTCGTTTTTCTGTTTCCCGAAAAACCTGGGGCATCGATGCCCGGTGGGCGAGGGTTGTCTATACACTAATCTCTATTATAATGGCCCCCCGTGCTACAAATATTTCGGTTTTCATATCGATGATCTGGGTCGATCGGATCCCTCTCCATCGGAATGCATTGGGAACGGGTTGGGTAGAGGGTTTTGTGTGGATCAGCTTAGTCACTCATATTTTCCAAATCGTGGTATCTTGGCCCCTTTTGAGGTTCACGCTGCAAGTTTGGACCTCTGACCTGTGAAAGGTCATCTGAGGCTACTGAAGCAGGTTTTCATGCTTGGTGCAATAACTTTGCAGGAAATGATGATAAAGCGTTTATTTTGATACCATTACTTTTGAATTATTAGTGCGAGTCGATGGATATGCATATTGACTATGCTAGGCCATATGATGGCTTTGACCTGACCCCAGGTCAGGCCATTTTTTATGTTTTGACCTGGTATATTCATATCATACATAATTAGATTTTCCATAACAAGAGGAAACGAATGGTGTCCAAAAAATGATTCTAACTCAATTCTGTCAGACGCTCGAGCCCAGAAAATCTTTTCTAACATGCTACCTTCTTTCACCTGTCATAACCTCAATAATGACCTGAGCCAGAGAGTGATTGATGCAGTTTTTCATAATTTTTTTTATGAGCTATCCACCAAATTTGTGTTTTTCTTTATCCCGCACAGCAGCCAAATTCGATGGGCGGGTATGTTTGAACACCCCACCCCACACACACACACCAGGCCGAAGGTTGGCTCGGAGGTCTACCGGGGCGGGTCTTGAATTCATATCATAGTAATGAGCATGACACAAGGATTTGAATAATATGCAACATGATCTTGAAAGGTATTGGTAAGGAACTTCCAGCCCCGGTACAATATTTTTCCGTATCACTTCTGGTTCCCGAGATCGTAGTGGGGGGGGAGGAGTCCGATCGAACCCCCAGGCGGTGGTGTGTACGAAAAGAGCCCAGGCGGTGCTGATTCAAGCTCATAGCCTCTATTGACTTAATTGGTTTGCGAGCTCATGAACTCTTATGGATAGTTATTATCATCTCTCATAGAGTTCATATTTTGTAACTCTTCTTCACATCTCGTCACGTCCTCGCAAACGTTGTAAGCCCGCTGGGTTAGTGATTGCGCGACCGTTCTTTGCGTGCCTGTGACTGGTGGTGCAGGCTGGTGTTCCAATATTAAACATCAAAACGATACGAGTTTTGATACCATATATTTGAACTCCTAGTAATATCCTAAAGATTGTTCCACCGAGATAACTGAATTGTTTCAGGTATGAATATGTAGTGAGGTGGTCAATATGGTACTGAAACCAGTCGTATATTAAATACAACCCTTTGGTTTTGCGCTGCATTAAAACTTTCAGTCAAAGTCATAACTTTTAGTAAAACAGGAGTTTTATATTGATGACCAATGGTCCTGTATCGTTCCTTTTCCAATGGAAATTCATGGAGAAAGTGATAAAGATTTATAGTTTCAACGATTCTCCAGGCAATTGTATTAAACTCTTGTTTTGATTTCGTTGTGTTCATATTGCCACTGATGTTCGATTGACTAGGCACGCTTATATGATACATAAATTAATTATATTCGGTGGATGATTCCAATGGTGCTTACATATCTTCTGTACACTTCTCAGTGAACGTTATGACAGGATACGTGTGATTTCATTGTATCCATGTAACAGCGTTTTTGGTCTCTAGCGGCTTCAAAAGTGGTTTGACCAAAGTGTTTTTAAAAATTTCGGTAGAGTGTTGAAATATATCAAACACATATTTACAATTTTCGTAGCCCAGCCCAATTTTTAGTTCTTAGGGGACAGTACCCTCCCACCTAGACCAGTGAAGGTGGTTCAGATTCCCAGACGTGCACAGGTTATTTTTTACGGGGGAAAACAGGTAAACGTATCGCTCGGACAGGACAGTAATGTCTGAGCACGTACCTTTTCAGAAATCCTTTCTCCCTGTTCTCACTTCCCTCCATTGAAAGTGGCGCCAATATATGGAGAACCATTCTTTATTATTTCATGAATTATTCATTCGTAAGAATCCAGATAACACATTAGTAACTTGACCTACATGATTTCTGATTTGGATTCCGGGCTTCTCTGAAATACTGAATTCATCAACGTCGGTGCTGGTTTGAAGGTGATTTTACCTGACAGGTTATCCTGATGTTTAAGTAGCTTTTATAGGGAATGGGGCGCCCTCATAATACAATTGAAACTTTCAGACTGGAAAATCAGCCTTTTAATAACTCACCTGAAACCCTCTGAATGATACATAATTCGGTCCAAAGCCCACAGTTTGCGGAGAAGTAGGTGGTTTCCTCCTAGTGTTTTCACCCTAGCTGTTCACCTTTCGGCAAGCCGTCAACAAGACGCCATGGAGGTCTGCAGTGAGGAATCTCCAACGATCACCTGTTACATGATTATGAGACCCGTCTTGAATAGGCAAGCAGAGTTTATTTTATTCTTAAACATACCGAGAGATAAGTTCAAAACCCACGGAAGTGCTAAATTCCCATGCTCTGAAACTTGATGTTGACCTAGATGTTGGGCATTGCTGAGGTGGAAAAAAGTTACATAAGAAAATCCACCAGATCCACCCGTCATTCGGTATTGATCTGTCATGTCTTTTAACAGACTATGGCCTGTCAAACATAAATCAGCTTAATGACGTCACACATTCCTTGCAGGCAGTGAACTCACCAGGGTATAGACCGCAACATGATATATACAGAGGGCAGCGTTATTTTACCTAGATTACAGAGACTCGCCCGGTTTCAGAATATGTATTTATAGATAGTCTATGGGGCCTTTCCAACACCCTCCATAAAAAGTACGAGGCATGGATGCCAGATTTTTAGGAGAACAAATTAAAGTAGCTCACTCCAAAAAAAATAATTGCATTCTCCTTTAACTAAAATCAAGGTTCCAGTTTCTTTCCTTGGCTTTTATCAAGCCAGTTTTTTATTTTAAAGAGATTTTTAACAAAATTTTCTCTGACATCCTTACCTCCACTATTTCTAGTTAAGGGTACTGGAATAGCCCCTATGTGATCCGTTTATAGTGGGGTATGTGTTGGCCTGTATCAACGTGATGCTTCTGAAGCATTGATGCATCGTTTCCTAGATCTCTGCCACGTGCCAATGACGTGGTCAACTCTCGATTCGAAGGGAATAAACATTATATTATAGACTCTAGCGAATAAAATGCTCATTTCGAAACGTGCGCTTGAACTATTGTCATAGACTTTCCCTGCTTCAGTGGTTTAATGCTTTTTAAAATGTTATTTTTGCCAAAAAGTTTGTACTAAAAGATAAAGATAATAGCTATAACAAGGTTGGATCCTACGGCATTGTCAAAGTCAAATTCAAGCTTGAAGATCGCCATAATCATTAATCATCGATAGTCATGATGTGTGTTAACACGCACATTGGAGGGGTGCCTCGGAGGCCCCACCAATTTTAAAAGGTGCCGGGAGAACCGCTCGTAGTCACACGATACTCAGCCACATTTGAGAGAATTCAACGGTGCGTGGATTAGTGAAAAAATGAAAATCGGTAAAAAATTATTTGACTTATAGGCTTTTAAAGTCATATCTGCATTTTGGGATCCCCACAATCGCGCGGTTGGACCAGTTGGATTGCATTGAAGACCGAGTGGGGACGTCATAACGCCATCTTACTGGGAAGATATGCCAAGGTCAATGGCCTTGACCCCAAAATTGTACGAAAGCTTCTTTGCGACCTTCCCTGTGTGACCCTGGTCCACCTTTAGCTTATTACCGTCTTTTTCCCGCATAATCACAGCATTTTCCGATAGGTTCCCAGCATGGCCAATATTTGACCTTTATATCCTCGTTTGACCTTGTAGATGCTGACCTAGGTCAATGAAAATTGGTTATGATGTAGATCCCCATAGGCCCCTTCCACATCCCAACCTGGGTTTTTCTGCGCCTCGTTGTTTCCAGGATCTTAGGGGCCTTTTTTCGACAAAAACGTTTATTTTCACTTTCACTTTCTCATCATTTCACAACGTTGTTTTCCAGAGACAACCTCTTACCGCTTCCCCCTTCCCACCCCGACAGGTTGCACTCATTAATTATATTACTGATCGCGTCGATTTCAAAATTTAGCAAGACATACGCCAACTGCTCCCCCAAATTGCTGAAATCCGACATAGGTGTCACTGCCCGCGTTCTTCGGCGCCACATCACATCTCATATTTTTTCCAGCGTTACAGCGGTAGTGTCACTACTGACGTTTCCCGGCGTTCTAATGCAGCTCACTAACAAACAAACAGAAACGCACGTCATGTTGCATAATACGCAGCTACAACAATAATCGCGACCCGTTGACACTAATCTCCGTGGAAGCCACGAGTTGGTCGTCCGGTGGCACGTCCGAGCTCCATATAAATTTCCATTTTTCCTTATGGGCTTGGATCCGGTTACGTTCACAGCCAGCATGCCCTCAGCATAAAAAGTTGATGTCCTTTTTGCCCTTCCTACTAGGCTGCTCCTCCCCATCTCTTTTATTTCCTGGTGACAATATACTGTTTTACAAGCAGCAGATAAGATTCACTATTGAAGGAGCTTGTGGATAACCTAAAGTACGGTCTCGTAGTGGAGGAAATTGTCACGTAGATTTATGTGTTTTGTTTTGGCAAATTGTGTTCCATAAAGGCTTTACATTCACATTCAAGAAGAAGTGTTTTGATATCTGGTTCTAGATCGTACGCACAAGGGCTGCCTATAATGCCCCTCACGGCCAAAAATTTTTGGTAGGTATATAACGGTTGATGATTCGGTAATGCAGTGATTGTAGCTTTGTTGAGATAGTGCACTTGTATGGGATTTCAATATCTTTTGCCAGTTTTGTGGCTAACATTAGACATTTCCCATTTGTTCATACCGTTGGAATTGTCTTTATCACCTGTTTATCGTAAAAATGTTTGACACGGCACATTTTCAAGGCACTCTTTTCCTTCCCCGTTGAAAATAATCTCATTCACTAAATCGGGGTTGATCACGCATCTTTCTGATCGGCGTGTGTTTTTCCATGCAGCGGGATAGCCTGTTTAATTTTTCCAGCATGAAAGTTCTGCGCAGCCCATTGTATTTTTTGTAACTGGCCTAAGTTTAAAAGTCTCCCTTTGTTCACCAGATGTTCGATTCGCTTTATCCCTGTAGCATCTTTTTTATTGAGAGAGTCTTTTATTGGAGTAATTTCCATTATGCCAAGTGACTGTGCTAGAATATGCTGACTTCATCGTGGGTAAGTGTTGTTGGATGAAATTGGTATTGTTTTGTGAAGTCTGGGATCTTCACTTCTTAATGAGGTGCCGATTTTCCCACTCTTAAAGATCTTTAATTCAAATCCACTAGACGACCTTAGTTCTTTCTCCACTCGATTCATATTGATGGACATTCGCTTTACCTGTCATTGAGTGGTAAAATTTGCTACATCGGTGCATTTAGGCCCGTATTTGATGTCTTGACAGAAGCTCTCCTGGTACTTTTGGTGGACGCCACGCAAATTTATTTCATAATTAGCTCTGAATTTGTGCCAGCTCTGCGTTTTATTATGCTGCTCGAGCAATATATACCATTTGATGCTAACAATGTTTTGAGGTTACTATCCGGCCCTCGATTGTTAGGTCACGCTGGGACCACATATTGGTCGTGTTCCTGATTTTTGTGCACCTGAGAAAATTATCATCGCCGCATTGTGATCGGAAACTGAACCATAATCCTGAATTTTCAATCTATTGACCGCTGTGATGCCGTTGATGAATCTATTTTTCTCGGAGTGAACCAGCCACATAAGATTGATTTATCTAATTTATTTAGCCCGAATATTTTAAATTTACCTATAAGGTTATTGACTTTGGTCAACATCGGAAGGAAAAGTCATGTCGTCATATTGACTGACTTTTACTTCTATGCCTGAAATAGTTATCCCTTTTATTACAGAGATTTCCGCAGCTTCGGGCGCATTTTGACTGCAATGTTAAATAACATGCTTGAGATAGGTGAACCTTGAAATGTTCCCCGCGTGCACGGGACCACTTGAGGTGTATCCATTATTACTGATGGTTAGGGCTCCACTATAAAGCAGCCTAATCCGCATAGTCGGTCCGAAATTAAATGACCTGAGAGCATACATTATGAAATCGTGTTCTTAAGTCAATGCATTTTGTAATCGACGGATAACAAAATTCCGGCAGATTATCTATATGACGTATTCAATCATATCACTAATTATTCTCGGTTTTCGCCAATAAAACGCCCTTTGATACAGCCTGTTTGGTTCTTATGGATAATTTTGTCGATTACTCGCGCAACTCTTGAGGCCAATACTTTGGCTATGAGCTTATAAATTACGTCAGAATATTGGCCTTTTATTCTTAAGATAAGCTGGCTACCTTTTTGGGAATGAGTCAAATACCTCGACGATGCAAAATAAACAACCGTCTTGGTGCTTTGCTTCGTTTGCATACTCGATGATTAGAGGTCCTATATCGTCCCAAATAAGCTAAAATTCGGCGGTAAAACCGAGATCCCAGCCGTTTATTTCGTGCCATGCCTTCCAGAGCCAAATTGGCTTCGACGAAGGATATAGGACCTTCACATTCGCGCTTTTCTTCTTCGTTAAACGTGGATCACCCTGGTCGAGCGCAAATTCGCTGAAATCAGGGAACTGTTTCTGCTTTGATTGATAAAGATTGCTGAAGTGTTTAACGCATGTCTAGAATTTCGGTCTTCCCCGGATAATCTGGTCTTGGTCTGTTTTCAGCGTGGATATAGACTTTTGGGCTGATCTAGTTTTTGCGAATTTGAAAAATAGGCTGAGGGTTTTCTCCTTGTTCCATATCTTAGAGGCCTACCAGGCCCCTCCAGTGCGCGTTAGTGCCAGACCCCTCTTCAGTGCGGGTGTTAAGCAGGAGCTTCATCATGACCGTACTAAGTCACTTCATTGACTTGTCGGGTCACCCTTTAAATTTGACTCAATATAGCAATACATAAATGAACTTTTTGTACTAGAAAGAGGATGACAATGGCTTATCAACGATTCCCGCTTGCCTTCTGGGTCAGAGGTTATCAGTGAACAAGTAACCACCTCATAATACTACGTATCGTCTTCGATCTCAGTTGATCTCAATGCTCTCACCTAAGGCTGATTCTGCACCGGTTTGCAGTTCCAAGAGCTAAAATATAATATATGTATAATATTGATCATAGAAATATAGGGCTGCTGCTTCTCTAAGGCGAGTAAGATGGTCTTGAAATCCAATTTTGCATAATAGTTCATTCTAAAGCTGCAATAGGTATTCCATTCTTGACATTGGGTGGTCTTTAATACCATAATGATAGCAGTTTTGAAATATTTGGACCTCCAGTGGCCTACATATTTTCCTGATGAATACAAAGAATGTATTCTTTACATTTCAATTACCTTTACGATCAGCTTTCGGCTGTTTTTACGTGTTTTCCTGACCAGCTTATAGTTTTTAAGAAAGAACGGGAATCGTGTTGATCCTCTATCAAGGCATAGCAGGCTCGCTCACTCTCCACCAGGGTGAAGGTCAAAATGACCATTCGAGGTTGCGGAGTGCAATGTTACGTCATGATGGAATATCAAATTTATAAGAAGAGCATGCAATAAACACGCATGCGAAATTTGATGGATCGAATATTATCGTCCGTGCACTACTCTGGCCCAGAACAGCCAACCACATCACCTGCAACCATGACAACCACATCACCTGCGACCACGGCAACCACATCACGTGCGATCACGGCAACCAAATCACCTGCGACCACTTCAACCACATCACCTACGATCACGGCAACCACATCGCCTGCAACCTTGCGCCACATCACCTGCAACCACGGCAACTGCAACACCTACGATCACAGCAACCACATCACCTGCGATCACGGCAACCACATCACCTGCGACCACTTCAACCACATCACCTGCAACCACTTTAACCACATCACCTGCAACCATGCAACCACATCACCTGCGACCACGGCAACCACATCACCGCAACCATGACAACCACATCACCTGCAACCACGGCAACCACATCATCCGACCGGTGTTCTCATTAGCAGCCCGCTTATCACTGAAATCATAATAACTTTCGACCCTGTTTGTTGCCGCTTATAAGCTCAAGTGAGCTAATTAGTGTGAGTGTCCAGTATTTGAGCTCCTCACCCAAGAGCTCATGAACTTCCACACTTGAGCTTGCATGAAGTTATAGCCTTCAGCGATATTCTAAAATGTGATGTTCAGTAACCTGTAGTGCCATGGTCCTAGATCTCACTAGAAATTCGATTGAATATCACTGAAATAACCATACGGAGGTTTTGAATGACGTTGGGAAAACGTTTCTTCATATCTTGGTGCCTGAGATAGGTAAGTGAAAAGTCCATCTCACTTCAGATATATGTAGTCTGGCGTGGTGGAACAGTGACGTGAGTGTTTCTACACCGTAATGGTTTTATAGCTTAATCCTATCGATTCAGGTGATTTATGTGTTTTTGGGCGAGCGCAGAACCATAACTGAGAGCCGGATTTCCAAGAAAGTGACTTTATCTAAGAGCTGTGCTTCTGTTCTATACAGAACTGGTTCAGTTTTAACTTCAGGGGTGTGAACAGTTTTATAAAACGTGAAGCAGTCTGGGATTCTACAGCGCTGGCTGTGACCGGTCCGGCGACAGCCGTTATCGTCGCCTTTCTGACATTGTGTACTGATCTGTGGATAAAGCCTCCTGGGGGCAGGAGGGGGAGGAGGGGATAATGGATCGGCGCTGCAGCGTGTCGTCAGGGACTGTCCACACAGCGGCATTAATTTTGCATGCGTCTGTGTCTAATTGGGAGCTATTGCTGGCTCTGTCATCGTAATGGGAACTGTCGCCGCGTGAGCGCTGGGACGGGATGCCACTCTGATTCACTCTTATCCGCTATGTCATGCCGCATCTATCGGTGATAAATGACATATATGTCGCTTCTAAAACTTTGGAAGCTGCAGCAGATATGGAGAGGAGGGGAGGAGAGCGCTGCGTTCTGAATGAAATTTTGTTTGTTCTGGAAACCAACAGCCACATCCCGCAGCCTTTATTCGAAAATGATGTTTTATTACCGGCTACTATTTTGAATGGTAGCCTCTGTCAGAGAGAAACTTAAGATTCGCAGCCTCTCCATCTCTCCACCCTTCACCACGCAGAGTTGAAATTCAAAAGTTTTGATGATGTGGAATAAAGACACGTATGATTTAAGGGAGTCGTTCATAGGGCACGATGTGAATGGACCATACCTGGTGACATTCGAGCTAGTTTGGCAAATGGATTTCTGCTGTAATAAAGTCTCGCCTACCTATGTTGCGGAAGTACCCATAACATTACTGAAATTTCCGTTCATCCAGAATTATTGTCTACCACGTGGATCACAAAACCGTCAAAGGCCTCTACGGCTGTCAGCATCCCAGCGCTCCGTGGACCAAGGGTGCTCAGAAAGACTACATTTCTAACACCAAATATGAGCTCACGGCTTTTATTGTCAAAGACCTGCGCTATTGAAAACCCGGAACACTGCTATTCAATCCTAAAATTAGCTATTTGGTTCCTGTCTTGCTTATTCTAGTTCAGGAAGCAAACAATAATTGGCTAACTGATTCCCCATGTTTATCTTTTTTTTTATCAGTAATAAAGCTTCTGATTCTGTTATGGTTTGAAGCTTCATTCATAGGAAAGTTGTCTTTTTTGTCCGAAGAAACTCCAAACGGGCTTTAACACCCAACCCAGTGGGCCCCCGAGCCACCTTCGCCCTGGTGGGGGGTGTTCAAACACCCCCTCGAACTCGGCTCCTATGCGGGATAGCGAAAAAACGCGAAGCCTGCTGGTGGACAGCTCATACAAATTCATGAAAAAACTGCATCGGTCACTCTTAGCTCAGGTCAATGCCAAAATGACACAGGTCATTTTTATAACGACACCGGCGACACAAGTCTACACTTCAAGTAATCTACAGCGAGACGTGTGATTCACCGCTTGGAAAAGGATAACATCTTCATGATATTTCCTTCTCGTTGAGAGAACATACTAAAAATGCGAGCAATTCTACTCCTCCTTCCGAGAAACACTTTTGAAGCTTATCAAAAACACTTTCAAAAGTAATTGTGGACAGTTAAGTAAGCCAGTTTTAAATCAAGCTATTGTCGCTGCAAGCAGCACTTTCCCTACTGTGAGTCTCATGATTGCAAAACTAAAGACTTCTAGTTCCCCTGGTCAGGTACTAATACGTGTATTAAGAAAATTTTGAATTACTTCATTTGCGCTTATAAAATTTTCTGGTATGGCTGCCTCAGCCGCGACTTGGTGTTTTTGTTCCTCACCTGTGCTGGTGAGCCCGCCGCGGTGACGTCACGGCGGCAGCAGTAGGTACTGTCCCAGCAGCGGACGAGCTGGAACAATACGACCCAGGCACAGACCCGCGCCAATCGACGCACCAGGAAACCTGCCACAAAGCAAGATGGATGGTCACCGGCCTGGCACTCAACACTCAACAATACTGCATCGATAAATTACCAGGAACTGGGTGGTAAAATAAACATGCAAGGGAGCGAAAAGCGGTTCCCATATATGTTGCTATGAATTGATAACACTAAGTGAGACATAGGGACAGCTGATTTGAGACAAAATAAATACATCTGCAGATGAGAAAATGAGATGAGCATTTGGACTGCCCAAAAATTTGAATTGCTTTAGTGATGGTGGAACAGGGAGCAAAAGTCTTCGACTTTACATTTTCGTGAAACATATCTCAACAGGTAGATTTAGGTCCGCTGTTAAATTTGCACACAGTTTTTGTGGTTTCTCTCATTCCTTTGTCTCCTTTGACTTTATTTAGGATACACGGTAACAAATAGTATTGTGCAATACGCTGAAATCTCGAGCGCCCTTTCCCTGGGTCGGACAGAAGCCTGTTGCTGAAGCGCCATTGTGTGTCGCTGCCGGGGCGGCTCTGGGCTGATGATACGCGCCTGCACGCAAAACGGCTGGTCCTGTCAGCGCACACTTCCTTGGAAAGGTCACCATAAAACAACCATTCTTAAACTGGGCAAAGCTGTACACAGAAGCTCCTCTGGAATATTTTCCTTCTCTTTGTATGCGAAACGAAACCTCTATTACATTTTGGTAGGTTTTGGACTGTGCTTTGAGCCATCTGAGCTCTGAAACCTAATCATCAGGACATACAAGCTGAAATGAAGGGCACTTAACCTGTATTCTCTTATCCTAACCTTTCACTTTTCACAAATGGTTGAAGGGTGTTTCACCATTACGGGCACACCCGTGAATGTGCTAAAGTGCCGAAATACTGATTGTGTGACGAGGGTGTCGGTGTGACATCTTTCAGTTCTTAATTTATTGTTCTGAAACATCACCTGCGGAACGTTATCTTCCTCAGATCTCGCATTTTACCTTTTACCTTATAAAAATACACGCATATTTTAATGTATTTCAGCGTGGGACTCATCTGTCGATGGGCTATGTTTGCGAGCTCTCAGACCAAACACGCGCAGTGGAGGGGGCTCCTAAAACGCCCTCTTCCTATTTCCCGGAGTGGCCAGAGAACTGTTCTCACAGCCAGGTAACGCTACATGGCTGCATTTCCGAGAGTTCATGAGCGTGTCGATTGGTGAAAGAACTTTGCGAATCGGCCAATAGCTTTGTTTTACTTAACAGTTTTCAAAGTCAGACCTTTATTTACAACCACATCACAATCACGTGGCTGCGTTGGTTCACTTGCATTGTAGACTGAGTGGTGACGTAATAATTCCATATAATCGGGGTAATATGTCAAGGCCAAGTCACATGAAGGTCAAGGTCATACAAACATCTTCAAAGTAATTGACCCCAGCATTTTGGTCAGATGACATTTTTCTGTATGACGTATGCTATCTTATGATTTAATTATACCGTTTGCTGTGGTCATGGGGTCTCGAAGGAGCAAGGGGAATGAACCAGGATTGAGCTATGGCAGGGCACCAAATTCGGCCTCTGGGTGGGCTCATTACCCCCGACACCATGCACACACAGAATGGCATAGGCTGAGCCGAGGGCGCGCCCTAACTGACTGCGCCACTGATAATGGCGGCATTGGTCATAGCTCTTCAGCATGGCACAGATTTGACATTTGCGACCACGTATGACCTTGAAGACATTAATCCACGTCAGTGAAAATTGTCCGTAATGTAGACCCCTAATGCCCCCACAAACCCCAAGGCGAGTGCTTTCTAGCCTTCTTGGTTTGTGAGATCTCAGGGGGCAATTAAGGAACTCCACTATGCGTTGACGCCAGACCCCATTCCACTGCATGTGTTAACTGTTTGTGAAGCCAATGGTAATCATAATCACGTTATGAATAATGGTTCGTATTCATGGAATAAGCTAGTATGTAGTTATCGAAGCACGTCATTTTCTAGGTTAATTCCAAGGTCTCAGTTGATAGGATAGTGGGATGGGATGGAGCCCCACGCTGAAATACATAAAAATATACGCGTACAAGGTGTTCAAATTGTCAGCGGTAACAGGACGCCTACAAGAACTTCGACATCGAACGACTGCCACCTGTGGTGATTCTACACCTGAAGCGGTTTTCCTACAGTGAAAACGCCTTGCACAAGACACAGACTCATGCTTCTTTCCCTCTTAGTGACCTCGACCTCAGTATAATGGTTAGTGGGCCTTTGCAGTTCTCTGGCAGCTTTGTATATGATCTGTATGCTGTAGTAGAGCACCATGGCAGCGCCCAGACCGGCCACTACACCGCCTTCTGCTGGAACCAGCCAGCGGCGCGCTGGCACTGCATGAACGATGCTTCTATAATGGAAGTGCCGGCCGCAAAAGTGAAGACGGCATCAGAATACCTGCTTTGTTATGCCGCCAGAAATGTGCCATGATGCGCACGTCGTTAACTCTAGGTGTGTTGCAATTTCGAATGAAGAATGGATTTAGTTAAGAAAAAAACATGTCGGAAATTACTATTTGCTGCATATGAATGGTTAAGCAGGTTGTGATACAGTCTTCTCTGCTTATTGCTTGTCTGTTTTATATCTAATATAATTTGAAAATTCAAAGGTCAAACAAGGCTTGGAAGCTGCATATACTTTAAAATCAGTTCCCAAGGTCATGAATGACCCGCGATTAGCTCATTGATCTTTGTAACTTTTTAATTCCAGTCAAGTTTAGTGACCTTAGGAGACTTCATTTGACATGTAAGCGTATCGGCACAAACATTCAGAAACGTTTTAACCGTTTAACTCATGCTATACCGAAGCTCGTGTAAAAAGTAGTATGGTCAGGTTACAAATAACACACTGCTTCGTACTGTATCATATATGTATTATTCAGTCTTGAAAGGGACAGGAGGGGGGGTGAAGTGGAGCGTCAAGACCTTTCCCCAATAGGGCAGGGTGCAAAATACTTCTGGTAGTGCGATGGTTAAATAACTTTTTTACATTGAACGGCAAACATTACCCCAAAATACACTGATTCCCTTGCCCATGCCCAGGTATGCCACGTAGTTTAGAATACATTTCCCGCTTGTTGCTTTTCCCCACGTTTGTCCCATGTGTGTGAGCAGAGCTACCCAGTTGCTGGGATGAGCCCGGAGTCCATAGTCTCGGCTCTCCTCTACATGTGTCCTGAAGGTATGCACGGCGGCACGGATGTCCCAGTTCTCATTACAGCAGGCTTTGCTGGGTAAATCCCGGTTCTATCTGCCTTGCGAGGAGGAGATTATGTGAGCACTGAGGAACAAGCGCTGGTGGATCCCACCTGTCCCTCCACCAAACATCGATACCCAGCCGTTGGAACGCTGCCCGGGCCGTTAAGTAGATTGGGACATAAAAGCCGGGGATTCGTATCTTAAGCCGATTAATTTGTTATTAACTGAGAATGATTGCAGTCAAAGGGAATATGGCACATTGATGCAATTTCAGGCTGTGATGATTTCAGGGCTAATCATTGCTGAACACAATGGATATGGCCTTATTTATGCTGAAAAACATTGTAAATAGCCCTAACAGTTCGTTTTATTGAACTCTTCTTTGTTGAAGGTAAAAATCGCAAAACTGCGTGGTGGAAAATCGGCGAGATTTGGTAACGCTTTGTGCCGGATTGAACCTTTTTGATTGCCAATGGCAATGAATATAAACACAAATAAAGCGTTCTAGCTCAACCATCGCCCCACCGGGGGCCATCGATGGCCCCCTTAAGGTCTTCTTCGAGATAGCAGAAAAGGACGAGAAGCAGCACCGCGGTTGAGGGTTCTATCTCTCACCCCATCATTTTTCCACCACCCTGAAATTTTTTACCCCGGGTCACCCAGGGTCAGGTCACCAGGCGAGGTCAACCAAGATCACCTCACTTCAACTTTTGAGCTCTATAAGAGCTACATTTCTTAGTCGATCAATTTGAAACATCCTACACTTCATGGCCCCTCCAGGGTCTACAAGGTGTATATCCGGGATTTTTTAGGTTTTGTGACTTGAGGTCAGGTCACGAGGTGACCTCTCCCATTGAAAAAAACATGGGGAAAAGCTGTATTATGATCTAAAAGTCACAAAAACAATTGCAAATCCCCAGCTTACTACGTTCTTGACCGTTGCACGGATCCCAGGGGTCATAGTTTCCCCTTTGACCTCTCCGAGGTCATCCAAGGTCACCAGGGTTCAAAAACAGTATTTTAACAATAACTTTTGACCTAATTAAGCTAGAGCGCTGAATCAAACCTCATCGTGTTTGTCTCGTCACTGGCTTTCATTTGATATACGAAAAAGGTCATTTTCTGACCTTTCGTGACCTCAGGTCATATTAGGTCACAAGGTGACCTCTGGAGGTCAAACTACTGGCGGAGGTCATTACATTCTACATAAAAGAAAAAGGTCTGGCATTTTCCTATGAAATATACTTAGCCAGATCTCAATAGCTCTAATGGCATATAGAGTTATGCCCGGTTTTTTAAGCATTGCATATTTGAGTGAAAATAGCCTATCGTGACCTAAATTGACATCTGGAGGTCAAACCATTGACCTGAGAGCTTACAAATGCGAAGTAATTTCTTTTTGAATTCACGCGAGCTTTCTAATGCACTTTGCAGATTTGCGCTAACCCCCATATTTTCGGAGTGAGAGGGGGCCATCGATGGCCCCCGGTGGGGCGAAGGTGGCGCCGGACCTCCGGTGGGGCGCGGGTTAAAGAGGCTGTGATCAGGAAGTAGTGTCACTTATCAATTTCGGCTATTTGTTCTTGATACATAAAGACATATTTCATTTTAGTCTCGAAAGTAATCTATACGCATTTATTGTCACCAGTACCAAAGGCACTTTAGGAGGTAGGTTTTATAGATATCCAAGCAACAGGTATGTATTTGCGAGGCGGGCCTGATCATTACGTAACGCTATCATGTTAAATTGATAACGCGTGACCACCAAGGGAAGGACGGGGTGGGTAGAGGTGAATTTTTTTCTCCGTGAACAGGAAGTTCTGCGGCAAAATTTATTTCAATGAAATGTTTTTTTCAGCATGCTTTATTGCGTGACTATATCAGTTAAAATGTCCTTATGAAGGTACCACATTCCCTATAAGGTTCAGATACAGGTGATCTGCAGTTCAAACCTCATAGTTATAGAGTACTTCATCTTAACACGGTCAGTGGAGAGGGGTCTGGCAGTTAACAAGTGTTGGGGCTTTACGACACACCAACCGCTGAGGTTCAGTGGCCTCGCCAACACCCATCCTAGAGGGAGGGCATAATGGGAATCGGAAAGACTTATGCATGAGACGCACCCGGGAATTTGAGCCCGGGTCAGCGGTGTAGAAGTACGGGCACTCTTCAGCACCACTGCATGCAAGAGGGGCCTGGTGCCAACACACGGTAGAGGGGCCTCTAAAGTGCCACCTTGAGGTCTCAGAAACCCAGAGGGTTACAACAACGCTCGTTGAATGACTTGTGGGGGCTATGAGGATCTTTATCGTAACAAATTGTATTGACCTAAGTCATGCACCTATCTTCAAGGTCAAACGAGGTCATACTGGCCAATTCTGGACCGTGCTAAGGACCTATTGGGAAATGCCGTGAGTGAGCGGAGAAAAATCGCAAATACACTGAGAGCGGACCAATTTGAAGGACCCATACAATGTTTTTAGCAACTTTTTAGTGAAAGTCACTCAAGATCATCTGCCCTATGACGTTGATCTGATATATTCCCCGTAGTCTTCACTTTAAGAAGCGCAATAGTCATCATTGGGCGGGAAACAATGGTTTGACCTTGACTCATGACCTTTGACCTTGACCTGGGGTCATGAAATTGAGTTACCCTAACTATGAGTCCATACTACTATAAGTATAAACGTACATACCAGGTAACATCATCTTAACGGAATCACCGGGTCAATGACCTTGAAGATTTGGGTACAACCTTAATCTGTGACTTAGACCATGGCCTTCATATGAAGTGACCTTAAGATATAATCCGGATTATATAACACGATGACGTCACCACTCGGTACACAATGTAGATGAGCTGGCGTGACCGCGCCATTGTAGCCATCACAAAATATGTATCTTGTTTTTGAAAGCCTGTACGTAAAAAACGTTGACCGATAAAAAAAAAATCCACCACAAACAAATTGCTGGTTATCTTTGAAAATATGTGGAGTGGGGGGGCATTAGAACCCTTCCACTAAGCGTGTTAGGCCTTATGTAGGCTTTGGAACAGACCACATCCGATTTGGGTGACGATTAGTAAACGAATGGCGCCCAGTGAGACGTAGTATCCCTCGATTTTCAGCGATTAAAACACCCTCACTCGGGATCTCGTGGTCTTGGCATAAAATAAGGAATTCACTCGCTCGATTTTCCACGTTAAAATGACTCCCAAATCGAAAAAACTACGGAACTGCAACATATATTCTTATTATATTTCCCTCTATCTTGAAATTATAC
This sequence comes from Lepas anatifera, assembly GCA_034440635.1. Classification (NCBI taxonomy): domain Eukaryota; kingdom Metazoa; phylum Arthropoda; class Thecostraca; family Lepadidae; genus Lepas; species Lepas anatifera. Next base: position 279,107 of record JAOTON010000172.1, read on the forward strand.
GAATTGAGCTTACTTCATGTGATGTAAAGACACTTATCTAAGTAACACAAAAAAACATTTGTCTGAGTGGCACATGAACTCCTGTCATTCCTTGCTTCATCTGTGCATTTTGAGTATGGGTTATGACTTAAAACCAACGGATGGATAAAACAGTCGATGCCAGGAAAAGTGATACAATTACAGAAAGCACCTTTAAGCTGTAGCTATGCGAGAAAATGTATCGATTCCGTCTTTCGTCGTGAACTAAACAGATGGACACAAACTTTCCCACGGGTGACACGGGTCCGCCGGTGATGGTCCGAGCTGTAGATAAACACAAGGACAGATAGGTCACCGCTCGGACCGCACGCCGACACAGTGAGGTAACGCACTTCCGTCACACCCCCAGCCACCGAAACATCGACGGCGACGATGAGGGTGTTAGCGCTGCTCCAGCTGGCAGTGTGGACCAGCTTCTGTAGCGGGCTCTGCCCCAGTGAGCGCTGGCAGGAGTTGGACGGAGCCTGTTTCCTGGTGACCGGCTACACCGGTCCCGGGCAGCTTGATTCCGGCACGTGTCGGTGGGAGCATCCCAACGCCTAGGAGAGTCTCCGACCGGGCGCCAGGCTTCGATACGCTGGCAGCACGTCTGACGCCGTCTTCTGCTGAGGCTGAGCCGCACACCCGCAGAACCAACAGGAGCGCTCCGCTCACAGATGGAAGCAGCCGAGCTCCCAGGACAGGGCGTCACCGCGAGCGCCCCGCTATTTGCCAGGTAGGTATAGTATAAAAATGCCCAGGAATGACCTGCAAGCCTCGTTTTATGTAGAGTTTCCATTGAGTTGTGCAATCATATTTGTGCGTGCCCATACAATAAAGCTTTGCTACGAGGCATTTTAGGCGGGAATATCAGGCAGCTCCTGAGGCTTATCAAACTGGAGGCTACCTCTAGCGAAAAAACTTATATTTATCCCGGAAAATCCCTCCTGGTTTTTTAAGTATGGTATAGCTGTGTTGGCTGCAAAACTATTTGTATCCCCTATAACTGCAAGCATGCAATATTTTAGCAGTGGGCCAGTGATGGCATACCCAGAGTTATTTCAGCATGTCACATACCGGAAAAATTAATTACGGGCTCATGCTTAAGCCATATTTACTAATATAGATGTCGTGCTGTTGGAAAACCATCTTTACCGAGAATTGCTCACAAAAAATATTCAAAAAAATCATCTAAAGACATCAACGCATTTCTCTCGTACTGTTCCATTGGTGTAGCTCCGGCTGGAGCATGAAACATTCTAAAGATACAGTACAGGCTGTAGATTTTGAAGGAAAGTAGACTACTATTCCCTGTAGATAAGACACATAGATTATCTAACTTTACTGCCCAATAGCCGTTAAAGGCGCATGACTGCTCAGGTGGAGGTGGGATCCTGCCCCGACGGGTGGAGCGAGTACGACAACATGTGCTACTGGTGCTCCAACCTGACCACCACTGTCTACGGGTACGACCTACGCGAATTCTGCAATGACCTGGCACGTCCCGGCTCGGAGCCGGCGTCATCGCACAGCGAAGAGGCGGACGAGTTTCTGGGCGGATTGCTCCCGAACGACCCAGTCACCGCCGCCTGGCTGGGACTGCACCGGCTGGCTGGCCTCGAGCCCTGGCACTGGTGGGACGGCAGCACCTTCAACTACAGCGCCTGGCAGCAGCAGCCCTCCGACAGTGACGACTGTGTGGCCCTGCACCGGCGCAGTCCCGGCTGGAGCCCAGTGTCCTGCTACTTCCCGCGGCCGTTCCTCTGCCAGCTGCCCCTGCAGTTTGGAACCGAGTGAAAGCATGTATGGATTCCAGTACACTCTGGAATTGCGTGAAGGCATGTGGTTGCAACAAATGAGTTTGTTCACTGCGTCATTGCAAATGGCTGTTATGGGACTTGGTTGTTAAATACTAAATCACTGGCTGTAACGTAATTTCGGAATACAGGGGTTTGATAACTCTTCCCATTTGGCTGTGATGGATTTTTGGGTCAGCTTGATTGTCCCACTTTATGTCCTGTTGATAGAGAAATGTGTGATGCCCCGGTCACGGGTTGTGGAAGGTAAATTTTCCATCGATGGTATGAGGAGTAACAAAGTACAATCAGTGTCCGGTTTTTCTCAATAATTTTTTCAATTCTTCTGGCAGCCCTGGAGCAAATAGTTGTAAATTATACAACAGAAGTGAAATAAAATGGGATATTCTTTGTTACACAAAGGAGGGGTATTATCATCATGATTCCCAGGCACCGAGATCAAAAGTGTTTTTGTTTGTAATAAGTGAGCCGCATGCCTTCTAGATATAGTATACAGAATTTTCGCTAAGTTAATCGCAAACGGACTAATGAAGGAAGTGGAGAAGCTGATTGTATTGGATCAGACGGGCTCCATTTGCGCAATCACGTAAAACAGTCTCTACGCATTTTGCGCCAACTTTTATTATACAAATTTGCATCAGTGTTTTCTGACCTGTACAATATACTGCGCGTACATTAGCAGGCCCAATATATTCATAGGTGAATTGCTCGTAGGCCAACATTTGCAACCCAAATTGACTTGACCAAATTCGTTACCATGAGCACATGAAAAAGTGGAGCATCACTAGGTAAATCAGCTATCATTGCTCTTGTTTGCTTCTACATGGATCATTGCATGTAAATTTGAGGTCATTTAAAAAACTGGCCTTGAATGACCTTGAAAATTTCAAGGTCCATGTGCTCGTAAACTGATTATAAAAGCATAAGCAAGCATATGGTGAATTGCACTGGTGAAGGTAATTTAAGGCCAGTGACATTGGTCGACATTTGATATGGTTGTTGACCTTGGATGAGCTTCGGCTAACAAACGGATAGGAGTTAAGCAGCTTAGTGGATATCAATATATACATTTAATGATATTTTGAAATTGGACCATCTTTAGGCCACGACAATGTTGACCTCGAGAAAGTCAGATATAACAAATTACCAAGGTAGGACCCTAACATTTTTAGAGATTAAAAATAATTATTTTTGAATTAAGTTAGAATCAATTTGGGAACTATTCACTTCCTCTCACTACGGCAAATCAAACAATGATTATACTGGGTCAAAACATGAATATTGCGTGACCTAAGGTCAGGTCAAGGCCATCACTGACCGCTTAAACATGTAAAGTAAACCCACGCTGAATTCACAACGAAGTTTCCAATCCACTTTTTCGGAGTTATCGATGCCCCCAGTGGGGCGAAGGTGACGCCGGATCCTCGTAAGGGCGCGAGTTAAGACCCATCAATATATAATATTATTCTTATATGACCGAGCACACTGATATGAGTTTCACAGGGTCACTTGAGGGAGTGGGCACTTAAAGTGAATGACCTATGCCTTATGCGCAATAGGTCAAGTGTAATCAAGCAAAGCGCATTAACACGCGCACTGGAGGGGGGGCCTCGGAGGCCCCCACCTGTTTTTCCAAGGTGGCCGGAGAACCGCTCGTAGCCGAAAAACGAAACGTAGCCACATTTAACAGAATTTAATAGTGCGTCGATTGGTGAAGACTTTTTGAAAATCGGCCGACAATTTTTTGACTTATAGGCTTTCAAAGTTAGACCTGCATTTTGAGATCGCCGTAAACGCGCGGTCGGACCAGTTAGCTTGCATTGAAGACCGAGTGGTGACGTCATAACGTCATATAAGCGGGACTATATGTCAAGGTCACTTCACATGAAAGTCAAGGTCAAGGTCAAAGGTCACAGGTCAAGGTCATATCTGCACTTTCAAGGTCACTGACCACCGTGCGTCCGGCCAAATGACGTTACCCCGTCTGGCATATATTATGCTATGACGTCATCGGTAGGGTACCCCAATACAAAGGTCAAGGTCAAAGGTCAAGGTCAAAGGTCATTGGGAAGGTCAATCCTCATTTCCCGCCAAACAGTGGCTACAGTGTTAGTCAAAGTGTAAATAATAAGTAGTATACCATATGGTGACCTTAAAGGTCAATGACCTTGGATGACCTTGACCAAAAAGTTGTGGGGAAGCCTCTTTGAGACCTCTTCTCTATGAACCTTGTCCACCTTTAGCTTATTCCCGCCATTTATCTGCATAATCACGGCATTTACCAATCGATCCCAGCATGGCCAATATTTGACCTTTACGACCTCGTTTGACCTTGAAGATATTGACCTAGGTCAATGAAAATTGGTCATCATGTAGATCACTATAGCCCCCACCCACCTACCAAGTGGCGTTTTTCTAACTCTCTTAGTTTCCGAGATCTTAGGGGGGCCTACCAGGCCCCCTCCAGTGCGCGTTAGTGCCCGACCCCCTCCAGTGCGGGTGTTAAAGCAAAGGGCCTAAGCTATGACCCAGTCCGTGTTAATTGTTGGTCCTTGATGATCAAGTGCAGCGAGTGGGACGGCTGAGATCTTGTGGAAACCTTCATGAATAAGCTCATATACCCATGACTTGCAATGACTCGAACTAAAAATAAGAGGGTCGAATCGAGCCACCGCCCCCGCCCCCTGTATGAGGAAGGCTTATGCACTTCTTATTGATTTTCTTGAGTGAAGTGTCCATCACTACATATATATCTATTATGTTGGTCATCGAGATAGATAGATAGATTACTATCATCGAGATTCCAGTGTTAGTTGTATTGGATTTATTGGATTGTTAGATAATTGGATGTCATGTAGTGTGCTACTAATTCCAGCGACTATGCAGTTCTTCTACAAGTCAAACCGTGGTGTAGGCTCTGGCGGTGACAACATTGCTTCTCTTGCACACACTAGTCCATAATAAATTGATCCCATCTTCCGATCCACCGTCCTTGATCACTTGCGCCATGAAAAGATAAGCGGACATTTCGCGCCCTGTGCCCGACCGCGATCAGTATTCACTATCCAGTGTGAAAGGCTGGGAGGAGCTGCGGCTTCATCGGGTTCAGCCATCAGCCGATATGGGAGCTCATCGGTCACGTGAGTTATTGAGTGGGAGTAGCGGCGGTACCATTCACGGCACCTGGAAATAGACTGTTTCCTTTCACGCCGATGCCCTAGGCGTTCACTGGCAACGGAACGAGGCTATGGCAGGAAATTGGTGTAAAAAGGAAAGGTAGCGATAATGATGAAAGCTGCTGGAAATACGATCAAATATAGAACAGAATCAAAAATAGTTTGGAGTAGTTTCAGATGACAAACAATGGGTCTTGAGAGACAGGTTACTGAAATAGGCATATGCGTATGACTTATATGCTTAAACACGTGCATTGTCGGGGGGGCGGTTACCCGCCCCTTGGCTTTTTTAGATAGCGCAGCGCCACCGTACTTGGCATACCTTTTCTCTAATCATTTTTACAACTTTTGTCAAAATTGTAAGGTTAGGTCATCTCAGGTCAGGTCACCAATACAGGTCAAGTGACCTGACCTTAAAAAAGTATAAGGTAGCATAAGACAGAACAGGGTGAACTTATCCGATTAAAACGCATATCACACAATGGGCCAATCGAGTTCTCTAAAATATTTTCTGGTATTTTTTATATCGATGGCGGAAGGTCACGTACGACCCATGAACTCTCTATTGGGAATACATGGGAAATGGCTTTAACTGAATTACTCAGTAATGGATGATTATAAAGCGTTCACTGTAACTTCATTAGGTTGGATTTGTCTATGCAGCGCTAATGATATGCATTTTGACCTAATTTGACCTTGATCTGACCTCAGGTCAGGTCAAATGCCACACTTGACCTGATATGACCTAGCACGATCATCTTATACATCATTCAAATTGGTTTACTGCGATAATTCCAATGGTCTAAATTGTTTTGCTCTAACTTTACTCGTTCAGATGTAATGACCGAAAGCTATATGGCCTTGCCAGGCTGGTGCGCCCCTTAAGCCCAGTAATGAACGAAAACCTTCATTTACATATTATCCCTACGACGGCATGTCTTGACTTCTAGTGACCTTAAATGTGAACTGACAAAAAATGATTCAGGTATTTTCGATAGAGAAGTGGATGGGCTACCCAACGGCGTAAAAGTAGTATTTGATATTGTGGGAGTGTGCAGAAATGAATTTCATCACCCCTTAACCCGCGCCCCACCGGGGGTCCGGCGCCACCTTCGCCTCACCGGGGGCCATCGATGGCCCCCCTCTAACTCCGAAAATATGGGTGTTAGCGCAAATCTGCAAAGTGCAATAGAAAGCTCGCGTGAATTCAGTAAGAAATTACTTCGCATGTTTTAGTGCTCAGGTCAATGGTTTGACCTCCAGAGGTCAAATTAGGTCAAGATCGGCTATTTTCACTCAAATATGCAATGATTAAGCAAACTGGGCATAACTCTTATGTCATTAGAGCTATTGAGGCCTGGTAAAAGTACATTTGATAGCAAATTGCCAGTACTTTTTTCGCTATGTGGAACGTAAAGACCTCCCGCCAGTGGTTTGACCGCCAGAGGTTACCCTCATGACCTAATATGACCTGAGGTCACGAAAGGTCAAAAAGTGACCTTGTCGTATATCAAATGAAAGCCAGCGACAAGACAAACACGATGGTGTTTGTTTCACCGCTCTAGCTCAATTAGGTCAAAAGTTATTGTCAAAATACTGTTTTTGACCTCTGGTGACCTTGGATGACCTTGGAAAAGTCAAAGGGCAAATATGACCCCTGGGATCCGTGAAAGGGTGTCCAAAAACGTTGTTCTGAGCAGTCTGAGTATTTGCAATCATTTTTGTGGCTTTTATATCATGAAATAGCTTTTCCCCATGCTTTTCCAATGGGAGAGGTCGCCTCGTGACCTGACCTCAGGGCACGAAATCGAAAAATCCCGGATATACACCTTGTAGACCCTGGAGGGGTCATGAAGTGTAGGAAGTTTCAAATCGATCGACTTTGAAATGTAGCTCTTACAGAGCTCTAAAGGTGAAGTGAGGTGACCTTGGTTGACCTCGTCTGGTGACCTGACCTTGGGTGACCCGGGGTAAAAATTTCAGGGATGATGGGAAAATGATGCAGTGAGAGGTAGAGCCCTCAACAGCGGTGCTGCGCCTCGTCGTTTTTCTGCTATCCCGGAAAAACCTTAGGGGGGCCATCGATGGCCCTCCCGGTGGGGCGAGGGTTAACATGTGCGAATATTATGCACGAGCCGCACCTTCTAGTTACAGCCATAGATAGCATTGTGCTTATTGTTATCTGTCTACTGTTATCTGTCTACTATTACATTGTCTACGGTCTACTGTTATCTATGTTACAGCTTATTTTCTCTGGAAACGTTGCCTTTGCAATAAACATTTCTGAGAAAAAAATGTGCATTAGGTAATCTAGTGATGTGTACATCGCTTGAAATATGTCTGAATTATTCACGCTGAATCTTTATCAGCATTGGAAATACGAACTAGAGTCGGTGAGGCGAAGTTCATTTGTTCACAAAAGGTAGGCAATGGAAAAAACATAGCACCAGGAGTTGTTGGGTAGGCATTCCACGGCCAATGCCAATTTCTCAGTTTAAATCCCGTAAAATTTCTACACTCCGTGTAAACGATGTCTGGGCAAATGTCAGATATTTGCAATCATACGCGAGAAAACTGTAATTCGAAACGACTGACTTCTCCACTAATTAGCTCCTCAAGCTCATTTTGTACGTTCAATTTTCCATGAGGCCTGACTGTGGTAGATGACCTTGACCTCTGACCTTTGATCTTGACATTGATCTTAATGTGGGGTGACCTTTATATATAAACCGATTAAATGGCATTACTCCTTAACCACTCGGTCTACAATGCAGGCGAACTGGTGCGACCACGCGATTGCGACAATCTCAAAATATAGGTGGAAAGTTATAAGCACACAAATTATGAACTGATTTTCAAAATTATGCAACTAATAGACGCGTTCTTGAAGGTTCTCTAATTTTCTCGGCTCTTCATTCATCTCGAAATAATATATTTGGGGGAGGGGCTCTTAAGGATTCCCTCCACTGTGCGTGTTAACACCCGCACTGGAGAGGAGGTGTCTAGCCCTAACGCGTTCTGTAGAGGGGCCTGGTAGTCCCCCTAAGATCTCAGAAACTAATACGCGTAGGAAAACGCCGGTTGTGGGTGGGTGGGGGCTATAGTTGTCTACGTCATGGCCAATTTTCATTGACTTGGGTCAATATCTTCAAGGTCAAACAAGGTCATAAAAGTTAAATATAGGCCATGCTGGGGAGCTATTGGGAGATGCCGTGATTGTGCCGGAAGAAGACGGACAACAGTTAAAGGCGGACCAGGGTCATTGAAGGAAGGCTACAAAAACATTTCCCTCAATTAAGGTATGAAGGACATTCAAGGGCATTAACACGCGCATTGACGGGGGCGGGTACCCGCCCCCTCGGGTTTATCGGAGACAGCAGAAAAACGGCGGCACGCAGCGCCGCCGTACTAGGTATACCTTTCCCTCATCATTTTTGCAACTTCTGTGAAAATTTTAAAGATAGGTCATCTCAGGTCAGGTCACCAGTATAGGTCAAGTGACCCGACCTCAAAAAAGTTTAAGATAGCATAAGTCAAAGCAGGGTGAACTTATCCAATTGAAACTCATATCACATAATGGGCTCACCGAGTTCTCTAAAATATGTTCCGGTATTTTTGATATCGATGACCAAAGGTCAGGTACGAAGCATGACCTCTCCATTGGTAATACATGGGAAATATGGTTTTTACTGAATAACTCAGTAACAGATGGCGATAGAGCGTTTATTTTAGCTTCGTTAGACTCGCCTTGGCTTTGCAGTTCTAATGATATGCATTTTATATAATTTGACCCTGACCTGACCTCAGGTCAGGTCAAATCTTTGATTTGACCTAGCAAGGTCAAATCATATATCATTCGATTTGGCTTGCTGCGAGGATTCATAGAGTTCAAGTCGTTTTGCTCTATCTTTACTTGTTCAGATGTAATGGCCGAAAAACTTAATTTACATGTTATCCCTATGACGGCATGTGACGGCATGTTTTTTACCTCTGGTGACCTTAAATGTGACCTGACAAAAAAATGGTTCAAAATTTTCGATGGAGAAGCGGATGGGCTACCCAACGCCGTTTACCGTTTTTTGCTACCTAACGTGGTTCTCGAGATCTTAGGGGAGGGGCGGGTACCCGCCCCTCGTCAATCCGAAGGTGGCTCAGACCCCCGTCAATGCGCGTGTTAACCTATGAGGTCACAATATAGTATACAACCTAATAGGTACACTATAACTAACAATATAGCAACTGTTTGGCGGTAAATGAGGGTTGACCTTTACCCATGACCTTTGACCTTGACATTTGGCATTAGCTTTACACTGAATTCCCTTAACACGTGCCCCGCTGGGAGGGGCAAAATTCTCCCCCCTCCTCCTGGTTTTCCCCAGATAACGCAAAAACGGAGCAATGCAGAGCAACAAAACTTACAGGACCTTATTCCTGATCAATTTTACGTATCTGAAAAAATTATTTAGGTCAGATCATGTCAGGTCAAGGAGCTATCCAAGGTCAACTGAACCGACATCAAAACCTAAAATCGCAAGTTTGAAGCGGCGCCTAAGGAACATCTGCTAACCAATCTGTTTGAAACTTTCACAATATGATAAAGTCATTAGGGTCTACAAATCTGCTCTCTCGGAATTTGGATATTACTGACCTAAAGTGGGGTCAATTTTTGGGTTACCCTATTATAAGTCTAAGGGTAAAAAATTCAAAGGGCTTGCTTTCAGTAAATACTGGATAGACAAAGCTTAAAATCCTCACACAATGTATTATTACCACGATCTTGACCATAAAGTTGAGTTTTTGACCACCTGACACCTCAAAGGTCATGTCTGGTTAAAGGAGCATACAATGATTGTTTTGCCAATAACTTCTCACTGAATTGAGATAGAGCTCCCATTTTGCTTGCATTGTGCTTATATTCTTACGGGGAGTCGTTTGATATGCAACACCAGCATACCAGGTCAACCTGTGATCCTGAAAAGGCTCAAGCTCAGGTCATTTTCACAATTTTTCCTAGCAAGGTCATATCATACATAATTCGATTTGCCACGATGAGAGGAGTCAATGATACCTAAATATTTGCTCTAGCTCCACTGAGTAAATATTTAGAGGTGGAAACGTACATTGCCCTGATGTAAACCTATGGAACCTGCTTTGACCTATGCTGACCTCAATATTGCCTTGACATAAAAATGTTTCCTATAATTTACCTTCGTCTCATCAAGAGCTTTCGAACGCCGTCCGTAATTTTTCTTTGCCTTCTCTGGGAAATGAGATACGGAGAGGGGGGCGAAAAACGCCCGTCATGCCAGGGACCCCAACGGGGCGCGTGTTAACTATAATATCATTGCATAACGTACGTCAGACCGAGTAACGCCATTTGACCGGAATCACTGGGATCAATGACCCTGAAAGTGCTGATACGGCCTTGACCTGTGACCTTTGAACTTTACCCTCGTCCCACCGGGGCCATGGCATCGATGGCCCCCACTAAGGTTTTTTCCCGGATAGCAGAAAAACGGCGAGGTGCAGCACCGCAGTTGAGGGCTTTATCTCTCACCTTATAATTTTCTCACCATCTCTGAAATTCGTTACCCCGGGTCACACAAGGCCAGGTCACCAGGCGAGGCCAACCAAGGTTACCTCACTTCAAATTTTGCGCTCTACCATAGCTACATTTCTAAGCCGATTGATTTGAAAGTTCCTACATTTGATGAGCCCTCTAGGATCTAAAAAATATATCCGCGATTTTTTTATTTCATGACCTCAGGTTAGTTCATGAGCTCACCTCTCCCATTGAAAAGGCATGGGGAAAAGCTGTATTATGATAAAAGTCACAAAATTGATTGCAAATGCTCAGATTGCTCAGAAAAGCGTTCCTGGAAACTCTTCCCGGATCCCAGCGGCGGTATTTATCCTTTGACCAATCTGAGGTCATCACAAGTCACCAAGGGTCAAAACAGTATTTTGACAATAACTTTTGACCTAACCAGGCTAGAGACCTGAAAGAAAAATAATTGTGTATGTCTCGTCACCAGCTTTCATTTCATATACGGGTAGGTCACTTTATGACCTTCAGTGACCTCAGGTAATATTAGGTCACGAGGTGACCTCTGGAGGTCTAACCACTGGTGGGAGGTCGTTACGTTCCACATAGCAGCATGAGTGGCATAGTGGCATCTACGGCATGAGAGCTTTGTCCAGTTACTTACTTTAATTACTGAGCTACTACTTTACTACTTTAATTACTACAATTACTGAGCTTTAGGATGACATTTGATGTATATTTGATATAATTTTGACCATAGGTGGTTCCAGAAGCTGAAAATGGGGCGTTTACAATGTTATCCATCCGAACTCTTCCAAAGTAAATAGATTACTTACAGAATGTTAGGGAGGGGTAAACATAAGCCTGCATTGATCGCATATATCTATTATATGATGATAAGAAGCTATAGGCGTGCTCAGGTACCGTAATTAGGGGTTCACACTGTAGGATTCAACTCGGCCACGCAAGGCCTCATTCAATCTACCAATCGAAGGAAAAAAGTCGACGATGATAATGTCCAATTTATTGATGCAATGGCCAAACAGCGGATGAGAGACAACAATGATAACCGACAACAACAACGCCAATATTTACAAATGGTAACATATACCCATTCCAATGGGAAATAACAAAATCCCAGAGCAATATGTGACACTCGATATATACGCGTGTAGAGTGAGTGAGAGCGTGAGTGATTGGGAGAGCGTGCGACGGCGAGGAATAAATCGCCGGCGGGCTCGATGCCGTAATTGACAATGAATTCAGCGACGGCTGCAAACCGAAATCGGACATGCAGTGAGCAGGGATCTGCTCCGTCACGAGTGCAGACCCAATGACACGACGGTATTGTCAGTGCAACTGGGGGGAGCGGAACACTCCAGGAGTGGCCCTGGCGAGTGATCGCAATGCAGCGGTGGAGGAGTGGACCAGCCCAGAGAGTAGCCCTGGCGAACTGACCGGTGTTGTCACCACGCAGCGCGCCTTTATACCCGGCTGGCAGTGGTCACGTGACCAGGTCGCGCTCTGGTTGGTCGGCCGGGTGGGTCGTTGGTGTGGTGGCAGTGACCCGGCGCGCGCCTGTGCCGGCGGCGGTGGTCGGCTGACAGCGCCGCGACTGAGGGCGCGGGGTCAGCTGGTTGGCTGCGGCTGGAGACGTGTAGCGGTGCCGTGGCCGCTACAACACGCACTCAAGTTCAGTTTAGTGTTAAAAATGTTGGGCTATTCCTGTTGGAAATTAGGGTAGCCGGGAGCCCGTTGGAAATAGGGTTAAGCATTGCATATTTTAGTGGAAATAGCCTATGGTGACCTAACTTGACCTGTGGAGGTGAAACCGTTAACCTAAGCGTTGAAACATGCAAAATGATTTCTTACTGAATTCACACGAGCTTTTTAGTGCACTTTGCTTGTGCTAACCCCCATATTTTCTGAGTTAAAGGAGGAGCCATCGATGGCCCATGGTAGGGCGAAGGTGGCGCCGGACCCACGCTGGGGCGCGGATTAAACTTGACCTCCATGTGAGGTGACTTTGACATCCCAGTTATATGGCGTTATGACGTCACCACCCGGTCTCTAAAGTAAGCGAGCTGGTCCGGTCACGCGATCGTGGCGATTTCAAAATGCAGGTCGGATTTTGAAAGCCTATAGGAAAAAATCGACAGATTTTCAACATTCTTTCACTAATCGAACGCCGTTAATTCTCTTAACCCCGCGCCAGTGGACCTGCGAGGCACCTTCCCCCGGTGGGCGAGGGGTTTCAAACATCCCCCTCGAACTCGGCTCCTATGCAAAATAGCGTAAAAACTCGAAACTGTTGGATAGCTCATACAAATTCATGAAGAAACTACATTGATCATTTTTTGGCTCAGGTTAATATTGAGGTCATGACAGGTCAAAGAAGGCTGCATGTTAGGGTAGTGTTTTTGGGCTCTAGCGTCTGACAGAGTTGAGTTAGAACCATGTTTTAGGCTACTTTTGCTTTCTCCCGTTACGGCGAATCGAATGATGTATAATATGACTAAGCTAGGTCGAAACACAAAAATGACCTGACCTCAGATCAGATGAAGGTCACTTTTCAACCTAGCATAGTCAATATGCATATCAATTGACTCACAGTAGCAATCCAAACGTAATGGTATCAAAATATAGGCTGTATCATCATTTTCTGCAAAGTTATTGACCCAAGTCTGAAAACTGCTTAAATAGCCCCAGATGGCCTCTCAGATGTCACAGGTCAAAAACTGCAGGATACGATTTAACACGCGCATTGACGGGGGTCTGAGCCACCTTCGCTTTGACGGAGGCCGGGTACCTGCCCCCCTAAGATCTCGAGAACCACGCTAGGTAGCAAAAAACGGTAAAGAGCGTTGGGTAGCCCATCTACTTCTCCATCGAAAATATTTAACCATTTTTTGTCAGGCCTCATTTAAGGTCACTAGAGGTAAAAACATGCCGTCATAGGGATAATATGTAAATGAAGGTTTTTCCGTCATTACATCTGAACAAGTAAAGATAGAGCCAATTTACTTGAACCATATGAATCCTCGCAGCAAGACGAATCGAATGATACATAATATGACCTTGCTAGGTCAAATCAAGGATTTGACCTGACTTGAGGTCAGGTCACGATCAAATTAGGTAAAATGCATATCATTAGAAACGCAAAGATAAGGAAAATCTAATGCAGTTAAATAAGAAACGTTCTATCTCTATTCATTACTGAGTTATTCAGTTAAAACCATTTTCCCATGTGTTTCCAATAGAGAGGTCATGGCTCGTACCTGACCTAAGGTCATCGATATAAAAAATACCGGAATATATTTTAGAGAGCTCGGTGGGGCCATTGTGTGATATGAGCTTCAATCGGATAGGTTCACCCTGTTCTGACTTATGCTATCTTCAACTTTTTTTAGGTCAGGTCACTTGACCTGTATTGGTGACCTGACCTGAGATGACCTAACCTTAAAATTTTGAAGAAAAAAAGTTGTAAAAATGATGGAAAAGGTATGCCAAGTACGGCGGCGCTACGCGCCACCGTTTTTATACTGTCTCCGAAAAAACCCGAGAAAGGGGGGCGGGTACCTACCCCCCATCAAAGCGCGTGTTAACCCTCGCCCCACCGGCGGGCCATCGATGGCCCCCTAAGGTTTTTTTCGAGATAGCAGAAAAACGACGAAACGCAGCACCGCGGTTGAGGGCTCTATCTCTCACCTCATCATTTTCCCACCATCCCTGAAAATTTTTACCCCATGTCACCCAAGGTCAATCACCAGGGGAGGTCAACCAAGGTCACCTCACTTCAACTTTGAAGCTCTATAAGAGCTATATTTCTTAGTCGATCGATTTGAAACTTGCTACACTTCATGACCCTTCCAGGGTCTACAACGCTTATATCCGGGATTTTTTCGATTTCGTGACCTGAGGTCAGGTCACGAGGCGACCTCTCCCGTTGGAAAAGCATGGGGAAAAGCTGTCTCATGTCTAAAAGCCACAAAAATGATTGCAAATACTCAGACTGCTCAGAACAGCGTTTTTGGACACATTTTTACGGATCCCAGGGGTCATATTTGCCCTTTGAGTTTTTCAAGGTCATCCAAAGTCACCAGGGGTCCAAAACGGTATTTTGACAATAAATTTTGACCTAATTAAGCTAGAGCGCTGAAACAAACACCATCGTGTTTTTCTCGTCACTGGCTTTCATGTGATATACGGCAAGGTCACTTTCTGACCTTTTGTCATATTAGGTCACGAGGTGACCTCTGGAGGTCAAACCACTGGCGGGAGGTCTTTACGTTCCACATAGTGGAAAAAGGTCTGGCAATTTCCTATCAAATGTACTTAACCAGATTTCAATAGCTTTAATGGCATAGGAGTTATGCTCAGTTTTCTTAACACGCGCATTGACGGGGGACGGGTACCCGCCCCCCCTCGGGTTTTTCGGAGAAAGCAGAAAACGGCAGCGCGTAGCGCCGCCGTACTTTGCATACCTTTTCCCTCATCATTTTTACAACTTCTGTCAAAATTTTAAGGTTAGGTCATCCAAGGTCAGGTCACCAGTACAGGTCAAGTGACCCGACCTAAAAAAAAGTTTAAGATAGCATAAGTCGGAGCAGGGTGAACTTATCCGATTGAATCTCATATCACATAATGGCCTACCGAGTTCTCTAAAATATGTTCCGGTATTTTTGATATCGATGACCTAAGGTCAGGTACGAGGCATGACCTTTCCATTGGAAATACATGGGAAAAATGGTTTTTACGGAATAACTCAGTAACGGATGGTGATAGAGCATTTTATTTTAGCTGCATTAGACTCGCCTAGGTTTGCAGTTCTAATGATATGCATTTTATACAATTTGACCCTGACCTGACCTCAGGTCAGGTCAAATCCTTGATTTGACCTAGCAAGGTCAAATTATATATCATTCGATTCGGCTTGCTGAGAGGATTCATATAGTTCAAGTCATTTTGCTTTATCTTTACTTGTTCAGATAAAATGGCCGAAAAACTAAATTTACATGTTATCCCTATGACGGCATGTTTTGACCTCTTGTGACCTTAAATGTGACCTGGCAAAAAAATAGTTCAAATGTTTTCGATGGAGAAGTGGATGGGCAGCCCAACGCCGTTTACCGTTTTTCGCTACCTACCGTGGTTCTTGAGATCTTAGGGGGAGGGCGGGTACCCGCCCCCCGTCAATGCGAAGGTGGCTCAGACCCCCGTCAATGCGCGTGTTAAGCATTGCATATTTGAGTGAAAATATCCTATCGTGACCTTTCTTGACCTCTGGAGGTCAAGCCATTGACCTGAGTGCTTAAGCATGTGAACCAATTTCTTGCTGAATTCACGCGAGCTTTCTAATGCACTTTGCAGATTTGCGCTAATCCCCATATTTTCGGAGTTAGAGGGGGCCATCGATGGCCCCCGGTGGGACGAAGGTGGCGCCGGACCCCCGGTGGGACGCGGGTTAAGAATTCCAGGGGTCGAAAAATCTACCATTTTGGCATCCTAAATGGTGACAGTCTAAGGAGGGCAAGGTGACAAAAAACAGCCGACATTTTTCCTCCCGACCAATAACGGAACAAATCGCCGAAATTGGCATCTGTAATTTGAACTTGCAGTGTTTTCAACAACTAGGATGGTCCATGAATATCCATTGGTATCCTACTAACGCAAAACGTGCTACATTTTGCAGCCTGGGCTGGTGACACATTGCTGGTTTGACATTCACAGAAAGAAATTTTACGAGGGCAAACCTTTTCAGACCCTTGTTTACATGGAAAATTACTAGGGTAAAGACGCAAAGCTTGTACGTTCAAAATCCGTGCCACGAAAACAAGGGGAAATACAAGGAAAAACCATGTAGAACAATAGTAGAACCATAGGCGTAGGAACCGGGGGGCCAAGGGGGCCACTGGCCCCCACTGTTCTGTGGGGGCCCCCACAGAAAAGTGGTATTGATATGAAAATACCAGCAACTGTAACATAAAACAATAAACCCAAACGGACCATATAGCTTGCTCGAAAAAACCTCTTACAAAGCTGGCCTGGACTCCTGAGCTGATCTGAAGTCTTATGAGTCGGCCTGGGGCCCCCTGAGCTGTTCAGGGGCCCCTGAATTAACCTCTGATGTCCTATGAGCTAACCTGGGGCTCCTTGAGCTAATCTAAGGTCCCTCGAGCTGGTTTATGCCCCTCTGAACTGTTGCATGGTCCCTAAGCTGAACTGGGAGCCATCAGCCTGAATGGGCCCCTTGAGCTAGTCAAAGACCCTATACAAGCCGATCTGGGGCCCTTGAGCTGAGCTGGGCCCCCAAAGCTAATCTGATGCCCCCCTTTGCTAAACTGGGGCTCCTAAGCTGATCTGGGGCTCACCCAGAGTTATAGGGCCCCTGAGCTGAGCTTGAAGTGGCCTCCTTGAGCTGTTCTGAGACGCTACATAAGCCGATCTGGGACCCCTGAGCTGAGCCGGGCTCCTAAGCTGATCTGGTCATCTGAGCTAATCTATGACCCACTGTGCAGAACTGCCCTCCCCCACCTCCTCCCCCCCTTAGATGGACTGGGACCAGTAGAGTAGCCAAGGAGAGTCCAAGGGGTTCGCGGCCCCCTCCCCCGCACTTGGGCCGATCGTAAGCACTCTAAAGGATTCTCTGATCAGGGGGCCCCCAGAGTCAGTCTCAGGGGCCCCCGAGATTGGTTCATAGGGGCCCCGAGTCGGTCTCAGGGCCCTCCGCCCCGATATTTAGCATTAGAGGGCCCAAGAGTTGGTCTTAGGGACCCCCGAGAGGTGGTCTCAGGGGCCCCCCGAAAGTTGGTTTCCAGGGCCCCTGAGAGTTGGTCGCAAGGGACCCCCGAAAGTTGGTCTCAGAGGCTCCGAGAGTCGGTCTCAGCCTCCCACCCCCGAGATTAACACCCGCACTGGAGGGGGGTCTGGCACTAACGCGCACTGGAGGGGGGCCTGGTAGGCCCCCCCAAGATCTCGGAAACTAAGAGGGTTAGAAAAACGCCACTTGGTAGGTGGGTGGGGACTATAGTGATCTACATGATGACCAATTTTCATTGACCTAGGTCAATATCTTCAAGGTCAAACGAGGTCGTAAAGGTCAAATATTGGCCATGCTGGGATCGATTGGTAAATGCTGTGATTATGCAGGAAAATGGCGGGAATAAGCTAACGACGTACAAGGTTCATAGAGAAGAGGTCTCAAAGAGGATCCCCCACAACTTTTGGGTCAAGGTCATTCAAGGTCATTGACCTTTAAGGTCACCATATGGTATACTACTTATTATTTACACTTTGACTAACACTGTAGCCACTGTTTGGCGGGAAATGAGGATTGACCTTTCCCAATGACCTTTGACCTTGACCTTTGACCTTGACCTTTGTATTGGGGTACCCTACCGATGACGTCATAGCATAATATATGTCAGACGGGGTAACGTCATTTGGCCGGACGCACAGTGGTCAGTGACCTTGAAAGTGCAGATATGACCTTGACCTGTGACCTTTGACCTTGACCTTGACTTTCATGTGAAGTGACCTTGACATATAGTCCCGCTTATATGACGTTATGACGTCACCACTCGGTCTTCAATGCAAGCTAACTGGTCCAACCGCGCGTTTACGGCGATCTCAAAATGCAGGTCTGACTTTGAAAGCCTATAAGTCAAAAAATTTTCGGCCGATTTTCAAAAAGTCTTCACCAATCGACGCGCTATTAAATTCTGTTAAATGTGGCCACGTTTCGTTTTTCGGCTACAAGCAGTTCTCCGGCCACCTCGGAAAAACAGGTGGAGGGGGCCTCCGAGGCCCCCCTCCAGTGCGCGTGTTAAGTCTCAGACTCCCAAAGTCGGTTTCAGGGGGCTCCTGGAAGTCAGTCTCAGGGGACCCCCAAGAGTCAGTCTCAGGGGGCCTCCGAGAGTCGAGCTCAGGGGGCCATGATATATAGTCTCAGGGGGCCCGAGAGTTAGTCTCGGGGCCAAAAGTCTATCTCAGGGCCCCCCCCCAGAAGTCGGTTTCAAGGGCCCCTGAGTCAGCCTCAGAGGATCCCAAGAGTTGATCTCAGGGGGCCGCGAGAGTCAGTCTCAGGGCCCCCGAGAGTCAGCCTCAGAAGCCCCGCCCCCCTGAGAATCGGTCTAAGGGGTCCCTCGAGAGTCTTTCTCAGGGGGCCCCTGGGAGACGGTCTCAGGGGTCCCTGGGAACTAATCTCGGGATAAGTTATTATCAGATACCCCACCAATGTTAGTCTACGGGGGCCTTCTCTCAAGGGCCCCGAAAGCTAATATGGGGCCCGAGAATTAGTGTCATGAGTGCCGCCAAGTGCTGGTCTCAGGGGCCCCTCATAGTCTCAAGGGTGCCTCTCTCAGGAGACAATATTTACTTTCAGGGGGCCCCGAGTGATCATCTGGAGTCCTGAGAGTTAGTCTCATTTGTGCAGCAGAGTGATGGTCTCAGCTGAGGAGAGGTGATCTTGGATGCCCTCGAGAATTGGCCTCAGGTTGTCCCCCCCCCCAGTTTTTGTTTAAGGGGCCCCAAGAATCAGCCTCGGGGAGCGCTCAAAAGCTAGTCTCAGAGGCCCCTCCCCCTCCCCCGAAGTTAGTCTAAGGGGCATCCGGGAGCTAATTTTGGGGCTCTGAGAGTAATCACAAGAAGTTCTCCCGAGTTTTGGTCTCACGGGCTCCAAGTTGGCCTAAGACCCCTGAAGGCTAATCTGGGGCCTCCTAGAGTAGGTCTCAGAAGCACCAATTGCTCTGTCTCAGGGACACCCCCTGAGTGCTAGTCTCAGGGGGCGCCCCAGTGTTAATCTCAGACTGCTATCGGGAGTCAGTCCCAGGGTCCCCCGAAAGTCAGTCTTAGGGGACCCCAAGATCTAACCTGGATGCCCCCGAGACTCTATGTCTAGGGCCACCCGAGAGCAAATCTGGGGGGTCCGGTAGGTAGTCTCAGAGGTGCTGCCGAGAATTTGTCTTAGGAGCTTCGAGCTATACTCAGGGGCCCCTCAGTTTTGGTCTAAGAGTCCCGGGTAATAAGGCCCAGGGGCTCCTGACAGCTATTCGGGGGAGGGGCCGAAAATTAGCCTCGCGAGTGCCGCTAAGTGTTGGTCTTAGGAGGGCCTCAGAGCTAAACTGGGAATCCTGAGCTTATCTGGGGCTCACTTATACGGCCCCTGAGCTGAGCTGGGGGTCATGAGCTTAAAGTGGCCTCCTTAAGCTGTTCTGAGACGCTATATAGGCCGACCTGGGGCCCCTTAGCTGAGACGGGCTCCTAAGCTGATCTGGTCATCTGAACTAATCTGGGGCCCGCTGTGCTGAGCTGGGGACCCCGAGATGGTCTGGGATCCCTGAATACTTTAGAGTCACTGAGCTGGAACCGTTGAGCTATTCTGAGACCGTACATTAGCCGACTTGGGACCCTGAGCTTATCTAGACCCCTAAAAGCTAATTTGGGCCCTTAGCTAATCTCAGGCGCCCTGTGATGAACTGAACAGCCCCTGAGCTCGGCTGGGGCACCTGCACCGTCATTAAGTCCGCTGAGCTGAGCTAGGGGCGATGAGCTTGAATGGGCCTCTTGAGCTGCTTTGAGCTCTACACCAGCCGACCTGGGGTCCCTGAGCTGAACTAGGCCGCCAAAGCTAGTTTTGGGCTCTAAATTAATATACGGCCCCTCTGCTGAACTGAGCAGCCCCTGAGCTAGTCTGGCGCCCCATACCCAATTATAGGACCCGCTGAGCTAAGCTGGGGCCCATGAGCTTGAGTTGGTCCATTGAGCTGTTCTGAGACCCTATATCAGCCAACTTGGGGGCCCCTGAGCTGTGCTGGGCCCCACAGCTAATTCGAGCCCTAAGCTAAACTGAGGCCCCCTGTGCTTATATGAGGCCTCTGAGTTGGTCTGGAGCCCCTGCACAGTTCTAGCGTCCCTGAGCTAAGCTGGGGGCCGATACCTTAAATGGCCCATTGAGCTGGTTTAATACCCTATATCAGCCGACCTGGGCCCCTGAGCTGAGCTTGTCTCCCACAGCTAATATGTGGCCCCTGTGCTGAACTGGGGTCCCCAGCTGGTCTAGCGCCCTTGAACTCTGCTAGGGTCATTGAGCTGGGATCCGTAGGCTTAAACGGGTCCCTTGAGCTGTTCTGAGACCCTATATAAGCCAACCTGGGGGGCCCTGAGCTGAGCCGGTCCCCTAAGCTAGCCTGGCTTCCTGAGACAATCTGGAACGCCCCGTTCGGAGCTTTTAGAGCCCTGTGCTTATGTAGGGTCCCTTAATAAGGTGGTCCCATGAGCCGGTCCCTTAGTCCATGAGCAGGTTTGGGGCCCCCAGAGCTGACTGATTTGGTTCCTGAGCCATGGTTTGGGCACTGGGAGGCCTCTATGATGACTTGGCGGCTTCTGAGCGGCATAGGCATAGGAAACGGGAGAGTGGCGGGCCAGGGGAGCCACTGGCCCTCCACTGTTCTGTGGTGGACCGCTGCAACGCATATGCAAATATCAGCAACTGCAATATAAAACAAGAAACCCGGGCGGGCACGACAGCTTGTCTGGGAAAGTCCAGTTTTGGCGTATGCCCTCTGCAAACCCCTGGACCGAAAGCGCTTCATGAAAAAGGCCAAGGCACCTACTACCCGAGTGCTCCCAGATGGACCCCGAAAACTGGACCCAATCAAACTCTGGCCCAGACCGCTCCCAACACAGAGCGCTAATTCGGACACGCAACCCGCACCACAAGCCGAGCAGCAGCCGTCCCTCGGTCATCAACGGGCGTGAAGACTGCAGGCCGTCTTTCACTATGAAGTGAAAAAATATTATCACAGAGCTATTCGATGTGAGGGAACTGTTGGAAAAGACGTAACTAACACGCAATGTATGGAAATACCTAGTGTAGGCCGGTGTGTATGCGTGTATTATCGACACCAAATGAACAGTTTTAAAACTGCTCATAATTATGGGCCCCTTGGGCTGGGGGCCCCCCTTGAGCTGGGTCCCTTCTGGGGTTGGCCCCCCACTTTTCAACCGGTTCCTACTCCCCTGGGTAGAACCATAGTACGACAAGGGTTGCTAGAAGACGTTGTACAAACCTTGTAACTTAACTATGGTTAACCTACATGGCAAAGACAATGGCTGACAACGTCCCCACAAGCCCTCTACTAGGTCATGATTACCCCATAACAAGGGTAGAACAAAGCCTTGTGTCCGCTTTGTAAGCAACCGCAGCCTTCCTACAAGAGCGTGACGAGATTAGAACATTGCTTACACAACCGCTTTACCAGTGCGTAACGGGGAGGGAACAAGGGTGTTGCAAGGCTTCTTACAAGGGTAAAACGAGACTCGGATTACGTCTTTACAACAGCGGCAGATCCAGGACTTCATTTGGGGGAAGCTTGGGCGCTCGCGCCTCCCCGCCATAGTGTCTGGACAGCATCCGACTACGCATTTACTTTAGGCACTCTGACATTTCATGGTGTGGAAGGGGGCTTGAGCACTCTTAGCCCCTGCCCTTGTACCTACCTCTGCTTCAAAAGGAACTTTTCAGTCTCTATGCGAAAGCTAAAGCGTTTTCTGGCCCCAAATGCAACCGGAAGACCATCGGTAGAAAAAGGGTAAGCATTGAGCCACCTCTCAAGCAAGAAAATAACCTGCACGTTGTCTTACCCATATCGGTAAAACACAGCATCACTCATCAGGCGCCGATCCATCTGAAGACATCAACAAGATCATATTGGAACTCAACTCACCCTATTTTTCAAACGGGCCCATAAGGCAAACACAATTAGGTTCTACCCACTGCAGGTACCTAAGCCATATGATCAAATAGTCTGTGCTCGTTTGACACGAAAATATGAGCCTTAATACCAATATGGCATACATGCCTGAAGTAACCATATACCTACTTACCTGGACCTGGATTGAGCATTCCAAAATGCCTCACTTTTCAACTATTGGAACAGAAAGCAATACTTGCCACTCGCAGATCATTTAAAAATATTCCAGACAGCTTCCAAAGTTCCACGATTGATTAAAATAAGTCACATTTATTCTAACCTACACGGCATGCGTGCCAGGCCACTGTGTATTGCCACGGGTAAACAGAAAGCAAGATGGCGACCGTAACCCGAGCAGGTATTTGAAGCCATAGTCAAACGACAATGGCCGAGCAAGGGTGCAACAACGCCCTAGCTTTACCTACCAGCTATTTACAACGCCAATACAACGCCTAGTATTCAGTTAGTGCAGCGCTGGCGCGCAAGCAAGGTATGAACAAGGGTGCGTTCTTTGAAATATTCCAGCCTGGAATTCCAGGGACAGTGACGTCACAGCCGTTCTTTGAAACTTTTCCCGGGATTCCACGTGGAATATTCCCGCCATTTCGCGCGGAACGGTGGGAATAGAAAAAGCAGTCCCGCTCAAGATGGCGGCGCCCATGCATGAATTTCGTAACAGTAAGTTCGTGGACTCCAGTGACGGATCCAAGGGGGCCCAGGGGGCCCGGGCCCCCCTTAGCTCCGAAGCGCCTCTGTAAAGCTCAGCTCGTATCGGGCGCCGAAGGCGCCCGATATGAGCGGCGCGCCTGTACCCATTTCGTACGCCAAGGTGGTAGATACCACTTATTCCACTTGAATGAACACATACTCTTTAAAACCATGGCAAAGCGCCCCTGCCCAAACACTAGACGCCTTTACTGGTCTTTTGCGCCCCAGTAAAATGTTGAAGATGAAATTTAGAAAGCTAACAAAAACGCCCCGGCAAAGAAAAGGCGCCACTAGATAGCAAGATTGCGCCATGGGGAACTAATGCACCCCTGAGTAGCCTAGGCACCCCCTGGATGAAGCGCCCCTGGGTAGCCTAGGCGCCCCCTGGATGAAGCGCCCTACGGATACCATATGCGCCCTTGGCTAGGGAAGGCGCCCCTGGGCAGCAAAGGCAAATCTTGGTAACATAGGTGAACTGGACAGCATAAGCGCCCTTTAGATAGAAATAGGCGCTTTAGGAAAATAAAATGCTCACCTTCGGTAGAAAAAGGCGCCCTTTGATAGCCTAGGCGCCCACTGGAAAAAGCGCCCTAAGGATGTCATATGCACCCTTGGATAGCAAAGGCGCCCCTGGACAGCAAAGGCGCCCCTGGGTAGCAAAGGCGCCCCTAGGAAGGAACCCCTTCGATAGAAACCCGCCTTTGGATAGCCTAGGCGCCCCCTGGATGAAGCGAACTACGGATATCATATGCGCCCTTGGCTAGGAAAGGCGCCCCTGGGCAGCAAAGGCAAATCTTGGTAACATAGGTACCCCGGACAGCATAAGCGCCCCTTAGATAGAAGTAGGCGCTTTAGGAAAATAAAATGCTCACCTTGGGTAGAAAAAGGCGCCCTTTGATAGCCTAGGCGCCCACTGCAAAAAGCGCCCTAAGGATGTCATATGCACCCTTGGATAGTAAAGGCGCCCCTGGACAGCAAAGACAACCCTGGATAACACAACTGCTGTGGACAGCAAAGGCGCCCCTAGGACGGCAGCCCTTCGATAGAAAAACCGCCTTTGTATAGCCTAGGCGCCCCCTGGATGAAGCGCCCTACGGATATCATATGCGCCCTTGGCTGGGAAAGGCGCCCCTGGGCTGCAAAGGCAAATCTTGGTAACATAGGTGCCCTGGACAGCATAAGCGCCCCTTAGATAGAAATAGGCGCTTTAGAAAATAAAATGCTCACCTTGGGTAGAAAAAGGCGCCCTTTGATAGCCTAGGCGCCCACTGGAAAAAGCGCCCTACGGATGTCATATGCACCCTTGGATAGCAAAGGCGCCCCTGGACAGCAAAGACAACCCTAAGTGCTGTGGACAGCAAAGGCGCCCCTGGGTAGCAAAGGCGCCCCTAGGAAGGCACCCCTTCGATAGAAAAACCGCCTTTAGATAGCCTAGCCGCCCCCTGGATGAAGCGCCATACGGATACTATATGCGCCCTTGGCTAGGAAAGGCGCCCCTGGGCAGTAAAGGCAAATCTTGGTAACATAAGTGCCCTGGGCAGCATAAGCGCCCCTTAGATAGAAATGGGCGCTTTAGGAAAATAAAATTCTCACCTTGGGTAGAAAAGGCGCCCTTTGATAGCCTAGGCGCCCACTGGAAAAAGCGCCTACGGATGTCATATGCACCCTTGGATAGCAAAGGCGCCCCTGGACAGCAAATACAACCCTGGATAACACAAGTGCCGTGGACAGCAAAGGCGCCCCTGGGTAGCAAAGGCGCCCCTAGGAAGGCACCCCTTCGATAGAAAAGCCGCCTTTGGATAGCCTAGACGCCCCCTGGATAAACTAGGAGCCCGAGAAGGAAAACGAGCGCCCCACTGGGAAGTACAGGCGCCCTCTGTATAGCATAGATGTTCCTTATCCACCTTCAGCTGCCCTGCACTGGTGCAGCGCCCACCAAGAGCAAAGGCGCCCCTGGAAAAAAGCCGCCTCCTGGTATCAAAGGCGCTCCTAGATAACATATGCGCCCCTTAGATAGGAATAGGCGCTCCAGGAAAGCAAAATGCGCCCCTTGGTTCAGAAAGGTGCCCTTGGATAGCAAAGGCGTCCCTGGACAGCAAAGGCAAATCTGGGAAACATAGGTGCCCTGGACAGAATAGGAGCCCCTTAGATAGAAATAGGCACTTCAGGAAAATAAATGCAGCCCTTGGATAGAAAAAGTGCCCTTTGATAGTCCAGGCGCCCACTGGATAAAACGCCGACGGATATCATATGCACTTTTAGATAGCAAAGGCGCCACTGGACAGCAAAGACAACCCTGGATAACACAAGTGCTTTGGACAGCAAAGGCGCCCCTGGATAGCAAAGGCGCCCCTAGGAAGGCACCCCTTCGAAAGCAAAGGCGCCTTTGGATAGCCTATGCGCTCCCTAGATAAACTAGGTGCCTGAGAAGAAAAATGAGCGCCCCATTGGAAAGTACAGGCTCCCCCTGTATAACATAGATGTCCCTTATCCATCTTCAGCTACCCTGGATTAGAGCAGCGCCCCTCAAGAGCAAAGGCGCCGCTGGACAAAAAGGCGTCTCCGTATATCAAGGGCACTCCTAGATAATATATGCGCTCCTTACATAGAAATAGGCACTTCAGGGAAGTAAAAGGCGGCCTTTGGTTAGGACGGCGCCCTTGGACAGCCTAGGCGCCCTCTGCATAAAGCGCCCTACAGATATCATATGCGCCCTTGGATAGCAAAGGCGCCCCTGGACAGCAAAGTTAACCCTTCTTGAAAAAGATGATCTGGACAGCATAGGCGGCCATGGATAAACTAGGCGCCTGAGAAAGAAAACAAGCGCCTCACCTGAGAGTACAGGCGCAGGAAAGTAAAATGTTCCCTTTCGGTAGCAAAGGTGCACCCTTAACAGCGAAGGCAGCCCTAGATAACAAAGGTTCTCTGGACAGCATAGGTGCCCTTGGATAAACTGGTGCCCGGGAGAGAAAAATAGCGCCTCACCGGAGACAAAATGCACCCCAGGATAAAGTAGGGGCATGTATTTCAATCATGTCTGTGATTGAAAAATACACCTAGACAGCATATGCGCCCCTGGATAGAAAGACACCCCTGGGCAGTAACGGCGCCCCTGGAAAGCAATAGTGCGCCCCTGTGGAGAAAAAAACCGCCTCCTGATTAACCTAGGCACCGCCCGCGAAATATCAGATGCCCGTGGATAGAACAGACTGCCTTGAATAAAACAGCGGCCCTGGATAGTAAAGGCGCCCTTTGATAGCATAAGCGTTCCTTAGCAACAATATGGGCGCTACATGAGCTCAAGGTTCACGTGCACCTAAGCCCAATAATAGAGCAATCAATCGATGCCGAAGCACTCCTTAAAGCACGGACGCCAAATTTCCTAGGAAGTAAAGGCGCCTCTGGGTAGGAAAGGCGACCCTCAACAGTGGTGTAGGTATTCCTGAATAACAGCAGCGTCCCTTGATAAGAATAGCCCCAAGATGGCACAGGTACCCTGTTGATAGGAAAAGCGCCCCTGAATATCAGAGGCACCCTCTGAATGAGGTGCCCATGGAGAGCATAAGGGCGCCCTATGCATAGCAAAATGCCGCCCCCTGGATAGCCTAAGCGCCCCTTGCATAGGGTAGGCGCCACTGGGTAGTATAGGTTACCTTGAATAAAAATACGCCCCTCAATACCATGGTGAACGTGGATAAGAAAAAGCTCCCCTTGGGCACTGGGTATCAAAGGCACCCCCGGAACAGCAAAGATGCCCCTGGATTGCTAGGTTGCGTCCATTGGGGAGCGAAGGCGCCCCTGGGTGGCACAGGTGCCTCATCGAAGCAAAGGCCACTCCCCAGAGAGCATAGGTGTCCCTGATGAGCACAGGTACTCCTGGACAGCCCCTAAATGGCGTTGCATAATGTTACGATTCTTATTATGACGTATGCTATTATATCAGAGTAAAGGTTATTCAGTGTTTAGATCAAGGTTGCAGGTCAATTTTAAAGGTCACTGGCCTTGATGATCAAGGCTTGATCAAAGGTCATTGGTAAGCTTGGGCACAGCAATAGTTATAGCGTAAATTAGGCATAATATGTTGGGTTGTGCTGTAATAGGTCAATGACCTTGAAGGACCTTGACCCCAAAAATTGCAGACATTGTTTAGAGCCTTCCCTTTTGGCCTCAGCCTGTTCTAGAGTATTCGAGCCCCGTTCCGGCCCGTTGGGGGGGGTGCTTGAACACCCCTCGAGGTTTCCCAGTGGCACGAAAAAACGTCGGCGCGAAGCGACACAGTACTTGTCACACCTTATCATTGATCAATTCCGCAACTTTCCCTCAAAATTTAAGGTTGCGTCATCTCAGGTCAGGTCACCAGTGCAGGTCAAGTGACCTCACCCCAAAAAAATGTTTAAGTTGGCGTAAGTAAGAAAAGGGTGAATCTATCGAATTCAAACTTGTACCATAAAATGGGCCCAAAAAGTACTAATACATTTATTGCGGGATTTTTCCCATCGATGGACTAGGGACAGGTACGAATCATGACCTCTCCATTGAAAATGCATGGGGTAAAACGGAAATTTGCCGAAAAATTGCTCTATGTCTGCAGATGCCGCTTGGAATACCTTCGGATTCCCCAAATCATGGTATCCTAGGCCTCTTTATCGGTTCATGTTGCAAGTTTAGACATGTTACCTCTGAGAGTTCATCTGGGGCTTTCTAAGCAGGTTTTAAGATTAGGTTAATTGCTTTGCAGGAAATATTGATAAAACCCGTATTTTGATACCATTTTTATTGCTATTGTGAGTTGATTCATATGCATACTGACTATGCCAGGCTAGATGACGACCTTGACCTAGCCTTAAGTCAGGTCATTTTTATGTTTTGACCTAGTATAGTCATATTATGCATTATTTGATGATTCGCCGTAACGAGAGGAAGCGAAGTGTGCCTAAAAATGATTCTAGCTCAACTCTGGCAGATGCTAGAGTATATACACAGAGACATGTTGTAAGCTTTGTCTCGGGGGAGGGACCCCAGCGCTGATCGCAGGAAAAATCCCCAATGGCCCCCAGGGGCCCTCAGGGAGTCAGGAAATCTGGCGTGGGTGGAATCCGGTAGGAGGGATTTTGGGTCTCCAAAATCAGCTGAGGGGCCCGTTTCAGTTCAGGGGCCCAGATAAGGGCCTCCGACGAGCTCATTTGACCTCAGTGCCAACACAGGATTCTCAAGACTAGCGTGGGGTGCCTACCTATTTAAACGGTTTCTAAATAAGCTCAGGCACCCAAAACTAACCCAGGGGTCCAATTTTCAACTCATGGGGCCCAGACACTCTGAGGGGAACCTGCAGAAGCTCAGAAGGCCCATAAAACTAATAGGGCCAGACTAGCTGGGTGCCTCGACGAACTAGTGCCCAGATACGCACAACGGGCCCCAAACAAGCTGAAGGGATCTATATCAGTTAAACGAAAACAATACCAACCCAGGGGACCCTGACCAGCTTAAGGGACACTAATCCAGCTTGGGGCTCAGAGCTCAGAGCTCCAGCTTTTAGCTCAGAGGGCCCAGGACTGGTTGAGGGGGCCCTATATCAATAAAAGGGCCCAAAAAGCTGGCTTCAGCGGCGACATATAGGTTTCAAGTTCAGTGTGAGAGCCTGGTTAACTAAAGCGGTCCCAGATCAGCTGAGGGGACTCGATATAAACTCATCGAAGTCAACGAAAACTCAGGGGCCCAGGCCCGCAGAGGTTCTGCGGCCTATGAGGCTCAGGTTAGCGTCAATCGGGTATTTCAGTATTGAGCCGTTAGCCAGGACAACTGTGATAAGTTGAGGTGGTGGATACGACACCTCAGTTTTTACCATGACCGAATATAACTGTATTATTTGCTCATCGTGCTTCAGTTAGTGTCAGTGGGTGCTTTCAGCATGTTGTACCACGGTACCAGTCGTTAGCTGGCCCGAAATATGCTTGATGGTAAACGTGAACATGTCCTCACTGAGAGGAAGCTTTCATGAAAATAAGCATTTACAAATCTTTTTAAACGCGTTCTTCATTGACACTGGCCGCCTTTTGGGTGTTAAATTGGCCAGTGGCGAATCCAAGGGGGGAGGGGAAAAAGGCATTCCCCCAAACGAAAAGCTCGGGGCAAAACTGCGTTTTCGCCCCCAAAGCGATTGACCTCCTTTTTTCCCTTACTCCTTCTTAGTTTATAAGCAAGATTTTGGTGTTCCAACTCTCAACTTCAAACAGAACATAGGTTGATAAGATGTTCCCTGGCCTGTCCCCTCGAATCCGGAAATGTAGAAAACACTGAAGATTATATATTCGGGCACAGCCCTTCATCAGCATCATGGAGCAAATATCAATAATTCTCAGTTATAGTATAGCCAGACCTCCATAGTATAGCAAGTCATAGTATAGTCAGCCTTGGATAGGAAGAAGTATCTCGAGCCCATATTTTTCACCCCGTGATTTTTTTGGCTTTTCGCCTCAAATACCCAAAATTCTACGGGCAAGTGATCATAGCCCTGTTCCAGCTGTCAGCACAGTTTTGTCAGCAGGACCTCTAGCCACTCCTCCAGAAAAGAAATATCAGCGCCATAATCGCCTCTAGCTTGTGGTAAGCAAAGGGAACTTCAACCTTTATACCATTTAAAAATATTAGGCTGCCACTTCGTGCACTTGCTATTTTTCATCAGCGCAAACAGCAGGCCATCAGGCCGTAAAACCTCTAGAACTAGTTCCCGGGGAGAGGCTACAATCCTGTGACGTAGGCGCAACACGGCCCGCTGATTGGTGCTGATAAAACTGTGCTGACAGGTGGAACAGGGCTATTGGTAGCGCAGCTTTTTACTGCGTGACGTTTTTTTTTTTTGCTTTTCGACTTTGGTTTGCTCCTCCCAAACCGACCGGCTAGATCCGCCACTGCAATTGGCGCCCCTCAGGTTCGGCGCCCCCCAGGTTCGGCGCCCTCCGAGCCTGGGCCCCCCCTTAACGAAATCCTAGATCCGTCACTGGTGGACTCTGAATATTTATCTGCTTGAAAGGTCCATTATATGTTTTTTTCAGGATAATCAGAACCTTATAATAACAGCTAAATGAAGGTAAATGAAAGATTTGCGTGTGCACAAGTCAAAATAAATAATAAGACTGTCGCACCTCGCCATTTACGCCGCATTCCGGCCTCGGTCAAGAACGCTCCCAGCTGGAATCCGCGGAATATCACGACTTCACAACCCCTGGAATTCCACCTCGGAATAATTCAAAGAACGCAGCCCAGGTATGAACTAGGCGCGCACTATTGTGGCACAAGGCAAGGTTGTCCAGGGCCCTCCAAAGTTAGTTGGTAGCAATCTACTGCCATGGCGCACAAATGCGACTGCTCCATAGAGCTTACGTGTTAAATTGGTCATTTTCCGACAGCTGCTGTCATCAGCCTATGGCCGTTGGAAAAGATCTAATAAGACTGTTAGAAAGCCTGTTCTCTGCTCTTTCCATGTTCTATTTTGCGTTTTTACGTCAGACGCACAGAACTACCTCGAAACATCCATTTTCGAGAACTCTGCAAATGTGCGCCACAGATTTCTTGGCGCACACCCCGTACGCCAGCGTCGGCGTAGCGCAGTGGATAGAGCAATGGTCTAGAGATCAGGAGAGTGTGTGTTCGAGACCTAGTCGCTGCAGACGTTTTTAACCGCTAACATTAACCCTCGCCCCACCGGGGGGCCATCGATGGCCCCCCTAAGGTTTTTCCGGGATAGCAGAAAAACGACGAGGCGCAGCACCGCGGTTGAGGGCTCTACCTCTTACTGCATCATTTTCCCATCATCCCTGAAATTTTTTACCCCGGGTCACCCAAGGTCAGGTCACCAGACGAGGTCAACCAAGGTCACCTCACTTCACCTTTAGAGCTCTGTAAGAGCTACATTTCAAAGTCGATCAATTTGAAACTTCCTACACTTCATGACCCCTCCAGGGTCTACAAGGTGTATATCCGGGATTTTTCGATTTCGTGCCCTGAGGTCAGGTCACGAGGCGACCTCTCCCATTGGAAAAGCATGGGGAAAAGCTATTTCATGATATAAAAGCCACAAAAATGATTGCAAATACTCAGACTGATCAGAACAACGTTTTTGGACACCCTTTCACGGATCCCAGGGGTCATATTTGCCCTTTGACTTTTCCAAGGTCATCCAAGGTCACCGGAGGTCAAAAACAGTATTTTGACCATAACTTTTGACCTAATTGAGCTAGAGCGGTGAAACAAACACCATCGTGTTTGTCTTGTCACTGGCTTTCATTTGATATACGGCAAGGTCACTTTTTGACCTTTCGTGACCTCAGGTCATATTAGGTCACGAGGTGACCTCTGGCGGTCAAACCACTGGCGGGAGGTCTTTACGTTCCACATAGCGGAAAAAGTACTGGCAATTTGCTATCAAATGTACTTTACCAGGCCTCAATAGCTCTAATGACATAAGAGTTATGCCCAGTTTGCTTAATCATTGCATATTTGAGTGAAAATAGCCGATCTTGACCTAACTTGACCTCTGGAGGTCAAACCATTGACCTGAGCACTAAAACATGCGAAGTAATTTCTTACTGAATTCACGCGAGCTTTCTATTGCACTTTGCAGATTTGCGCTAACGCCCATATTTTCGGAGTTAGAGGGGGGCCATCGATGGCCCCCGGTGGGGCGAAGGTGGCGCCGGACCCCCGGTGGGGCGCGGGTTAAGTTTTGCGAATCAATTTAGTCGTTCAGAACTCGTGCAGATTCTTACAACTATAGTTAGACAACAAAGATAAAGCTGCCGCTTTACCCAGTGGCGGATCCAGGGGGAGGGACTTAAGCCCCCCAAAATTTACGAGCCTCTAAAGTTAATAGATAGACGAGCGACTAACCGAGATACTGGCGGGTGAGGCTCGAGCTTCGAGCCGGTGAGGCTTGAGGTGAGCCCCCCAAATGAATTCCTAGATACGACACTGAATTTACCCCTATTCCTGTCAAGGAGAGATTCTGCCCACCCATTACGTTTTTTCCAGGATATCTCCTGAACAGTTTGCGATAAGCATTTGAAACTTTCTAGCTTGTAAAACTGGGGCAGATTCCATGGAAGTTTTGAAACTAAATCTTGACCAGGGGCGGAGCTATGACACAATATTTGGGGAGGTTCTTTTCCCATAATGAGTATTATTGTATAGGGGAGAGCGGGGAGAGTTGTATCATGGACAAGTTGTATCAGAGCGATTTTTTCCAAAACTATCCAAGAGATAGCGCTCCCGACACGACCAGATGATGCGGCAAGCGGTCCGCCATCTTTCTTTCTACTGCCGTCTGCTTGGCTTGGCGCGTTTCGCGGTGAGTGCAGAAAATGTGTTTTCGGGGTGTCATTCTGTAAAATTTCGTCGTAAGGAAATGTGTGTTTTTGTCATTCAGATGATCACGAATTGGAAGGATCGCTGTAGCAGTGGTAAGGGTAGATTCTAAGGCTTCGTGCTTGAGAAGGATGTTCTCGGCTGGCCACTGGTTTTTGAGCACGAGGACGTTTTTTCCAATGTGGGAGGGTGGTACATGTTGTATCAAGGCCAGGTGGGGTATGTTGTAACAGTGATACAACTCACCCCAATGTTCATGCAACTCATTAGGGGTGTCGCCACAGATTCGTTTTTGCAAAAAACACCACATTGTCACATCTAGCCACAACGAAAAATTAGGTAAAATATTTTTGATGCAAACAGTGCGGGTCAGGATAAGTGCAAGACGGACCACGCTGATGGAATGAAAGCAAAAGCAAAAATTAAAGTCTAACAAGTCCAGTGGCGAATCTAGGATTTCGTTTGGGGGCAGGCTCTGAGGGGGGGCGCCGAACCTGGGGGCGCGGAATCTGAGGGGCGCCAATTTACCACCCAATAGGCGGCCAGTGTCGAAGAAAAAACGCGTTTAAAAAACGTATTTGTAAATGTTTATTTTCATGAAGCTACCTTTCAGTGAAACATGTTCACGTTTACCATCAAACATATTTCGGGCCGGCAAGGTTTCGCCCAGAACGTAATGACTGGTACATTGGTAGAAAAAGCTGGACGCCCCCAATGATGCTAACTGAAGCACCATGAGCAAAGAATACAGCTAACTTCGATCTGGAAGAAAACTGAGGTGTCGTAACGACCACATCCACATATCATAGTTGTCTTGGCTAACGCTGGGTCCCTACAGAAACCCCGATTGACGCTACAATAAGCGCAATTAACAATGAATACAGTGAACTTTGTTGAACTTAAGTCATGGCGAAAGCTAAGGTGCCGTATCGACCACCTCCACATATCACAGTTGTTTTGACTAACGCTGAGTCCCTACTGAAATCTCCGATTGACGCTAACCTAAGCAACAGAGGCCGCAGAGCCTTTGCGGGCCTGGGCCTCTGAGTTTTTGGTGGCTGCTCTGAGCTGATATTGAGTCCCCTCAGTTGATCTGGGACCGCTTTAGATAACCAGGCCCTCACACTGAGCTTGAATGTGTCGCCACTGGAGCCTTCTGAGCTTTTCGGGGTCCCTTAATTGGTGTAGGCCCCCCTCAACAGATCCTGGGCCCTCTGAGTTAATTGTTAGCTATCTGAGAGCGAGTTTTCAGGTTGCCCCCTGGGCTGTTCTGGGACCGTGAAAGAGTATTGCACAGGAGCTTACTGGCTTGGCCTTAGATCCTTCGCTGCTTTGGGCCCCCTAAGCTAAAAATAACCCTGTAGGTGAAATTATTGTGGCAGCCATGAGCTGGTCTAGGGCCCGTGATAGGATTTACTTAAGGGGCCTCTGGTTTGATCATAGGGCCCCTAGCTGGATTAGTCTCCTCTGAGCTGGCAAGGGTCCCCCTGGGTTGGTATCGTGTTCGTTTAACTGATATAGACCCCTTCAGCTTGTTTGGGGCCCGTTGTGCGTATCTGGGCCCCATGAGTTCGTCGAGACACCCAGCTAGTCTGGCCATCTTAGTTTTGTATGGGCCGCCTGAGCTGCTTTGGGCCCCTCTCAGCGTGTCTAGGCCCTATGAGTTGAAGGTTGGCCCCCTGGGCTAGTTTTGGCCCCCTGAGCTTATTTAGGACCCGTTTAAATGGGTAGGCACCCCACGCTGCCTATACAGCTCATTAGGGATGTCGCCACAGATTCATTTTTTTCCAAAAACACTATATCATCACAGGTAGCCACAACGAAAAATTAGGTAAAAATATATTTGCTGCAAAAAGTGCGGGCCAGGATAAGTACAAGACAGACCGCGCTGATGGAATGAAAGCAAAAACAAAAATTAAAGTCTAACAAGTCCCGAGAAGTTATGGCCACATCCCCACCTTCGCTTCACAAATTCGAGGGACACCCCTGCTCGCCCCCCGCCTCCTACTTCCCACGTCCATGCAATTCATCCGTATCCCTGATACAACCCTTCCCGTAACTATTGTGAGATGATTACTTAGTAAGTCCATAACTAATACGTTTAGGCTTTTCAGATTGAACAGTTGCAGATTGAACAGACTTTATCCCTGGCTTAAGTCTGCTGGTCCTAGTCAAGAATTTGCCCGTTTCGACGCATTGTGTTGGCTTCCTTTTTCCAAACGGGGCACTTTTACACTTGGACGGTTGATTTTTCGTTTGCGCTTTTTGTCGCCATGAATTTCGTACTGTATTGGCCATAGTTAGGTTCAATAAAATGCAAGTTAAGTTTATCATTAAATTCTAAATTCGTTGTAGGTTGTTCCCACGGCCATGATCGGTAGCAGGCACAGTCTCCAAAACGTGACACACTGTTACAACTCAACCCACCATGTGATACAACTCACCCAACCGGTGGGGTAAGTTGTATCAAGTGAAAAAGGTCCATTCGCCGGACGGTAGGAGACAAACCAGTAAAGATTAAGAAAAAAATATATCGGCAAAAGGAAGCCAAAGGATGCAGCTACGAGATGGTATTGAAATCACGGGGCCATCCCAAGTAGTTACGAAATTAATGAGCCTGGAGTACAAACTGATACAACCCACCCCACCCTCCCCTACGGTTCGTTCTTCGCACAACAAAGCCGTCCGTTACAACATTGAGATATGTCATAATGATACAACATTATGAATAGGATAACAGGTAATAGCTCATTTACATTTTCAGCTTGTTTAACAGAGGCAGTTACAGCAACAAAAAATCGGGATTTTTAGTATATTAAAATTGTACTTTCCAGAGTACAAGATTGCTTACAGGGCAGCCTCGAGGAATAAAGAAAACTATACCATGTTCCCAGCCAGTGGCGGATATAAAGGGAGCTAGGGTGGCTCAAGCCCCCGCCCGAAATTTCCGAGTGCATATAGCAAATACATAAGCGGAGCCTGATCTGAGGCAAAGACCCTATCCCCCTCCGAAATGAAGCCCTGGATCCGCCGCTGCTCTCAGCCCTATTTTTATAACCGTGCAATGGCATAAGCGCGCTTCGGTATTGTAATTAAGGGGGTGTCACGCAGGTGCAGTTTTTCACAGTCCAATGAATGCTACAAGCATCTTCGGTATGCATTCGGTTGCAAGACCGAAAAGACAACAATTCACCCACAGACGGATTAGAGAGACAAGACTATTACGCTCACCCGGGTTTTGCACAGGCGGAACCAGGTCAAGCAAGATACAAAGTATCAAAAGTTGAGAAACATATATTGGTGCCCATGCATGGTTCCCCGACATTGCCAATATGAATCTTGCCCCACTATTTTGCTTTCTTTCTTCCATCTCTGATGACTTTTTGCATTATACCATATATCTCACGAAGGGGCGACATTTTCCGCCCCTAGCCCTGACATTAAAACGGGCTTCCAGGACTCTGACAGAAGCAGGGGTCATACCCGTTGCCAAAACTGGGAGCGGCAGAAATAGAAAATGCCAATCTCGCAAGGAATAGGTGGATCCAGGGAGAAGCACATGCCCCCATTCAATTGATGATCGACGCCCCTTTGAAATTTCCGATGACTCTCCCTAAAAGGTCGTTCCCCGGGATGCGAGTATCAGTGCCCTGCGGTAGAATTTGGCGCCAACTTAATAGGTTTTGCCGACCAAAATTGGCGCCCGCTGATCCGGATGCCCCCATCACCCCAATCGGACACCCTAGATCCTACCATAAGAAGATGGATGGGATCACTAGTCACAACCGTTCCCACAAATGCATTGCTCGGCGTCTCCAATCCATTGTTTACCCCCGTCCCCTTCCTCACGTAGACATACAATGAGCCTTCCAGGTCAGATAAAGGCCGCAAACCTCCTCCTCCAGTATGCATACGCCCCATACATCGCTCAACTAAGTGAAGAAGTGGAAACACAAATTGACCAACCACTAACCACAAACCCTCACATGAATTTCTCCCCCCAGCGTCCCTAATACACTGTGTACCTTTTTTATATAATGTAATTTATTATTTTTCTATTCTTCATCTGATATCCACACATATTCAGAAATGATTGAAGGCAACAATATGTTAATTTCTCATAGTGAAATTCGAGACATTGAATTAAGACCAGCTTGCGGTGTTGACATATTTTCTTAACTTCCAAATAGGTGTACTTAATAAATATTTATCAAATGAGTTTATCTCTATATTCAAACCATGTGTTTTTGTTTGTAAAGCCTTTTCATCACCACCTTGCTTTGCTCCACCTGAGTATATAGCTGACTTGGTATTATTTGTGACTTATTAGGACTTTATCTACACCCATCAACTCAACAAAACAAAAAATCATAGCTGGAAAGGCACTAAAAGCTCAATTGCAAAAGCCTCCTTCATAACCACTTATGCTTTTCAGAAAGTCAATTTTTTTTTGCAACAGTTGGGGGGATGGTGACCTCATCAACCAGTTGAAAGTGTTTCTTCTATTCCCTTGGTTGCAAACAAATTTATAAAAAAAACACTGCTACATGCCCAGCACATGAGTTCTGATTATCTTCCATATTGGGCTGTACCAAGTGAGTGTTTTGAAAATATTTGAATCAGCTGGTGCTTGATGCAGTAGGGAACCATATCCTGATGTATGTGCCACTGCAGTAATGTATGTGTAAGGCTTCAATGATAAAGCATACTTAATGGATGATGATGTTCTTACTGTCAATATATGTGTATGAATAAATGGGTCACCCCCCCCCCCATCACACTGCCATGTATCCTGACTGGCTCCCATGCTTATTTTTAGTGTGTCATCAATGTGCATAATGGACACCTGATTCTTTTAAATGTGTTCTGCATTATTTTCAAATTATGCACTGCTTGTTTCTGGCCATGGCAAAACATAGACCCAGTTTCCATGTGCAATGAGACAATCTGGATAGAGCTGAGAATCAGGATTCAGGGATCACAGTTTCTGTGACACTTCGGCTTAGATATAGGTGGAACTGTAACAGATAGAAGAGTTTTTATCACAATTTTGTCTATATCTCTAGCAAAACATTCACACCTCCTTTCACTCCCTTCACTTTCCCTTAACCCAACTATACAATTTTATTTGAAGAATAATAGTTTTGTTTAATAAATGTTGTTTAACAGTTTTATTTAAAGTTTATTTTCTTCAATTTGTTTGTTAAAGTTGTTGTTTGTTTGTTCAATTTGTTCAAATAAAGTTTATTTTCTATTTTCTTCAATTTGATATTGCTTAATGACCAAGAAAGCTTCACCCTCTGCAGACTACTCACCTTTACCTCTGCAAAATAAGGAAAATATTTACAATCATTCTGTCATGTGCTGTCAAACCTGGCTAGCTACAGATAGACGTGAAGCGGATTCAAGCTGTTTCAATTGCCCAAAGCTCTATCAGTATTTTAAATGTATCCTGCATCTTG
This sequence comes from Lepas anatifera, assembly GCA_034440635.1. Lineage (NCBI taxonomy): Eukaryota > Metazoa > Arthropoda > Thecostraca > Lepadidae > Lepas > Lepas anatifera. The sequence goes on from JAOTON010000172.1 coordinate 316,946, forward strand.
ATACAATGCACAATCCTGATTGGCCAGTCTGCAAAGTATGGCAGCAGGCCAGACAAGTAGCACCAGCACCCAAAATTATCGCACCACCAGCCTAAAAAATAACAAGAATCTGCCATATACCAGGGAGAAAAATGCACACATTCCTACCTACATGATGCAATGCTACCTCTCTTATTAGTTAATTAGTTAAGGACTTTTTATAAGACCCCCTCATGTGTCTTTAAACTATTCAGCCACTATTTTACTGGTTTTCAGTGTCACCTTCCTCACACCCGTCTTGCAAATTCGCATCAGGTTGATAAAATTTGCACCAGTCGCTCCTGTCTCCAAGGGCACTCACATTGACAAGATCTCATCGAAAATGCCATACTTTGCACACTGGCTGATTGGCAATGGGAATTGACACTTGGTCATACTTGGATCTTGAAAAACAACAGTTGATAAGAACATAAGGCAGGAAAATTAAGGCCACCATAAAATTGAGCTCCCAGAATCCCTCATTACCTACCCTGGAGTGTGATCACATCCCAATGTCCACCTCACATAGGCATCTTGCTTTGACCCTTTCCTCATACAGATTCAATAAATTCGCTTGTGATGCAGGATCAAAATACACAAAGCGGGGTATCCTCCGTCCGAATATTATACATGGCGTCCATTTGAATATTTGACAAACTATCACCGCCATTTCAATGACTTTATACGTTGCTTAGATCCCGCACAAGACAAAAATACCCAAAACAAAAGTAAATAGTCCACCTTCAGGACATGTAAGTGCCGTGAGAGGTGAATAAAAGACCAACTGTGTGAAAGCATGCATCTCCCGCGCCGAGTGTAGTGTCTCGTCCAGCAATAAATAAATCAAACCAAAAGCGCAGTGTTCGCCGCCATCGAGCAGAGCCCATATACAAACTAAATTTGGAAGAATCTACTATTTCCTCCTAAAATTAGACTAGAGGACAATACTCAAATATTTGTATTTAAATTTCAGAGAGTATTTCTTAAGTTTTTGCTTATTTATTTCTTAAAAATAAGAAATTGAAAACAAAATATTGCTTTTGTGGTAATCTAATCACAAATCATCAAAATAGACTCATGGCGCACATACTGAACTTTGGTGTACCCGTCCTCTATTACCCTGAGGTTGTCATTCCGTAGTAATGGCATTGATTTATGCTAGTGACGTAACCAGGGTTGTTTTACTTCGGTAATTGAACTACGGTGCAAGTATTGTTCTGCAATGTTAAAACTTGTAGAAACAAAATTTTAAGCTTGTACCTTGTAATAAAATCTTTCTGTGTTTTCAATGGTGACATACAGAACACGTTTTTGGGCCTCTGAAGGATTCCCTAGATGGTTCAGTATTTGATCCATTTTGGCTCTCTTTGACTTTACCGGTCCTCTGCGCACCGACTCCATGGATATAGTTCAAACCTGGTTTTGGAGCAGAAGAATGCGCTGCGAGCCCAGTTTCGATGTTTCCGTATCATCTCCGTTTTCTGAGACCGTAGGGTGCCCAATCGGACCCCTCAGGCGGTGGTGGGTGCGAGAAGAGCTCCAACGTTGCCAGGTTAAATCACCTGGCATGCTCTTTGGACGCCGTCACCTGACCTGCATGAATTGATCTTAGAATTTCGCTTGAAGCTTAAAAACAGGTACAGGCGGATCCAGGTTTTCATTGGGGGGGAGGGGGGTAGGTGGCTCGAGCCTTCCTGCCATTGCCTCCGATCAACCTTCGCCTATCCAAAGGTACTTGGACATTTCGGGGAAGGGGGCTTAAGCGTCCTCTATTACCCTGGCTTAAGCCCCCTAGCCCCCCTATATCCGCCACTGCCCAGGTGGCAGGTATATCAAGTACAGCTGCGCTGTTCGCCAAAATTTTTGGGCTATATGTGAAAGAAGTAAAGAGGTGGGTATTCAACTCCCTTCTCACTGGTGCATTGTTTGAGAATCATTGCGTTTTGCTAAAACTAGTGTAACACGGCAAACGTGCACAGAATGTCTGGGGAATTCTAGAGAGTTTATCAGAAGCAAATACTAGCGAGTTTGCGTATCTTACAGGAAACTAAATACGACAAATACAGTGCACTCAAGACAAACTATGGTGCAGTCGAAAACTCGCAGGAGTGCGTCGTGTTCGTCAGTCATTCCAAGGCCATAGCAGTGTCTCTATTGCTTTGGGCCCAAGGCCCTAAAGATCTTTGGGCCATAGTCAGTCCAACCAAGACCCTAAAATATAAAAGATAAAAGAATCAGTCATGCAGCTCATCGAAGAAAGGGCGAAAGCAGAATACGTGGAGTGCAACAACAGCTACTAGGGTTTGTTAGAATTACATTTAGACGTGTTTGTTTGTCCCCACACTTTAGAGGCGGGCAAAGGTGCTTTGCACAGAACGCCTTATAAAAAGCCCTTAACTAACTAACTAACTGACTGTAATTTGGCACAAGCAATTCGTAATCACAAACTGGCTTGTCTGGCTTGTGATTACTTTTTTTTGCTTGTTTGTCTGCCCGTCAGCTGTCTAACCTGGTGGGTAGTAGAGGGTCAGGGAGATAATGAAGAGGAGAGAAATGGGAGTACCATTTGTGGTATCTGTGCTGGAGTGATTGCTGCTTCGACCCTTAAGATAACCCATCCCTCAAGCCAAGCTATTGTAAAAAATAAGATAAATAGAGAGAAAAAAACAGGAATTACCTATAGTGTTTTAGTGGCCTTCCTGTGTGGCATTGAAATGAAAATGTACTGTGGAGAAGAAAATCTGCCCCAGCAACCATATGTATACCATATATATGTATTTATAGGGAGCAAAGAGCATTGGCTGTCTCTAAAGCCACTCACGTTCTTGCGCTGATTAGAAGGACTTTTCGCTCATATAGACTTATTCACACTACCCTTTCTCTTCAAGGCACTAGTTTGTCCTCTTCTTTAATATGGTAATTCTACATGGGGCCTCTTCAATTAGGCCAATGAGAGAGCACTAGAAAAGTTCAATGCCGTACCACACATTTGGTCAGTTCCATCAGAGGACTTCCATATGCACAAAGGTTGAGAGCTCTCAAGCTTCCAGCATTATGCTATAGGAGACGTCAAAGCAATATGATAAGGGTATACCACCTCTTACGTGGGGCCATTGATCAGGATCCAACTCAATTTCTCTGCCTGGACAGGTGCTCCTGCACTTGTGGCCACCCTTGGAAGCTGGTTAAACCTAGTGCCATATCTAGAGCTTGCTGTACTGCCTTCAGGTGTCGCATAGTTAATAGCTGGAATTTTCTCCCTGTAGCTGTGGTTGAAGCCCGCTTTCTTGACCAGTTCAAAGCGAGACTTGACTCCAACTGGACTCATCTGTGTTACGATGTTCTGGACTATCTGACACATATCCCCATCCAACGGGTCAGAACGTGACTGCTCGTCTTTCCCACCCATTCTCAGTGACTGAGAAAGACCTAATTAAGACTCCTACTAATTTGAGCTCATCAGAGAACAGAGCCAGCAGGCCACTTGGTCTCTGAAATTTTCAATAACCGTAGGTAAGGTTAGGTATACTCAGATTGGGGCAGAAACTGCCCTAAACACCTTGTCAAGAAGCCTGCCACTTTCTGCAGACCGGCACAGAACCAACTATGTGATACCTATAGTGCATTATATTGGACACTTTAATACTCCCAGATATACATTGCCCTGAAAATATAAATTCTAGATGTGAAAGGTTTGGGCAGGGGGGTGGCAAAGGGACTGTGGCCCCCAAAAAAGCCCAAAATGATATTTTTGTCCCATGGACCAATGTTTTTGGCTGTTTTTTTCTTTGAAAATACCATTTTTGTGTTTTTTCTCTATTTATCCTGCTCTCCCCAAAACATTGGTTTGGTCCCCTCCAAAGGCTGCTCCTGGATCTGCCAATGTAAACAAAAAACAAGCCCTATTTCACAAGGAGAACTGTTCTTGATTACCTCAAATGTAAGCAAATAATAAGAATAATAAAACACAATTTGTGCATGCATGCCCTCACCTGAACGATTATAGTAGCCTTCATCGTGTTAGTGAGGATTGTTATCTAGACTTTTTTGCTTTTTTGGACATCCCAAGGGAATTGAGCTGGAATATTCTGAGGGAATTTTTCAAAAGAACGAGCGGTAACGTCATGATTCCCGGAATTCCTAATTGAAATGTTTCAACACGTTAATTGATGAATGAAGGGATGCACATTACCAACTGACGAACTAGAGAAGAGAATCCCTCTCGCTTGCGAGACACGGGGACATGTCCCATTACCCGGCGGATATCTCCCAAATTTCGGCACTCCACCAATCATTCTGGCCTGTTGTCATCTACATCAATGTGGGCATGCTAGTGTATTCACAATTGGTTACAGGTGAATTGTTGTGAAAGTAATCTTCGCCTTAAGTGTTGACTTCACCACCAACTCCCCACTAATCGTCAGGGAAAAAGTATATGTTGATGCCCCCACCGGTAGCTCCTGATGCAGCCCCGGCGTGCTGGGCTGCATTTTTCCTGATAGGCCGGAAGTGGTCAAACGGACCAGTGCGTGCTTTTATCGGGTGTTCTTGTCCTGCTGGGTGTCGTCTCATGATTATCATCAGCACTCTTCCATATGAGCTTACTTTCTCCCATTCCCAGATTTTAGGGATTGCCCAGAATCAGCTGTGTACAAATTTTGGACAAGCCACAAGAAAGCATGACGGACTTTGAGTGGCCGTGGCAGTACGCTTTTCCTCCATTCTTCACGTAAGTATTGTTTGTACTGGATATGTCTGATAGTTTTTGTGTCTATTTCCATTCAGTATCAGATGAAGCCCCATGTGTTCAGAATTTGACGGAGCTTATCATGGCCAAACGGAAGCAGCATTCCACGCTGCGTCACTGGTGATTGTCTGCACTGACGGGCCGCGTCAGTTGCTGTATTCTGGCACTGACGTGCCGCGTCAGCTGCTGTATCCCGACACTGACCTGCCGCGTCAGTCTGTATTCGAAACTGACCTGCCGCATAGTCGCTGTATTCCGACACTGACGTGCCGCGTCGCTTCTGTATTCCGACACGACGTGGCGCGTCAGCTTCTGTATTCCGACACTGACGTGGCGCGTCAGATTCTGTATTCCAACACTGAAGTGCTGCGTCAGCTGCTGTATTCGACACTGACCTGCCGCGTCAGTCGCTGTATTCCGACACTGACCTGCCGCGTCACTTGCTGTATTCGACACTGACCTGTCGCGTCAGTTGTTGTATTCCTACACTGACCTGCGGCGTCAGTTGCTGTATTCCGACACTGACGTGCCGCGTCAGTTGCTGTATTCCGACACTGACGTGCCCCGTCAGCTGCTGTATTCCGACACTGACGTGGCGCGTCAGCTGCTGTGTTCCGACACTGACGTGCCGCGTCAGCTGCTGTGTTCCGACACTGACGTGCCGCGTCAGCTGCTGTGTTCCGACACTGACGTGCCCCGTCAGCTGCTGTGTTCCGACACTGACGTGGCGCGTCAGCTGCTGTGTTCCGACACTGACGTGCCGCGTCAGTTGCTGTGTTCCGACACTGACGTGGCGCGTCAGCTGCTGTGTTCCGACACTGACGTGGCGCGTCAGCTGCTGTGTTCCGACACTGACGTGCCGCTCGCTGTTTTCGACACTACTGCCGTCGCTCTTTCCGAACCGTGCCGCGTCAGTTGCTGTTTCCGACACTAACCTGCCGCGTCAGTTGCTGTATTCCGACACTGACGTGCCGCGTCAGCTGCTGTATTCCGACACTGAAGTGCCGCGTCAGTTGCTGTGTTCCGACACTGATGAGGCGCGGGTGGCCCGGTAGGCTGCAGCCCAACACCGAGACGCGACGACGGCAGCTGGAGGCGTGGAGAGCGCTCATCCTCGGCTACTGCAAACACAACCGAATCTACACCCTGGACCTCACCGAGAGCCTCGCGTCGCCCCTCTTCCACAATAGCGACATCAATAGTAAGCAGGAGCTCGGGAGAAGTGAAATCTTCGTCCTGGAGAAAAGCTTCATTTGGTAAAATATGATAGGGGAGGTGTCAAAGGTTACATACCTGGAAGGTGCACTGTTTGTGCCTTGAAGCTGCCTAGACATTATGTAGGAGCGCTATTGTGTGGTTCTGATAGATGGTCAGTATTAGGTCGTCAATTCCCATTTCTGGGCTACGCTCGTGTGCTCTATAGTAGCTGTAGCGCTCGAAACCCACAGAAACTTGCAACTAGAGCACAGCTGTTACAGTGCTTGCTGTTCATGGCATCGTAGGGGACGTTACCAGCGTCGGTTTCACGCGAAAATGCCCACTTCACCGTTGGTTTACCCATCCAGCATCAGTTTCAAGTGGAAATGCTTACATCGCCCTTACTTTACCCATGGCTCGTTTACCCTCCATACTGTCCTTGCTTGTATATGAAAGATTCAGGAGGCCACCGAACTTAGTTTTCATTATTTATTTCCCCCCGGTAGTCCGTTTGGTAAGGGTTGGGCTCCGGCCCCCCCCCTAAAGCATGCAGTGGCAGGGGAAGTCCAGGTGGGGGACTTCCCCCTGAAACCCCCCCGCCCCCAATTTTTTCCCCGAAGGGGGGGGGGGCCGACGGTGGGGAGGGGGAGTCACAGGGGGGGGGGCCCTTTTTTGGAAAAAACTTACAATAATACCCCAAATTTTGGGGGTGGGGGGTGGTTGGGGGGTTGGGGCGGGGCCCCTTGACCAGGCCTTGGAAAAAATAAACCACAAAAAAAAAAAAAAAAAAAAAAAAAAACATTCTGGTGCAGTTTTCGCACTTATTTCCACTTATTAAGTACGTAGTCCTAGTTTGTTGCTTTTTATTGGACATCGTACTTTATCAAAGAAGGCTACCTCAGCTGCTTATCAGAACCTGTCTTGTGTGATCTTTTTCAAGGAGAAAGGTATGGAGATTTTAGATCTACTATTTCTCTCAAATTTTTGTGTTGTGCTGGGAATTCGTGTGAAATATGAAATGTCTTTACCATGCAAGCCAATGTGTTGGTCCTAAATCACGAACACGGGAATTTATTTTTACTGAAGTTTATTTTTGCCAATGGTCAGAATAAGTTTCTGTGTAAACTTCGTTAAAAAACATTGGTAAGGAAATTTGGGGTACTGTGTCGTCAGGAAGCCTCTCGGAGGAATCCCTTCAGACCATCTTGGAAGACCTAGCAGCTACGGGACACGTGGAGTGGACGGACAAAACCAAAAAACGGTAATGAGGCGTTCAGCCAGCCCCATCCACCAGCCCCCGTTTTGGTTGCCTGGCAACATGCGACGGTGACGTCATCGCCACAATGCCGGAGGCTCTGTACAGTTGGAAGTATAGGCAAATTGAGTATATTTGACGTGCTTAGAATAGCGTGCCAATGACCAAAAAATGTCAAAAATGATGTACTTGACAAGTTTTGTCATATTTCTAGCCAGTACAGAGTTCCTGCGGTCCTCTGCCAGTGCTACAGGAATTTCGAGGGCTTTTCTCGGAATGGTGTTCCTCTGCTCTTTAGTGTCATTATCTGTCTAATAGCATCGTAATTTCATCCTTCAAGTAAGCGTTGCTCAGTTAAAAATATCAAGTACGGGTGTTTCAGCGAAGGTTTTAAGTGAGACGTTATTTGAGGTACCGCGTGGCGACTCGAGCCTTCCCCGTCGCCACTGGTGGATGCAATGGAGAATGGGTGGTTCAAGTCCTACCCCAAATTTCAGAGTGCATTTAGTAAACGCATAGGAAAAAGCTGATCCGAGGCAATGGCGAACTACAATAAGTTGGGTTAAAACTTTTTCACAATGACTGGTTTCATTGGTGTGGGGTCAGGGGCGTCGCTACTGAACTGTTTACGTAGGGGCGGGGCGGTCCCGCGATGATGGCAAGGTAAGGGGGCAAAAGTGGGCACTTGGCAGATGCAGGGGAGGAGAGTGGGCACTTGCTCCTCCAATGGGGAGACGGATCCCTGCTGCCTTCGACGCCCATGACTGTGGCTGTTGGAGCGATCGGCACACGTTATGTCTAGTGAAACGATGCTTCTGAACATCGCTGCTAATACTGTTGTGTTAGGGTTTTCTTGCCACCGGTAGGTAGAGAGTCTCCTTCGTTTTTATTTTATTTAGAGGTAGAGTTGTTCCGTTTATTGTGTGGCGTCACCGATACGTTTTTACACCGGTTTGGTGTGGTAAGTTTCTTTTGCAGCGAAAGTTGCGACGCAAACTTCCCCTACACCCGAAACAAGCTTGTGGTAGTTTCGCCCCGACCAGAGCGGGAGGAGCCGTGTGTTTCTGTGGTTGCCCTGTTGCGGGTGTTGTGCTGACGTGCGGTCGGCAGGTGTTTCGTGTTCTGGCGAACACCGGCGGAGTGGGGTCAGCTCATCTACACCTGGGTGGTGGACTGCGGCATGACCGGCTCCGTCTGCACCTTCTTCGAGTTGACGCAGGGGGAGGACGCGGCTGGACAGCGTGAGTACCACTGACCCGTGTAGCATCCGCTGTCGAGGGGGTTTCGGGGACGGGGCGGGTACCATTGACCTATTAAGCACACGCTGTCGGGGATCGGCATTATTCGGAACTTGTAAGACTGCGGCACTGGAATTGCTAGTTTCTAAGACTTCAATGCACCAACTGCGTAGATCATTTACGTCAGTTCTATCCCTGTTGAAAGGGATTCCGGGAGACCACAGTGAAGCCTTCTCAGGAAATGAATGTGCCCGGCTTCGAAACCGGCCCTGCCGCCTGGAAAACCAATGCGCTAGCCAGTATACCATCGGGCCCTGTAATACTGATATTAAAGAATGATGGCCCTCATTCAGCCCGTACACTAAATAATTGTTACATCCCGATTATAATTTCAAAGTCCCCTGACTAAATCAAGTCCGGAGAAGAGGCCGGGCAGCTGTCCATGATATTATCAGCACATGTCTGAGTCATCCAGTCTTCCCGAGTCTTTCACGGATCCTCAGTGCTGGTCGGTCTAGAATTCTGCCTGATAGGGCTTCTCTGGGTATGCAGCTACCTGATGACACTCAGGAAATTCACGATAAATTTTATGATCGAAAAGGCGCCCCACAGTTTTTAAATAAAAAGGTGCCACATGGGCGAAATCCTATAACATATCCTTAACCATCCTTAACCATTGTCGAACAATGGTGTCCCCTCCAGACTTTCCGAAGCCGAAAGAGACATGCTGCCACCCCCCCTTTAAACAAAGTCCTGGGTGCGCGTGGCTGAAGCTGACTTCAGGGAGGGTATTGATGTGGTTTTCATTTTGGCTGAGTACGGTTTCCAATGCTGCACCTCAAGTTCATACCAGCTCACTCAGCAGCCACCTGTACTGAGTGTGTACCTCCTGCCAACTTAGTGCGTCCCGGAGCAAATCCTCTGCTACCTCAACTGAATATTGCCGACACACTGGGCTGGAATTTGTGGCCTGGATTGTTTTTGTTAAATACTTAGCCATCCACTGTACTGAGCTGAACTGCTGCCTATGCCTGCAGTGTTCAGCGTGTCTGTTTAGCTAACAGAAACTGTGTTCGTATATTCCCTCTTGTTATGTTTTATTATACGCACCGTCGCACTATATGCGTGTGCTGAAGTAGCAGTATAGAATTTGGAACTTGTCTCGTGACGTGTGCCTCTGATGAACCGCCAGCATTCGAGGGTCTGTCTGAGGAGCTGCTGTTGAAGTCGCTGAAGACACTGGAGGCGGCGGGCAAGGCGGAGATCATGGGCGAGGATGGAGTCAAGTTCTTCTAGCCGCCTTGTGCAGGAAGTGTCGCTAGTTCCACTCTGCGGGAGCCGTGTGCTGTGAGGACTCTGCCCGCCGCTGCCACCTCATGTGCACTGGAACTTTGTTGGTCCACTGATTCATAAGCGTAGGAACAGAAGGCAGGGAGGTCATGCCCCCCATCCCACCTAATATGAATAATCCTTAACCATTAACCCTATGAAGTCTACTAGAAGGAAATGACTAGGAAATACCCCTTCCACCCCTCCCCCAATGTTCTGGACGCTCTTGCGCGTACGCGCTGATTTCTCGCGACCGCGCGGGCTGGTTGCGTGCTGCCACCTTTTGTCGTATGACTCAACTTCTCTGTGTGGTAGCATCACAAGTTCAGGTAAATGAGCAGACTTGCGAAGTGTTCAAGGCGTGAAGTCAACATACGTGTTCGTGGAAAGGATTGATATGTGCGTGGTCGCTACCTACAGGCAGGCATATTACATTACGACGTGTTTGCATGATTAGCTTATTATATTGGCGTTGTCGTTGGGGTCCCATACCTCAGGCTCGTATCTCAGTCGGAGGCTGTCACGCTTCTGTCCGCTTATAACTTTTGGACCATGAATGTGCACTTATTGACTGATATCGATCATGCGAGATTCGGTTTTTTATGAGAGTCACTCCCAACGGGACAATATTTGGCCGATATTACACGGAACATCGACGAGATCATACTAAAATTATGTTTGTCCTCTCTTCTTGGAAATTTATAGACGTTAGCTCTCTCTCATTAGTCTCTGATGCTTATTTCTGATGATTGGAGTTGTCACTCACTGCCCAACTGGCTCCTTTGTGGTTAGTCGTTTCGAAAAAAAATAAACAAGTGTGTATGAGTGGAAGTTTTGTCGGCTACAGAGAACGCAGATGATATTTCTGACTGAAACGAGTCATTAGTTAAGGGGACCTGTTTGTTGAAGTTCTGTCATCGTTGAAGTGGCCATTGATGACAGGGAAGTAAACATTGGTCTGCGCAGATCACGATCTGATACGTATTTTGATTTCATTGTGTATAGATTTTTCTATCTGCGTTGTTATTTCCTCTCTTGTTTCCAGCTTGACTTTTTCGACGACAGAATTGCAGGAAATGTTACTGTGTTGAGGACGACCTGAGTAATTGTTACGGAGCGACCACTATTTCGTTGGTGTCCATGTTTCAGTGTTGTATGACGCGGTGACAGACTGGCCGTCTATGTCTTCGATGAAGCTGCCGTGTGCTGGCAGTTCGTGCTTTTTTGTTTTATGGCGAGAAGTAGAGCCATGGAGCGGCGCAACTTGCTTAGCTGTCATCTTCAAGTGCTTGTCGCCTATTTCTCTATCAAATATACTTTTTTCAGAACGAGGGTGATGCTACTGCTGGTCAAAATCGTGCAGCTTGGGTGTTTGTCGCCCGACATGATTCCAGAAAATTATATTTTCGATGTGGTTTCAGAAAAAATAAGTGGGTTTGTGGTGCAAGCTGATGAGTGTACGGTATATCTCCCTCGCTCTTTTCTTGTACTTGCTTATACTGGGGGATGTATTAATACCTGCCCCGGTGGACCTCCGAGTCACCTTCGCCCTGCCGGGGATGTTCAAACATCCCCACGCCCTCGAACTCGGCTCCTAGGCAGGATGGCGGAAAACGCGAACGCTGGTGGATAGCTCCTAGAAATTCATCAGTCCTTTTTACTCGGACCAATATTGAGGTCATGACAGGCCATAGAAGGTGGCATGTAAGAGAGAGGTTTCTGGGCTCTAGCGTCTGACAGTTGAGTTAGAATAATGTTTATTCATGAAGGGACGGAGTAATTCCTGAAGGCTGGCACACACTGTATTCCTCGCTGCGCTTGATCTGAAAGCAGCAATTTGACTGAGTCTGAACTTAAGTTCCAGCTTTCAATGCACTTGACTTGAGGGCACTTGACCTGTTGAGCCTGTGACGTGGGTTAGTAAATGCTGCTGAGCTCAATCGACCCCGGCGGCTTCGTGCTTGGCGGTAAATGAGGATGTGATCTGTTTTTGGCCTGATGCTGTACAACTTAAAGGTCCTACCGTAATGATCTTTCTGAGATTTCGTTGAAAAATTGTTTACCATAGCTCAGCAGCCATACGAGATGCATTTATCAGTTTGATCTAATCCATGTCCGCGTGTGCTTCTAGCGTCAGATCCCGAGCACAGGGATGCCCTTTAGTTCGTTCACCGTTGGCCTTGTCATTGTGTGAAATGATCTTATTTGGCATGCAAGACTGTAGAAACATTAACCCTATTTCCGTCAGGCTCCCGGCTACCCCTATTTCCGGCAGGGTAGGGGCAATTTCGCCCCCCCCTAAGATCTCGTAATCTATTTGGCCGATTTTGAAAATTCAAAGTGCTACAGATTCCTCTGACGCTATACTTTATTTTGAAAAATAAAATTTCAAAATTTTGTTTTTTAACAGGAAGGCCGTGCAAAATATACAATTTGTGTGTGTTTTTTTTAGGTTGTCCATAACCCTTGTCTCTGTTGTACGATTTTCACAAAACTTGTTCGGATTTACAAATAATTGACTCAAGATTGTCATATACTCGAGTTACGCAAAAATTCTAAATTCAGTGGCAGTTCCAGGACCAGGACTATGAGGCGAAATATATACAATCTAAAAAGTTTTTGTTACGCGGATTAGAAGCCGTCATATACTGCTTGGCATCTTTGACACATAAATAAATGAAAAAACGAAAAACTCATTAGGGGTGATGCAGTAAGGTAAAATGGGGTAAAATGCATACCAACAAAATGCGAGTGGTATGCATGAGAATATTAGTCCCTCGGCTGGTTGAAATTTATTTCTGATAATTTTTGCCCTCCCATGCCAGCTCTGGGAAAGGGGTGACATAGGCGGATCAAGGACTCTCGTCGTGGGGGGTGGGGGTGATTGGAACACACATTTTTAATATACGACGATATTGAGTCGCGCGCTGATACTGGCTGGGAAGATATATTTTAAAAATGTTATGTTAAATGTTAAATACTGACACTTTTCCGCCATTGGTAACACGTTCCGTATGCTCTTGTCTCCGTGATCTGCCTATGGACAAAATATTTCCTTAGTCGTTCCTGAAACTGAATACATACAGAGCATGCTAGTCTCGCACAAAGCTCTAATTGAACAAAGATATTCTTTTATATTTGTGATTTACTCTACATTATAGTGACTGGAAACGCCTCTGGAAATCTAAAATTGGGTTATAACTATTTTGCATTTTCATATACCCAATTGTATTCGTCCTGGCACGGCTGTAAGCAGTCTTCTCACTTGCTAACGTTTAGTCCTTCTTGATTACATTCCCCCCATTTTGAACTGCTGTAACCGCCCCTGATCAATGCAATTTTTTATAAATTTTATCCAAGTTGTTCTCAGTTCGACTGTTAGAAGTCGGAGTCTCACTAAAGTCATCAAGGGACTTGTCACGGAGACCCCGACCCCACCACCCGAACGAGCAACTCCCACAATAAAGGGTTGATTTAGAAGCCAAAGTTTAACGTCCCACAAATAGTGACAATTGTGAATTTACTATCATCTCACATATCAAATAATATAATAAAACCATATAGCTGGTATCAGGATCAGCAGAGACGGCTTTCTTTTACAAAGAACCCACCGCATGCGATAATACTTGGTTTGTGGATAGAACCTCACAAAATACCCAGCCATGGCTCTGCCCCTGGTAGATATATAATCTTGAAAATTTCAGAAAACCTGCCTGTGCTAGTTTTAGGAAAAGTCGGGAAGTTTCAAAGTTCTATCGCAAGCCGTTTTGGAGACATTCTCTAAAAACCTGAAGGGGGCAATATTAGCCCCCTGCCGGAAATAGGGCTAACACGCGCACTGGAGGGGCCTCAGCCCCCACCTTTTTTCAGGTGGCCGGAGAACCGCTCGTAGCCGAAATACGATACTTTGCCACATTTAACGAATTTAATAGGCGTCGATTGGTGAATATTTTTTTAAATCGGTTGATTTTTTTTTATAGGCTTTTAAGTCAGACCTGCATTTTGAGATAGCCGTAATCGCGCGGTCGGACCAGTTGCTTGCATTGGAGACCGAGTGGTGAAGTCTAACACCTATAACCGGGATTATATCTCAGGTCACCTCTGAAGGTCAGGTCAGGTCAAATGTCACGGTCAAGGTCCGGTAAGGTCATATCTGCATTTCAGGTCACTGACCACAGTGCTTCCGGTCAAATGACGTCACCCGGTCTGACGTGCATTTGCTATGACGTCATCCATAATGTACCAATACCAAGGTCAGGTCGGGGCAGGTCAAGGTCAATCCTATTTCCCCAAACAGTGGCTAAAGTGTTAGTAAAGTGTACATTATAAGTAGTATACTATATTGTGACCTTCCTTGATGACCTTGACCCCAAATTGAAGGGGGCTCTTTGAGACCTTTCTATATGACCCTGGTCCGCCTTTAGCTTATTCCCGCCATTTTCCCGCATTATCCGGCATTTACCGGTCGGTCTCCAGCATGGTCATATTTGACCTTTATGACCTGTTTGACCTTGAAGATATTGACCTGGTCAATAAAATTGGTCTAATGTAGATCACCATACCCACCCACCTCTCAATTGGTTTTCTTGCCTCTTGCTTCCGAGATCTTGGGGCCTCCCCCTCGTGTTGTGCCGCCCCTCTGTATTAAGCGCTTTGGAAGCCGTTTGCTGATGGTGCAGTTTCGTGCGTTCACGGTGTAGCAAAACCTCGTCAGGTTATATGGGGCAGCGAAGGTAATTTGCTGATGCATCAAGTTTTAGGCATATAATTTCACTTGAAAAGTATCGGAAATGTTTCAAAACAGCCTTATGTGATGTTTAATTTCTCAAATCTCGCGCGAAGGTGCGTAATAACTGTATTTTACGTGGTGTTAAGGTTCTCTGGTGATATATATGACCCCGCAAGATCATTAAGTGACCTAAGGTAAACACATTATGTCCCATCGGAAAGTCCGGGTCACAAGAAGCACGCCACAGCTAACCTTGATATCCTATCTAAATTGCCGTTTCCAACTGGAGAGTCCACAACTAGCAAAGTAGCAGACCACCTGACTCAGTATTGGGACCCATATGCTCTGTCGTGTAAGTACCGTCCCACAGTAAACCAATTCGTACTCTCCTGCTGATAGTTTCGGTTCGGAAACTACTGTCCCTTCTGCATGTTGACACATCTTGTAGTCTGGTTGTATTTATTCACGTTCAGCCGTTGATCTCACCATTAACAATCAGAACACAGTCAAACACTGAAGCGGATCCCCTCGCCAAGGCCCTCGCGGCTAGTCGATGTGTATTCTTCAGAGATCCTCCGAATAAATACGCCAGCATTGCGCTCACGTATGCTGATTCATAGACTAGCCGGGATAAACCAGCATGCATTCGTATGTGTAGTAAAGCCTGAAAACTGAACGGTCGATTGATTAACCCTCTCTCCGCTGATAACACCGGCGTCCTTCCTAGTTTGGTTCTTATTCCTTTTATGCGGTGTATCACGCCAGAACTTCTAATGCATCTGGAACAGCTATTGGTTGGCAACGCTCCAGACTTCACTGCCAATACGACCGATGCGAAAATGTATGCTGAACTTTGGAGTACAGCCGTAAGTCCGACTCAGCCGTTTCTACTTGCGTAGGAAAAGCATGATAATTATTGGAGTATGTTTAACTCTGCAATAATGAGGGTTGTTCCATATTGGAAACCCTGAAGTAAGATACGCCACAGCAAAACCGTCTCCTGTGTGTCCTTTCCAGCGATTTGCATCTGTCTACACTGACCTCGTGAAACTGCACCTGTATTGCGTTCGAAACAACCCGGGCATCAATTTCTGTCACATCAGCGTCCGCATTAGACATACGACACCGTCATGCTGAAATGCCAGCGTTTCCTTCAGTTCAGCTCGATTTGGATCAATTCACTTCCACAACACGGGTGAGTTCACGATCTGCGCCGGAGTTGATGTCGCCACGCCGGAGGGGCTGCATCATCACAGACCGGCGCGGACCCCTGGCGCAGCTGAAGCTGGAGATGTGCTGCCTGCTCTGAAATGCTTCACTCTTCGCAGCGCGAGCAGCGGCAGTCAGAGGGCTCCCGCAGTTTGACGCTCATCTGGCCGTTGTCGCCCTTGACAAGTTGTCCGTCGGCCGTGTAGCAGCGGGTCAGGGTGATGTCACGTGTTCGGAGGCCAGTCTCCTTGCAGCAGCTGCACTCCTGCGGAGGGGGGGCGATCTCGTCAGAAGGAGAGAAGATGGGGAGTCAATGGGGAGAGGGTGAGTGAGTTGATTTTATATCTGGAAGATGCCACGCCCACGTATCTTACACGGGAACAAAGGGGCTGTATGATTTAAATGGTTATCGCACCCTTAAACAAAAATAACTAACGATTTAATCGTGGATCCATACCCGTGGGAACAGAAAAGTCGTGCAAATGGTATGAGTATGTACGGTCATGAGAGCACATGTGGCTGTTAAAGCGAAAGCTAATCACTAACATAACTACAGGTTTGTTTTTTTAACTTGGTGAAAGGCGAAGCTCAGGGCTGGACATAGCAGTGTGGGCTAAAATCCTTTTAAACAAGCCAAGGCCGGCAAGAAATCCCCGAGTTTGCAGACAGTAACATGGGGATGGTTACTGCATAATCCGCAATTCTGACTTGAAACAATACTTATAATTAACACCCTTTAGTGCTGTGGTGGGCCTCCGAGCCACCTTCGCTCTGGTGAGGGTGTCCAAACACCCCCCTCGAAATCGGCTCCTATGCGGGATGGTGAAAAATACGAATGCTGGAGGATAGCTCATAGAAATTCATGAAGAAACTCCATTAGTCACTTTTTGGCTCAGGTCAATATTGAGGTCAGGACGGGTCGAAGAAGGTAACATGTTAGGGAATATTTTGTGGGCTCAAGCGTCTGACAAAGTTAGGTTCGGATTGATTTTAGACACCATTTGTTTCCTCATTACGGCAAATAGAATGATCTATTATCCATTCATTTGCAATAAAGAGGTCATTATTCGTATCTGACCCTGGGTCATCGATATAAAAAATCCCGGAATATGATTTGTACTACTCGCTGGGCTGATTGTGTAATATGAGTTTCGATGGAATAGATTAAACTTGTTTTTCTTATGCCATCTTTAACTTTTTGGAGGGGAGGTCACTTCACCTGTACTGGTAACTTGACCTAAAATGGAACGACCTTAAAATTCTAAGAGAAATTGCAGAATTGATCAAGAATAAGCTTGCAAAGTACGGTGGCGCTTCGCTCCGCCGTTTCTGGTCCCGCCGGAAAAAACCGGAACGGGTGTTCAAACACTCCCCACTCCGGGGTGAGGGTTAGAAGAGCCAAAGAGGCAGGATCATGACACGTGATCGTGGAACGGTTCCAAACCTGACTTAACCATTTTGGCATCCTCGAAAGCCGTGGATGTAGATTGCATCGATCTGCTTAAGTTAATGACAACGTTAAGGTGAAACCAATGTCTGTGAGAATACCAGTCACCAAGGCTGCATCAGTGACCTGTCTCGCAAGGCCCACTTTGTCTGCCCCTTACGTCGCCGCGCCCGTGGGTGTCCAGCGCTAACCTTGTTGAAGCCGGATCTCATCTCACCTTGTTGAAGCCGCATCTCACCTCACCTTGTTGAAGCCGGATGGCGAGATGACCGAGGGCTGAACCTGGGAGTTGCAGGAGCCCTCGCACTTGTTGACCGGGATGTCTCCCTCACACGTACGGTCCAGCTGTCCCGACGGGCCGAACTCGTCTGCCGCACACAGCGTGCTCTTGTGACCGGGTCGCACTGTTTTTTTTGTCACGTTAGCAATGGAAGGATACCGATTTAGCGTTAAAGGGAATGTGGCACCTTGGCCAATCCTGAATTTAGTGTAATTAGGCGTACTTTAGTAAAATAATGAAACCACTCATGATTTCTCTGAAAATGTACAATAAGCTCATATTTGGGTTTTAAAATACTCCTCTGAAAAGAAATAAATATCAGCCTGTGGATGATGCACATCTGGCAACCACTCAAACTTGAAACACTTAGGGCTTGATTGCTGATGCTATCGTGACGTCGATTCGTACACCAGTGCTCCAAAATGGCGCGGCACGGGGGCTGGGGCTGTGTCGGTGTTTCTTTTTCTACGGAAAGATCAGTTCCAGACAATGAAATATGGAGTACCGTTTTCACCTGCTTTACAACTTGGCTATCTTAGTTAAAATCACGTTGTGAAGTACATTCCTTTAATTGGGAGTGCCTGAGCACACCGAAAAATATGTAAACCCGCACCTGTAATTGAGGGATCTTTGATGACTAACTATTAAGTTTAGGAAATGTTTAACAATATTTAGGTACTATTTGACCTCTCTCTGTCGCCTTCATAGGTTGACAAATATGCCAACACGCCAGCAATTCTAGTGGCAAAAAACCAAACTAGTTACAAAATAGGCTAGATTGTGCTCACCTCAGGGTGAGAAGTCGACGCTCAATCTGTCAAGGTAATCTAAATAATTTTGAAGGACTCAGAGGTTCTGGAAAATAGTCCCTTTTGTGTCAAACCTCAACATTTTTGGTCACACAGGTATGGTTTGAAATTCCGTCAGTGACACTTAGACACCTTTTTCCGACCTTTGGTCGCCATCATCCAACAGAACCGGACCAAGGCGTAATATTTTTGTTATAAAATAAAGGTGCTTAAAATAATTGCACAGGGCATAACGGGGAACCGCAACACCGATCTAGCACAAGGGAGAGACAGGCAATGGGGGAGGGGGCATTGTGTCATCATCATTGCTGGTGTCTGTTAGTTAGTTAAGGGCTTTTTATAAGGCGTTCTGTCAAAGCACTTTGCCCGCCTCTAAAGTGTGGGGGAGAATTTTCGGGAGAGGTGTTTACTTTAATGTCGCAGAACAAAGGGACGAATCTTATTTAAGGAATGGGTCGCGAAGTGTAGCAACACTTGCGAGGGAAGGGGATTGCTAGGCAGAGATGCTGAGCCTGGGGCACAGGTAGGACTTAAAAGGGTACGTGAAGAGGCTTGCCGCGTAAAGATTGGTTTTTTTAATTTTGTTTGTTATCGAATAACCGTTTGCTTACGTTACTCAGTTCCTCCATTGAAAAAGAATAATTTTGGTAATTAGAAATACCCGCAAGCACCATGACGTGATGCCGGGTCTTTATCCTGAACCAGGAGGTGAGGTTACAGCACCTCTCTGGCTGGGTAGCCCGATAGTGGAAGAGGAAGGGTACTAGAACAGATTGAGTGTTAGGGAGGGGTGGAGTTGGTCTAGTTGTTAGTCTTAGATGTGGTTAGTATAGTTAGTAGTCCTTAAGTTAGGGTTAGTTGGCTAGCAAATATGAACGGATGGTTAGGTAGGGTTAGTTGGTTAGTTGAACTTTTGGTTGTTTTGTTTTTTATGGTGGGAGGGATTTGAGTCTACCATACCTTAGGACCAGACAGTTAAAACCTAGTTTGCACCTATTGTTTAAATTTGCAGAGGGACGTTTATAGTGTAATTGTTATTTCTAATATGAGGGGTGCTATTCGGATGCAGGTATTTTCCATACCTGCCACCTAGACGTTCAGATAAAGTCTGCCTAGCCTTCAGGAATGTAAAGGCTTGTCAGCAGCTCAGGAGTGATATTGGAGAAGAGTGGAAAGGTTTACTGGGATGTTTCTGATGCGGCAATAGTCTAGGCATGGGCTGCCTATGGGCGTCGTGCTGGGGACAGCCGATGAGGATATGGTAGGGATTTTCCATGGCGGAGCAGGTAACAGGTCCTCACCCCATAGGCATTTAATTTGGTGTGTGTTGAGTCTGGTCAGGATGACCTCACGCCGACGACTGTCTTGGTTGGAGCTGGGCCAGTAGCCGATTTAGGCTTGATGTCCGGCTGGTGTCTGAGGGTGCTTTTGAGGAGATGGTCTCACCTTGATTGATGTGGAGGGTGGAGAAGGTGGTCTCATCTTTAGTGACGTGGATGGTGGAGAAGGTGGTCTCACCTTTAATGATGTGGATGGTGCAGAGGATGGTCTCACCTTTTGAGACGTGGATGTGGGGGGATGGTCTCACTTTTAGTGATGTGGATGGTGGAAGGAATGGTCTCACCTTTAGTGATGTGGATGGTGGAGGGGATGGTCTCACTTTTAGTGATGTGGGTGGTGGAGGGGATGGTCTCACCTTTAGTGACGTGGATGGTAGAGGGGATGGTCTCACCTTTTAGTGATGTGGATGGTGGAGGGGATGGTCTCACCTTTAGTGATGTGGATGGTGGAGGGGATGGTCTCGCACTGGACTCTGCCGCCGTTACTCCGGCCCACTGACGTCATCAGCACCAGGGCTACCGCCAGCAGGACCGACAACATCCTCGACATGATGACAGCAGCGGGGGTTGACTGGAAGTGTCGACAAGTCCCAGCTGCTGGGTAGAGCGGCAAGAAGATCTAGCTGAGGACTCGACTGGGAAGTGTAGCACTGCCGAAGTATGCTGGAAATGGAGCGTCAATTCGACGTTTAAATTTCAGATCTGAGCGCTGGTGGGATGTTGGAAGCGGCTGCTGGGCGGAGTGGGCGACACCTGATCCCTCCGGATGACCGGTGCCGACTGCGCTATAGCCTCGATGGTCTCCTCTAGCCGCTCGGTGTTGCCGGGGGCGCCGGCGGGGCGCCGCTGCCACGCGGGCGCTAATGCGCCGGCCAGGTACCGCCGGCAGGCCGCCATTGGGAGTCCCGCGGCCGCTGGCTGACCGAAGCGCCGCGGGGCAGAGAGCAGGTACTCCCGGCCATGGATACAGCGGTGGTAAATGTCAATCACATGACTGTTTGTGTTGTTAATCAATGCTGACATGAGCATGCCACCAGTCAGAGGTTCGCTGACCAATGGGGTGGTGCTGGTGCTAGCAGTTGTGATGCACATATCTCAGGTCAATATTACCAGTTTAGTAGGTCCCAGATCCCAAATCCCACATCAGATCCCTTTGTTCCAGATCCCAGTTCAATGTGTTATTGTATTATTTTATCTCCTCTATTTTGCCTTTTATTGGGGTATTCCAGTCGGCATTGAATTAAATGAATACCAAATCTATGCACAATTTCTAAGCCTTACTTTAGTTGATTAATTGAAAATCATGCTGGTCTCCAGGATTTTCACAAACCCCCAGGAAAAAACATGGTAGCAATGCGCCCGGCTTGTGTATTTAGCCTAAGTCAAACAGCTGTCTGTTCACCTTCAAAATTTCACGTTTGATTGATGGATTTTAATAAGTCACCACGCAAGGTTACGAGATTATAGAAATGCATAATTGGGGCATTCCAGGACAGATCGACCAGGCTTGACACCACCATGTCTAGAAAAATCTGAAACTTTGTCTCCGGGGTAGTTTGGGCCAGAAACACGCCTGTGAGAATCTCACCCCTCCGACCACTACAGTTATAGCCGCACTTCAGTCACGTTGTAACTCATCTTTGATGCTTCATAACTCAACAACGCATCACTTGATTAACAAGTTTTGTATATCATTCAACTCGTCTTGAATTATAGTTTATTTTGAAAAAAGAAAATGTTAAAATTTGAAAATTTTGGACTTTTGATTTGTTTGACCTTTTCCTTTTGACCTCGCTTGACCTTTCCAGTTGAAATTGCCCTTTTAGACACCTCAAAATGTTTCTTCATAAAATATATTTCGATAGCAAAAATAAAAAATGCGTTCTTGCTATAAGTTCCGAATATTTAGCACCTAAGGTAGGTATGTACACGGTTTTTACCATTGCGGTAGTACAGCCTTATGTTTAACGCCGCAAATATAGCGATTGCTTTTGTAATCGGTCGCTGGAAATCATACTCCATTGTCTTTACGAAATTTTAATCGTACAAGTATCCGAATTTATGAAAATTAACACGCGCCCACCCGAGGGGTGGGCAACCGGCCTCCTCAGGTTTCCACAGTAGTAAAACACCTTCGCGCAGCGCATTAGAAATGCATGGGGCGATTGGTAAATTTTGATAACTTGCGAGAATTGAGAATTGTCGAGAATTGCGATGGAGGTTGTATTTTTACATTGTCGTGTCTGACTTGCCACTGCAGTTTGATTAATATTCTTTTTACCATACAGACCTAAGCCTGGCCCTAGGTCAAAGCAGGTTAATTTTGACATTTGACTAGCAATATTATAAGATATATAATCCGTTTGGGCTCAACAAGAGTGTTCCAATGGTGCTGAACTTTTCTTTCTACTGCTCTTCTCTGTCACCTATTATGCCACAAAATTTAGGTTTCACTTAGTTCCCGTAAGCAATACTGTGACCTTGAGCAACCTCAAAGGCAACACGACCAAACGATTGTATGTAACATATTCGTTAATGATTAAAACTGGCTATTTAGCGGCATCACTCCCAGTGCACTGTGTCATTATTTATCTGGGATTCTCGGATCCGTGTCAGCTATGAAATGATCACCTTTTAAAAATATCATGAGGCAACCTGTTCAAGCGCCCAAGTAGAATGCGTTACAATTTCAGGACATTTTGTCGAATATATGAGCAGATTCAAATTACTTTTTGGGAATGAAAGCCTTTCAGACACGTTTGTTTACATTGCATGAATCCTCTCAAACATATGCTGTGCTGCACTGGATCAGCTTGCATCGATACTATTTTCCATCTTCGGAACGATGTAATTGTGTGAGTTAGTGGTGCTCATAGGATAAGTTATACTTGTTTCAATTATTGATAAGGTCGCGACATCTTTGTAAATTTTCGTTTAAGGCTGAAAGGTTCATTATTAATAAGTTCATGTGCCCTCGTCTCCCTCGAAACAAGGAATCCCTTTATCACTTTTAATGGCTGCAGTTTTTCTGTTTATAAATATTGCCCAAGTTGTTGCCAGTTCAGTTTTTATACATTTTGTACAAGTTGTTTTCAGTTCGATTGTTGGAGTCGGGGTCTCACTAAAGTCATCAATGGACTTGTCACGGAGACCCCGACCCCACCATCCGAACGAGCAACTCCCACAATGAAGGGTTGATTTTAGAAGCCAACGTTTAACGTCCCACACAGCACAGGGACGGCCGCCCCGCTCAGGTCACCCTCTCACCAGTCAGTTGCCAGCCGACCTGTACGTCGGGTAAGCTATTGAGCGCCGGAGCGTCTCAGCGGAACCGATCCCAAGCCTGGACATACACTGCCACTGCATGCTTCTGAGCCGCGGGCCGGAGCCCAACGTTCTACCAACCGAGCTACGGGGGCGGCAAGGAGGCAGTTTTAGGAGTAGGTGTCTCACTAGAGTCATCAAGGGACTTTTACGGAGACCCTGACCCCACCACCCAAACGAGCAACTCCCACGATAAAGTGTTAATCAAGGAAACAAAGTTGAAAGTCCCACAAGGCATAACGACGACCGTCTACCTCAGGTCACCCCCTCACCACTGAGTTGCCTGCTGGCCTTCAGCATTTACGGTACCTACCACCTCCCAGTTGGCCTAAATTATTTTTCCAGAAGTCGCAAAATGTTGTGTTAGAGGTAGATGGAGTACGGTGGCGCTGCGCGAAGGTTTTTTTACTACCTGTAGAGACCTGAGAGGCCGGTTGCCCACCCCTCGGGTGGGCGCGTGTTAATTGTCATAAATTCGGATACTTGTACGATTAAAATTTCGTAAAGACAATGGAGTATGATTTCCAGCGACCGATTACAAAAGCAATCGCTATATTTGCGGCGTTAAACATAAGGCTGCACTACCGCAATGGTAAAAACCGTGTACATACCTACCTTAGGTGCTAAATATTCGGAACTTATAGCAAGAACGCATTTTTTATTTTGCTATCAAAGATATTTTATGAAGAAACATTTTTGAGGTGTCTAAAGGGCAATTTCAACTGGGAAAAGGTCAAGCTAGGTCAAAAAGGAAAAGGTCAAACAAATTAAAAGTCCAAAATTTTCAAATTTTAACATTTTCTTTTTTCAAAATAAACTATAATTCAAGACAAGTTGAATGATATACAAAACTTGTTAATCAGGTGATACGTTGTTGAGTTATGAAGCATCAAAGATGAGTCTACAACGTGACCTCCCGAAAATGCCTCGGGCTTAACTCGGTCACCGTTGGTCGGAGGGGCTGAGATTCTCACAGGCGTGTTTCTGGCCCAAAACTACCCCGGAGACAAAGTATCAGATTTTCTAGACATGGTGGTGTCAAATTGAAATATTTTGGTCTTTTGTCCTGGAATGCCCCAATTATCGGAATAGAAGTGAAAGAATGGTCCAATGCTATTACTTTTTATTTACATTTATACACGTATTTTGACCAATTTTGACCCGCATTCGTGCCCAACTCAGGACACAGGACCGTTATATAACACCAGGGAGGTTACGAGTTCAGGAGCAGCGGAGCGATTCAAATAGAAAGTCAGCCGATACCAGTTGTAAAGACGTGCTCACAATTATAGAAGTGATATATCGCCATTTTAGCCGGAGGGATGAGGCTGCACTAACATCGGGCCGGTAATTACGTCCGTAATCATCGGTCGCACGGCTAATCTGCTTCAAACGACTACCTGCTCGTCCGAACATTTTTCAGTTTCATTCACTTCGAGAAAAATTGTGTGAAGTTTAGCAAGGAAGTGCCATGCTTATATTACAGGAGGGACATTCAGTAGGGGTGGGGGCAGTTATGGCGACCTGGAATCAGCTGTGGGAAAATTAGCTCCTCAAACCAACGTTGACCGAGATATTTCGACGAGAGGAGGAAATTTCTACCGAGGGCGTTACGAGTGTTAACGCTGTAGACTTAGGTATCTTGGTGTTTCATAAATCAGTTCAATCGGAAATCTTTACGGTGTCGTTAGCGAGGATGGTAGGCTTAGCTGTCATGTATCCTTTCAAATTGAATGTATAATACACTGCTCAAAATGTCGTACGATACCAGAAGTAGAAGTTTACTAGGAACCTCGGATCCACGTCATAACAAGATAGATCAACTAGCTTAGGCCTAGGAATAGAGGCATCACCAGCTTTATTTACTGAGGGCATGGACTCGAACCTAAAAATGGCTATGGGAGGGAGGAGTGGAGGGGGTCTGAGAGGCGAGTCCAAAGCTTAACACTCGCCCCACCGGGGCCATCGATGCCCCCTAAGGTTGTTTTTTAGATAGCAGAAAAACGACACGCAGTACCACGATTGAGGGTTCCATATCTCACCCCATCATTTTTCCAGCATTCCTGAAATTTTTTACCCCGGGTTACCCAAGGTCAGGTCACCAAGCGAGGTCAACGAAGTTCACCTCACTTCAACATTTGAGCTCTATAAAAGCTACATTTCCTAGTCGAGAAATTTGAAACTTCCTACACTTCATGACCCCTCCAGGATCTACAAGGTACATATCCGAGATTTTTCGATTTCGTGACCTGAGGTCAGGTCACGAGGTGACATCTCCCATTGAAAAAGGATGGAGAAAAGCTGTCTTATGATTTAAAAGCGACAAAAACGATTGCAAATGCTCAGCTTGCTCTAAAAAACGTTCTTGGACACCTTTTACGGATACCAGGGGCTATATTTTCCCTTTGACCTCTCAAATATCATTCAAGGTCACCGGGGTCAAAACAGTATTTTGACTATAACTTTTGACCTAATTAAGCTGGCGCCGAATCAAATTTAATCGTGTATGTCTTGTTACTGGCTTTCTTTGATATATGGCAGATCACTTCTGACCTTCGTGGCCTCAGGTCATTTTAGGTCACGAGGAGACCGCTGGAGGTCAAACCACTAGTGGGAGGTCATTACGTTCTACATGGCGGAAAAAGGTCTGCCATTTCCCTCTCAAATTTACTTCACCTGATCTCAATAGCTCCAATGGCATAAGAGTTATGCCTAGTCTGCTTAAGCATAGCATATTTTAGTGAAGATAGCCTATCGTAACCTAACTTGACCTCTGGAGGTCAAACCATTGACCTGGGCGCTTAGAAATTTGCAGTTATTTCGTACTGAATTTACGCGAGCTTTCTAATGCATTTTTCAGACTTGCGCTAACCCTTATATTTTTTTAGTTAGAGGGGGCCATCAATGGCCCCCTGTGGGACGAAGATGACGCTCGACCCCCGGTGGGGCACGGGTTAACACGCACAGAGGGGATTCTTAAGTGCTCTCCTGCCCACATACTTCTCTAAGGTGTTCGTAAAACCTTTCGTGGCAGAACATGATTCTTGACGGAATTCGAGGAATTGATGAGCGCGTTGATTGGTGAAAGAATTTGGGAAATTGGCCAATGACTGTGACTTAAAGAATATTACTAATAGGATTCGCCCATTGGGATATGCATAATAATCAAAGCATATCGCAATGGGTCCGCAGAACAAATTGAGTGCTGTTGGGAATCCAGGATTTGACATTTTTAACTCGTTTGAACTTGAAGATGCTATCCTAGGTCAAGGAGAGCTGGTCCTAATGCATATCATCATAGCCCTCACAAACTCAAAAACGGCGTTTTCCTAACACCTCGCCTTGCAAGATCTCGGGAGGGGGTACTTTAGGACCTCCCCCACTCCGCGTTGACGGCAGAACCCTTTCCACTGCGTGTTGCTGCCGGCCGTGCGGGAGAGTGTTATCGATGCAATTAATTCGGGCATATCTGCGTAATTCCACATCATCAGGAGAAAATAACTGCATGACCATTATCTGCAGCAATTTACGCAGTTCTGGGCGAAGTCCGCCTGGTTCCCATGTGCCAGTAGCTGGGGAAACGTCACCCCGTTCTCACCCGCCTTCGATGGCCGTATATGGGAGACATCCGGCTTACGTCAAACAGCAGGCTTACAACAGAGCTCAGAAGAGTCTCAGAAGCTCTTCTGAGGCCATCTGGGCTTCAGTTCCGTTTTTGGCTATGCGGGACAGCCTACTTATTCAGGCACAATCGCCTGACTCAATGTACCGGAGTGGTTGGCTGTCGTGCGGAGCAGCATAGCTGTTCAGGCAAGCTTGCCTTACGAGGTTAGCGTCCTGCGGGGTGGTATACCTATTCAGGCAGGATTACCATAGTCTGTGTTTGTAAGCATATACCTACATAAACATGTAGAGGTGGTTGGCTGTCGTACGGGACATACAAGCAGTTCATTCACCATTTTTATGTGCAAAAAGGAGACAAATTAAGACACAAAAACAGTGGCCTCGTTCGTTCTTTCTTATTCTAGTCCAGTTCTAGTTCTATGGGTCTCACATAGAAAACGCATTACAGTTTGCTTTTGAAAAACCAGAGGTCATCTCTCGCCAGCACCGAGCGGCGGCAAGAGCGTCGACCACTGCCCCCACTAACGCAGTAGGTATGTTATGCACAGCGGGGGGACTCGATCAAACGGAAGAGTGTTGTGGGGCGGGGATGTCAAAACCATGCCGGTGCTATCCCCGGAAACTGCTTGGCCTTCTGCACTGGATACATATTTGTCAAAAAATTATTGCTGTTTAGCAATAGTGCCAAATTCGTTCCCCACTGCACTCGGGTTCTTTACAGAGCGAATACAGTTTTCGAGGCTCATGGCACAAGCTACGTCATTTGACACCTCTGCAATTGCTGCGATAAAACCACTGGAGGCAGAGCTGGAGGCAGCACAGCACCGGTGGTCAGCGTCAGGGCAGTACATCAGCCCGCCACCGGATACCACCACCTCTCCTCCTGGGTCATCACAGGTCAGCCGAGGTCATCGCACCGTACCCCGTCTCCGCCGAGAAACCTCCCTACAACAGGCCAGTTCTATGATAATCTGGGTCAACGCAGTTAATGGTAGGATAGTAAAGTTATGATTCGCTTTGTGCAGTGAACTGATATAGATGTAAGTGAGTGTGTTTGTGTGGTGCATTCAATGTCATTCGGGCCAGATAAATTCCTTCGGAAAATACCAATGTCTAAACTTATATTCCAAGCTTGCTTTGTCGCTAACAAATTTATTTTTTATTTACACATTGCATGACGTGGGCTACCATCGTTAACTAACACGCACGGCAGAGATTAATGACGAAATGTTCCATCCCCTCGTTTTTGCCAAATGAATTAAACTTGTAGCCAGCTAGACTTACAAAACTTTTGAAGTCATCGATTAAATTGATGCACAATTTCTGGCTGCTTATTTGATCAGATCACTAAAATTAGACAACTTATGGTGCAAGGTAGCCATTGGGGACCATACATGGATAGACAGAAAATCCTGAGGAAAAGGTAGGGAACATTGTTAATGTCAGGCACCATATTACATATTATTTAAGTTGGTCCATGAGTGTTGGAACCTATTAGATATATGAACTGGTTTCTTAGGAATAACGAAGATTAAACACTAATAAACCAACAATGAAAAATCAAATTTTGTATATTCTAGCTTTATAAATTCATAAAGCTACACTATAGCACTTCCAGATTCTTAACGCATCTTATAGGTACTTGAATCTTGGAATCTCGGTACGCATTGCGGAATCTTGGCAGCATTTAGAATCTAAAGCAGCTGAAGCATACCCTCGCCATAGCTAATAAAGGTAGGCTTAATGGATCAACTATGGTCATTCAACACTTTGTGGGCCCGGAAAAGTCCCCACACAACTAGCTGATTTCAACACAGTCCAGGCGGGGACCAGCATCCTGTCCCGAGCACCAAAAATACAGCCTTTAGCATGTAAAGGCTGTCTTTTAGACGTTATTTTAACCCGCGCCCCACCGGGGGTCCGGCGCCACCTTCGCCCCACCGGGGGGCCATCGATGGCCCCCTCTAACTCCGAAAATATGGGCGTTAGCGCAAATCTGCAAAGTGCAATAGAAAGCTCGCGTGAATTCAGTAAGAAATTACTTCACATGTTTTAGTGCTCAGGTCAATGGTTTGACCTCCAGAGGTCAAATTAGGTCAAGATCGGCTATTTTCACTCAAATATGCAATGATTAAGCAAACTGGGCATAACTCTTATGTCATTAGAGCTATTGAGGCCTGGTAAAGTACATTTGATAGCAAATTGCCAGTACTTTTTCCGCTATGTGGAACGTAAAGACCTCCCGCCAGTGGTTTGACCGCCAGAGGTCACCTCGTGACCTAATATGACCTGAGGTCACGAAAGGTCAGAAAGTGACCTTGCCGTATATCAAATGAAAGCCAGTGACAAGACAAACACGATGGTGTTTGTTTCACCGCTCTAGCTCAATTAGGTCAAAAGTTATTGTTAAAATACTGTTTTTGACCTCTGGTGACTTGGATGACCTTGGAAAAGTCAAAGGGCAAATATGACCCCTGGGATCCGTGAAGGAGTGTCCAAAAACGTTGTTCTGAGCAGTCTGAGTATTTGCAATCATTTTTGTGGCTTTTATATCATGAAACAACTTTTCCCCATGCTTTTCCAATGGGAGAGGTCGCCTCGTGACCTGACCTCAGGGCACGAAATCGAAAAATCCCGGATATACACCTTGTAGACCCTGGAGGGGTTATGAAGTGTAGGAAGTTTCAAATCGATCGACTTTGAAATGTAGCTCTTACAGAGCTCTAAAGGTGAAGTGAGGTGACCTTGGTTGACCTCGTCTGTTGACCTGACCTTGGGTGACCCGGGATAAAAAATTTCAGGGATGATGGGAAAATGATGCAGTGAGAGGTAGAGCCCTCAACCGCGGCGCTGCGCCTCGTCGTTTTTCTGCTATCCCGGAAAAACCTTAGGGGGCCATCGATGGCCCCCCGGTGGGCGAGGGTTAATCTTATGTAGCTGAGCAGTGGGGGATAGAGGATTATTAGAGACTCGCCCCTAACCATCATCATGGGGGCAGTAGGGGACCTCAGTGCTGATGACTCGGTGTGGGGCTCACAAATTCTCTAGACTGGATGACCCAGTGCTCGAGGGCTGGGGCGATGCCTATCAGATAGTATCATAGACATCAATCATGCCTTATTGATGCATGCGACCGTATGTAAGTGTACATACACGGCATGTATGCACACTTACTGGATCTCCCCGAAAATTGAGCTAGAAATTGCACCTGTATCTTATTTCGTAGTGTACGCACTCGGGTGGGGAGCCGGATTTTGTGTTGGTGCTACCGGCAATAGGGCACCGTCGAAGCAAAGAGCTGAAGAGTTTTGGTAGCATCGAGCATGAATCCAGAAAAGTTATATTACTCTTTTGGACAGTTTTCCAAAAGCCAAGCTGCTGAGTCTTAAACATGAATTTTATATAACAGCCAGCTGCATCCTGCTCAACGAACCTCCCCATTACTTTACCTTCTGTCACTTCTTATAATCTATAGAAGCGTGTTATATGGATCGTTTGTATCACCCTCTCCATTCCAGCGGCCCGGTATGGCTCCCACACTGTTGCTGGCGCTGGTGGCGGTGACGTCACTGGCACTGGTCGGCGCCGACACCTGCAAGCTGACGCCAGTGGTGCACGTACTGCAGTACCCCCGGCTGTGTGCCCAAGCCCATCCCCTCCTACGCCTGCGTGGGACACTGCACCAGCTACGTACAGGTCAGACCAGCGGACAGCCTGGTAGAGGGCAGACTGAGCGTTCGGCGGTGGTATACCTGGGTGCATAAGCATCACCACCGGCATAAAGGTGAAGGGGCCAGCCAACTTCAACCTGATACTGACAAAAAACTTCTCGCGTTAGGATAAAAAACTGTTCACATTTGGGCTCCTTGTTGCCTTCCGCAACGATTGGTTAAAAAATGTCAGGGTTTCTCTCACCTTGACTCCCACTTTGAGATCAGGAAATTTTGGGACAAAACATGGGGGCAGGCCCCTCTGACCCCCTTTTCCGACACTTTTAGGGTGTCAAGTTTCACAGGCGATTTTATTCGATCAAACTTCAGTGAGCCCGATTATTCCACATCGTGAGCGTAACTTGGTGGAGGCTGGGAATATCCCTATGGATAAGCTACGGATAACTCTTATTATCAAGGACGGTCGGCTAAGATATATATTATAGTGTTGTTTTTTCGTTCGAAGAACGATAAATTTCAGTCCACTACGGAAATGAGTTACACAGTCTGGTGAAGAGCATGAAAAAGTAGCGGGCGGAATATCAAAAATGTGGGCTTTGGTGTGAATAATTTCCTTTTAACGGGAGGTTGAAAAATTACTGGCCTCTTCAGCTCTTTGCCCGGGGCGAGGCGTCCGTTAAATGTCCTCTTAAGCGGGACCATCCGCTCATGTCAAAATGGATATTTCAAAAAAGTGCCAAGCAGTCGGGACCTAGGGAATTTTGCTGTTCATTTTCCACCCAATGAGATAAAACAGCCAATGTCCCAAGCTCAACTTCTTACTTCGAAAGGCAAGGACTAGGGCATGGTGCATCTGACCCCCGCTGTCCCTGTGGCAGGAGTCGGGCAGTAAGCTGTGGCAGTTATCGGGCAGTAAACTATGGTAGACGGAGCGGTCCAGTATGTGATGTCCCTGCGGCAGGTATCGGGCAGTAAGCTGTGGCAGACGGAACGGTCCTGTATGTGCTGCCAGGAGAGCGGACAGCGCGAGGCCTCCGTCTCACTCTTCTGCCCCAAGGGCAAGAAGGGTGATCCTAAGTTCCGGAAGGTGAGAAGAAACGCTGTTGCCGGCTGTTCGTAGTTGCTGCTATTGTTTGGGGTTTTAAGGCGCTTAGATTATTTCTAAGTCATGATAGCGATGCCATCTGCTGGCCGCTTTTTTATTAACATAATGGGAAGTGCACGATGCGGGGAGCAGGGTTTCCCTCAGCCATATAAGCCTATATCCAGCATGGTGGGCACTGAGCGCCAGCGGCGGCATCGAAGAATTAGTAAGAGCGGATGTGATGACAGGCAGACTTGTGCCCGCGCTGTGGACAGCCTTTTCTCCGGAAGTTAATGGGTTGATTTTTTGCACTGCATGCAGCTATGTGAGCGGATACGGGACTCTCTAGCGCCTAAGGTATTAAGATCCAAGGTAGCTCAAATCCAAGGTAGTCTTACTAAGCACCGGTCTCGTTCAAGGCATGTTATATGTCCTCTCAGCATTCTATCAAGTACATCGCTTCCAGGAATGTATGCATGTTAGGTTAGTGCACTGGCTGCTCTGTGACCTCGTCTATACATCTTTTCTTTTCGTGTGCTATGAACGATAGCTCCATGAGAAGATGTCTGATTTCAGCTCAAACCCATAGAATCGCCCATAAATCATCCCTTCACCTCTCAGAAACAAAATTGAACCTGCCCACACCTCATCTCGGACCCCCCCCCGTTCGCGGCAGACTGCTGTGCGCTAAACTGCCCCGTCAGGACCCAGCCGCCTGTTAACAGCCGCCCTGTGAACGGCAGATTGTGACGCGGGCTCCCATCGAGTGCATGTGCCGGCCCTGCAGCCAGGGCGAGGACGTGCAGGCCATTCCGCAGGAGGTGGCCGGCTTCGTCTCCGGCACCATGCCACTGGAGTCCATGCCGTTTGTATAGTGACATCATAAGCACGTGAAGCGATCACCGACAGCGGACGGTGGGGCGGGGAGGGAGCGGTGACGGTCTGACGGATCTGACGGATCGGACTGATACCAACAGAAACAGCCGTGCTGTTAAACAGCCTTAAGCGTTTATGAATGTCCATTACTGAAATGTTGCAAAAGTGGCACATTCGAGTGAAATAAGAATCAGTGCAAATTGTAATTGCATATGACGATATCGACACCTCTTTCAGAAGGTTGCCGGATTTGAGCGTTCATGTCACCTGCCATTTCGAAGACGACACAGCCCCACCGTCCAAGCGCGAACCGTGACCAGATAGATTACTGCACTTCAAGCATGCTGTAAATACATCACTGTGATAGATTAAGTCGCCTGGGAGAGACAAAGTGTGCTCATTTCTCATTACAAAGCCTAACCCTAATACAAAGCCCCATACACCAATGTGCGCATTTAATTGGTTTTGGACAGAAGCTGAGAGAAAACATGCGATCCGTTGGTCAATGCACTTCGGTGTAGCTGAAAGTATTCACAGAACACATTGAAGGCCAGTACTATCACCATCACGCATGCAGGCGAAGGACGTAATAGGAACTTCACTATTGAAGCACGGCGTATGCTGGGCCGCCCCGGTAGCTCAGTTGGTAGAGAGTTGGGCTTCGGTCCGATGCTCGGGAACACGTAGTGGCAGTGCATGCGCAGGCTTGGGATCAATTCCCCTGAGACGGTCCGGCGCTCAATAATTACCCGACGTAGGTCGGCTGGCAACTGACTGGCGAGAGCGGGGCAGCCGTCCAAATGCAGCACAATCCAGTCCGGTTAGAGTTCAGGGGATTCCAATGGGGAGATTCCGACGACGGAATCCGTTTCACACCGTGAAGCAAATGTCTAAAAAAGTTGGGTAACGATGGCAAGCTGGCGTAAGTCACCGGCAGTAGACGCCCTGCTCCATAACCAACATTTGTTTACCAAATCGGATGGTGGACTTCCTATTGGTGCGCAATAGAAGCAGAATGGAAAAATATATTCCAGTCGTTTATTTCAAAATAAATTATTACTGATAATCAACACGAGATAACGCATGCGTTCGGAGCAGCCCGCAGGCTGGGGTCAGTGACCCTCCACCCACAGGGGTCAATGACCCTTTACCCTCCAACGGCTCCGTGGCACTCACCAGCTGCTTCATTGCCTGCCACTTTCAGCTGACTGAGCGAGATAGCCAAACAGCAAACTGTAGCGCGAATGTGACATTCTCACCAAACCAACCACTGGATCAACTCAAGCTGGGCGGAAATAGCGGATTTAACACATCCAGCCGATTCGTGCTTCACGAACAAATGGCGCCTTAAGGGTATCACAACATACGAATTATGAAGGAAGGGAGACAGACTCCGCCATGGAAAGCCGTATTCACTTTTCGGCATGTTCAGTCGGCTGGCCAGGGAAGCTTTTTCTTGGGCAGACTTTTATGCACTTATTTCTAGCTCTTTACCGATTTCGGTGCACAACATGTTTGCAGAAAAGTTAAAGAAAAAGAGGTTCGAGAGGGGAAGGTACTTCTCCATAGTGAAAAGCCCAGTCCCCTGCCCCCTTAGACGACGCCCCTTTCTTTAACTACGCCGTTCTGTCGCCTGTGATTGGGCCCCCAAACGCAGTAATATATCACAGACTGGAAAAATCATTATCCGAATTCACCAGCAGTATGCAGTTCTCTGGTATGAACTTCAAAGCTGGTCGGTATCATCCGAACAGAATAAGGCCACACACATTTAGCGATTTATCTATTATTTGATATTCAACAGTATTCCAAATATCGGCAGATTTGTTTGCAATATGCTTCCCAAAAGTCGCAGAACGCCATTTCAGGGCCTCAGACGTAATTTCCGACCCCTGGGAAAGAGGAGGGACTTTCGCCTCTCTTCAACTTCGTACAACTTTCCAAGACCATCAACACATCTCGAGTTAGGAAAATATTTGGGTTCGGGTTACATTACGCAAATAGAACAACCAACTCCGAGCACCGATCCTAGCGTTCAGTAGGGGCTCCAGGTGTCAATGATATAACCTTCAACAGGAGGCGCGATAGCCACACGCAAACAGAATTGCCCGAACCATATTATTCAGCATATCACAAATCACAAGTCAACATACCCACGAAAGATTATGTCCCATCGACACAGTAACAGTCATACTGTCGCACTATATTGAGTAAATAAAGTAGTCCCCGACAAAACATCACGCACGGGTCAATCATATGACCTTATTGTAGTCACGCCTTACACTGGACGCTGGCGAGCTCCGGTGGTACGCCCTGACTGCACCGTGTTCCCCACCCTCTCCACCGGCGCCGCTGTCGCTCCTGTAGGTAACTGTGTCTGACCCCCGCTGACAGATCGGGTCACCACAGCCTCCGCCTGCCCTCTGCACACGGAGCTGCCAAACTTCAGCCCCGTTCGCAGCGTTTCCGCAATCAATTTCCGCTGGTAGGCAATCTCATGGTCAGCTGCCTGGGAAATCGCTACCCACCATACGTTGAATATTAATCATTGGAAATAACACGAAATCGCAGTTTTATTTGAGCGCAACCAAGCCCATTTACTTTACTAGACCTAAAACTAAGAGCTGATATTACGGACAAGTTTGTTTCACAGGCAGCAGGCGCATTACCCCGTTTTAGACCTCCCGATAGGCACAGCTCAATCGCACTCAGGGAAGGCAGTGTCGAGTTTAGGTTGGAACAGATTGATAAACGCGTAAGCGAACGCCGAATTACTTTATAATTGTTAGATTACTTTATACATTTAATCATTAATCAACCGAAATCAATTTGATATACTTAAAACTAAGAACTAATATTACCGACAACTTTATTCCGCAAGTAGCACGCGCATTACCCCATTTATACCACTGAATAGGGTTATATTTATTACGGCTAATTGGTGATTGAACAGTTAAAGTAATCTAGCACTTCTAACGTAATTCGCCCATCCCTTACACGTTTATCAAGGCGGTGTCGATGCGTATCGATGATCCAAGCGGAGGGCGTGGACGGAGAATCGGTGCGAGTCAAACGATTAATTCACCATATAAATAACTCACGCGTGCGACTTTTTTGCATGCGGAAACACTGTAAACGGGCCTTTAGCAGAGTGCCGAGGCCGCCACTGCCGGTGGTACGTACACACTACATACAGCATCGCCGCACATCTCCACAGAGTGGCAGTGGTGATCACATGATCCGGGCCACGGCGGGCCCAGTATCACCTGGCATACTGATCCGGGACGGATCAAAATCGAACGACACTGATCCTGGACCCGTCAGCAGGGCTACTGACGTCACAGGAAAGTCAGTCACAGCACACCGCTCACCACGGACCGCCCTTCTGACACGGACGCGAGGCCGCGAGCACCACACACCACACAGTGCCGTCTGACTCTGCGTTAGCCACAACGGCCTGGTACTCACTCTGAAGTCAACTGCACGTCAGCGAACCACGACGGGGGCTCCCTCCCGGACCTCAGCGCACCACAGCAGACTCCAGTCTGGACCTCAGGGAACCACGGCAGAGACTCCAGCCCGCCACAACCGACCATTTCGACTACAGGCGCCGACTCCGGGCTGAGTCAGCCGGTGAAGTCGAAGTAGTCGATGGCCGGCTCGTCTTTGGCAGATTTAGCCGGCTCCAGTTTCGTTCCTTTCGAGCTGCAGGAAACGGGACCCGTTAGCCAGGGTACAGCTTCGTGACAGAATTACGCTACGCTCTGGCTAGATTTGAACCCAAACTAAGCAAGTGAATTATGTAAAGGCATTGTCGTGCGTTACGGTAGAACGGAATCTCAGTTATGGCTACAATAAGACACATCCCACTGCGATATTCCGTTAGGGCTCGATCACGGGGATACCAAAGCTGAATATCAGGCACGTGAGATATATCGGTAGCGCGTTCTGAAGATTTCATCAATCAAATAACTGTCTGGCATTGGTGCCGCGGACTTACTTCCAAGAAGACTCCATCACCTGAATTAAACTTAAGCCCGACGCACACACTCTGACAAACCCAGCACGTCCCAACCCAACCCACGGCATGGCTGAGGAGTCCACTAGATCCCCTCTACATGCCGCTGACTGCGGGCGGTGACGCCCCGGCTGACCTGACAGTGTCGCGTTTGGACGAGAGCTGCGCCGGCGCCACCTTGCGCGGCCCCGCCTCCCTCTCCACCACCTGCAGCACGCTGACCGTGGGCAGCCAGCAGCGGTCCCGGTAGGCCGTGGCCACCACGTTCCGCTTGGGCTCCTCGTCGTAGCTCTCCGACTCGCAGCCAAAGTGTTCACAGTACTCGTGTATAAACTGGCGTCGCTCGCGGTTCATCGGCGCGAACGCCACGCTGCGGCTCTTCTGCCGCGACTGTGGACGGGAGAGGGGCTCAATGAGTTGATTTGTAGCAGAATTTGAGTCGGTGGCTAGGCCATTGATCTGAGTCAAACTGAGTCCAACAATCTTGAGCGATAACAAGTCTCCTTTTCACCACTCTTGCTCACCACCGCACTACACCAAAAACGACGGCCAGCTGACCCAGCTGACCCCGCAAGCGTCGCCAGCTGCACCCACCTGCTGCGCCAGCTCACACCTACTCACCTGCTGCGCCAGCCACATCCACCTGCTGCGCCAGCTGCACCCACCTGCTGTGCCAGCTGCACCAGGTCAGTCAGCTGTTGGTGCACCTCCTCGGCCAGACCCTTGGCCTTGCGCGCCACGTCCAGCATGGAGGGCGGGTAGGCGGGGGGCCCGGTGCCAGAGCCCAGCTCCGGGTTACGGATCTGCAGCGCCTCCGCCAGTCGCCGGTTCCGCTCCAGCACCGCACACTCGGCGTTACACTGCAGACTGTAAACAGAACGAGGCGTTACACTGCAGCATGTAAACATACAGCAGGTGTTACACTGCAGCCTGTAACCATACAACAGACGTTACACTGCAGTCTTTAGCAAAACAACAGGCGTTACACTGCAGCCTGTAGCCATACAGCAGGCGTTACACTGCAACTTGTAACCATACAACAGGCGTTACACTGCAGCCTGTAGCCATACAGCAGGCGTTACACTGCAGCTTGTAACCATACAGCAGGCGTTACACTGCAGCGTGTAACCATACAACAGGTGCTACACTGCAACCTGTAACCATACAACAGGCGTTACACTGCAGCCTGTAACCATACAAAAGGTGCTACACTGCAGCCTGTAACCATACAACAGACGTTACAATGCAGCATGTAACCATACAACAGGCATTGCACTGCAGCCTGTAACCATACAACAGGTGTTACACTGCAGCATGTAACTATACAGCAGGCGTTACACTGCAGCCTGTAACCATAAAAGGTGATACACTGCAGCCTGTAACCATGCAGCAGGCATTACACTGCAGCCTACCAGACATCACCAGCATAAGAGGACACCCCTGTGTCCACACTTAACACAGGCCTGCAAGAAGAATCATTGAGGTCAGAGAGCATTTCATTCTGGACGAAGGATCAATTTATGGTGTTGCAATATTTACGTCGTTAGCCTATCTAACGTACAACGGAAGGAACTGATCCAGGTGAGCCCTGGTAAAGAATACTCCCGGTCGCCTTCTAGCACAGGGCCACCAGTAGTCAGAGCGTGACACCAGTAACAGCGGCGGCGGCGAGGGCCCCACTCACGCCTTGTTCCTGGCGTTGCGACCGGCCGTCATCAGGTCAGAGACGTCGACACTGGCGCCGCCCGTCTGGATGGCCGACAGCTTGTGCGCTATCAGGGAGGTGTTGAGCACGCGGTAGGCGCCTGTGTCGCTGCAGGCCAGGGTACGGTTCCGGTGGCCGCACTCACAGCTGACGCGCACCTGAGACAGAGGGGGCAGAGGTGTCGACGACACTCACAGCTGAGGTAGAGGTGTCAACCACACACAGCTGGCATGCACCTGAGGCAGAGGGAACAGAGAGGTCAGTAGGAACAGCTGACACGCTCCTGAAGCATAGGACAGAACGCAGACATGATCGGAAAGTTCCATACTCCACACCACATAATTTCAGAACAATCAGGTTCTGGCGCGGCTATTGCATTCGAACACGACCATACTATGGAGAGACCGAGGATAAAGTCATTGATACATGTAGATAGGGTACGTCATTGTTTTTTATCCCCCATTCCGCATTCCGCAAACAGAATATCACACACCAGAAGCTGTTTGAAAGCCGTTGACGTTACCGTGACTCCTTTAGGGATGAAAAATATTCATACTGCTAAAGTAAATCCATGGATGACATGTATACGCCATACGACACCGATCTCTGCTGTGGAGCGGCCCGTCCCGGCCGGCTGATGTCCTACCTTGGTTTTGCAGGGTGTGGAGGGGCAGGGCCCGTCGTGGCAGGGGGCGCCGCAGGGATGTCCGCAGTCGGGCCGCGAGGTGGCACACGACTGCTTACAGCCGGCCTGCTCAGGACACGTGCCCGCGTGACATGGCTCCTGCGGAAGGGAGGCGGAGAGATAAAACAACAGCTCCTGGGGGGGGGGGGGGGGAGGGGGGAGGGCGGTAACACAGCAGCTCATACGGTCAGGAGACAGAGTGGTAAAACAGCAGCTCCTGCCGGTCACGATATGAGTGGGGACGCAGTTGCTCCTGCCGGCACGATATGAGGGGGGGCACAGTTGCTCCCACCTTCACCGTGAGTTTGCATATATTTACTCCAAATAATAAAACAACAATAATTCGCATTCCCTATGATGACACTCGCTCCGATACCAACCGTGCGCGGGAGGCAGTAGGGATCGGCAGACCAGGCATCGGGCGGCGCTGAGTTACCGAGGGGCTCACCTTACACTTGTGGCGTCCGCAGGGTAGCGCGACGCCGCAGGGCCGACCGCACGACACCGCCGTCTGGTGGCAGGGCACGTTACTGCGCTCCTGAGGGTACATCAGTAGCGTCAGACCGGGGAGTCGGGACTGACGTCATCATGCTACAGATAACACCGCTGTCTGGTGGCAGGGCACGTTACTGCGCTCCTGAGGGCGCATCAGCAGCGTCAGACCGGGGTGTAGGGACTGACGTCATCGTACTACAGATAACCTCGCCGTCTGGTGGCAGGGCACGTTACTGCGCTCCTGCGGGCACATCAGTGGCGTCAGACCCAGACTGACGTCATCGTACTACAGATAACCTCGCCGTCTAGTGGCAGGGCACGTTCCTGCGCTCCTGAGGGCACATCAGTGGCGTCAGACGGGGTGTCAGAACTGACGTCACAGACCCAATCCATGCAGCGGAGCCAATCACTGCCCTTCCACGAACCACGGACATCAGTGCTGCTTACCAGTGCAGTTCCCTGTCGAAACTGTGTTAGGTTTATCGAGATTTTTCTTGGTAATGCACCTAGGCGACAGAATGTACACGCAACTGGTAATATACATGAAAAATCCACTAAGCATGACACACCCGGAAACCAATCCCGCCAAATAACAGCAGCTTCCACCATTGCTGCACTAGATCTGAGGCCACATCAAAAGAAAGAGCAATGGATCTTCAGCAGAGATCACCACATCACAACACTGGACCACCCACAGGAGCCGCCTGTCCAGCCCCCCGCTCACCTCGTGCCGGCCGTAGCACATTTTCTTCATGAGGTGCACGCAGGGCGGACACTCGGCCTGACTGTGACAGCTGTGGAGGACCGGGTGGCCGCAGGGGTGGTGGCGCGAGCAGGGCTGGGAGCAGGGCGGCGGCGGCGTGCCGCACGGCACCGGCGGGAACAGCACACTGGCGCCGCACTCACAGTACAGCTCCTCGAAACCTGGCCGGCACAGGCAGCCCGGTCACAGAGCGTCGGCGGACCTGTAGCAATGCTTGGCAGGCAGAAAACTGGGAGGTTCTCGGACAAATTTCGGAGGAATTTGTGAAGAAAATCTCCGTAGACAGAGACGCTCATGCCGCCAAAGCTTATCAAAGCCACGCAACCGATGACCTTAGCAAATAATCAGCATCACAGGATGACAGTGCATCAAAGTATTGGCCAGAGATCCCTAATCAACGCCCAATCTTTTAATCATGAACAAAACCAAACCGCAGAATTGGGCCTAAGCAACTTGTTCCAAAATTTTTTATATATATATATATATATATGTATATCTTTGGTAAAGGAATCCGAGCCAACAACAAACAAATTAAGAGACTATCGAGCCTCGCAATCCAAGAAATTTCTGTCCCGTAACATAACGCCCGATGAACCAGGCACAAACATGACAACCGTATCCCCCCCATCATCGCAGATGCTCATACACCAGGCCGGATGCAATGCAGCTGGAGCCCGTAATTATCATAAACACATAATAAAATAGACCATATTACCGATTGATGGCATATTTAGCATGAAAATAGCAATTTTAAAGCGGAAGCATATCACTGGTATACGTACATTTTATTGTCATTGGCAAATCCTGGACTTTTTATCGTGGGGACGATACGGGGACCCATATGAATTGCTCCCTCGCTGTCACGAACTGGACACTAGCCACGCCCCATGTAAAAACTGTTTCCCCGGCCACTCCCATATCTTATTTGAGCAGCAGCCAGCCCTGTCGGTAATGACGAGCAATCATCACCGCAAAACTGTTCGCATAAACCCTACCAAAACGCCCACGCAAACCAGCCAGGGGCCCTAGAGACAATCAGGGCTCCCCTGATATGCAGCCGCCCCCTTTATCCAAGCAGCACTTACTGGCGAGAAGACAGGGGCGGCACTGTCCCACGTGGCACGGCTCCTCGCACGTGTGAACACCGCAGGTGAGTTTGCGGCCGCACGTGTTGAGGCATATGTGCTCGGCGAGTATACAGCACTCCTGACCACACTTGTGGCGGCCACAGCTCCGCTTCTGCGGAAGCAGCGTCAGGGTCAGATGCCTTCCCAAGCAGAACAGACCACCATACATCCACAGGGAGGTCGTGAGATAAACGCTAGGGATCCGTACACTGGCTACTCTCCATTTCGGTGGAGGTGAACGCAGCGATAGCTTAACTGGTTGACTGAGTTGCCTTTCTAGCCAGCAAATATCGCACGTGTCCTAGCGCGTTGCCAGACAGATTTCAGTGACAGGGCTAAGTCTGGGAGTCAGGCTTACAGTTATCCTCCACAGTCGCATCTCTCCGCGTCTAGCAGCCACCTGTGGCCGTACGCCCGCCGGCCCTTGCTCTCGCTGACCTTGGTGCAGCGTTTCTGACAGCGGGCGTCGTCGGCCCTGGTCGTCAGATCGGCGCAGGGCAGCTCACAGTCCATGAAGCCGCAGCGGCACCGCACCGCAGTCTGCCGGCCGCACGGGGGACACGGGCCCGCGTGACAGGCCGCCCGGCAGGTGTGGGGCGCGCCCGGCGGACCGCAGGGCAGGCGCCGGCCGCACACCCCGCCGCAGGTCGGCACAGGGTCTGTGCAGAGGCTACGCGGGCCGGCCGACAGCTCCGATAGAGGCTTGGCGCCGCAGGGACAGCGAGTCACCTGTCAAGGAAGGCGGCAACAATTTAGAGCTCAGCAAAAGCACAACACGCAGGCCGACCTACCAGCGAGATGCCTCCAGAAGCTGGATAGAAACCGCTCCGAAAAACGGACCAGAGATGTATACTACACAGAGATGGTATTTGCACCGAGAGCCAAGAGCAGCGGTACACGACGACTGCATTTCAACATACATTTAGGGAGTTCGCATGTCTACGACATCCCCCCACTTGCCGTTTTTGGACTGAGGGGGCAGTCGCCACACTCGCCGCCGTGGCAGATTTTTTCACAGGAGTGCAGCTTACAGCTGAGCTGTCGGCCGCACACAGCGCCGCAGCAGAAGGCCTCCCGCGACGCCTCGGGGGCACACGGCTCCTGTTTTTGCTCCTTCCCGCAGAAGCACACTGCAGGCGGAGATGGTCAATACACGCTCGGGTGGCACGGAAC
This sequence comes from Lepas anatifera, assembly GCA_034440635.1. Lineage (NCBI taxonomy): Eukaryota > Metazoa > Arthropoda > Thecostraca > Lepadidae > Lepas > Lepas anatifera. Next base: position 359,089 of record JAOTON010000172.1, read on the forward strand.
TCAGGGATCGGTACGCGTGGGGGAAACAGACAACAGCGGTAGTAAAACACAGTGATAAGTTTTAAAGAGAAACAAGCACAGCCTGGACAGTGCAAATGTTCCATTGACAGTAGCGTGTTGCACGGTCCTAAGAGGGTGGCGTGGATATGCCTCACTAGTGTGGTGTTTCACTATCGCTCTGGGATTGACCAGTCTGGCTATGGTGAGAGGGCCGCACCTCTATCGATTTTGACCTCGCAAGGGAGGGCAGTCTCCCAGGTGGCAGGTGAGGGTGCAGGTGTGGCTGCCACAGGCCAGGGTGCGGCCGCACGTCTCCTGGCAGGTCAGCGTGGCCGCCAGCTCACACTTGATGTCCACCGTCTTCTTACCGCAGGGACAGGAGCTGCCGGAGGCCAGGGTCAGCGGGAGGTGTACGGCCGACTGGGGCAGAAACTTAACACTCTCTCCTGACTGCACTCACAGGGGCAAGTTGGGTGAGAGACCACAATTCACTTCAAACAACTCACATTTGACGTTCTTCAACGAGTGTGGGACAATTATCTTCAAAAGGCTTATGAGTGATCGATTGAATTTCGTCGCGTCTCGCTACCCGAGTTTTAAGCTCAAAATCGAAGAAATAATGGTGCAAAGGGGTCCGCCCGGTTTTGTCTTGGCGGGTTGCGGCCGCGGGACCTTGCGCCCTTGCATCTTTCATCGAACCGTAAACGTTATTGATAACGCATATTATACATGTCGGTGGTTCAGCACCCAGTGTCGAGTCACACTGTGGTGCTCCCACGCATGACACACATGTAAAAAAATCATGCTCTCATCTTCAGTCGCTCGCACCTCATCATCACCCGTCAAAGTTCAAAACAGGTGAGTATAGACTTGACGTTTTTCTGTTTCTGACACGACTCTGGCTCGACAACTAGACGAGAAAATCATTTATTCTCTCCGTTGCCCTTGAAGGCCGGTGAACGACAGGTTCCACCTAGGTTACTGGCCCGACGGGGCAACGGAGGGAAAATACTCATTCATGCTCTCATTTTCAGTCTCTCTCACCTCATCATCATCCAAAATTCAAAACACGTCACTGTATGCTGTATGACGGGCATTAAACATGTCTGTGCTGTGGTTCAGCACCCAGTGTCAAGCCATTCACTGTGGTGTTTCCACAAGAGACAAACATTATAAAAAAGCACACGTTTATGTTTTTGCCACAAATACAAAAGTACATCAGTACCGCATACAGGGACCAAATTCCAGAATCACATGATTCAATCATAATTTGTTTTTTTCAAAAGTTAAGATCTAAGAAAAAAGCTGCGAGGTAACCAGGAAGCGAGGCAGGTTGTAAAAACATGCCCCAAATCAAAACAGGGTTAAACCAAGCAAACAGTCACTCAATAGAAACACAGGGGTTAGTCACGTCTGTGGACAATCACTCAATAGAAACAAACAGGGGTTAGTCACGCCTGTGGAGGGAACAGCCCCATCTCAGTACACGCCGCGCCGTCGCCGGCTGGTGCGTACCGTTTGACGGAGGCGGTGCAGGGCGGGCAGGGTCCCGGGTGGCACAGCAGCGTGCAGCGATGGGTACAGCCGGGGGTGGTCCTGGACCGCCTGCATACCTGGCAACAACACAACACTCAGCGGCGGGACGGAACAGCACAACAGTGCCAGCAGTCTAACTGGGTCTTAAAAGTTAAAATTTTATGGCACACCATCATTGCAATCCAGTGTTCCATCCATTACCCCCAAGTGGAGTAGCCGAGAGACTCACTCCCCCCTGGTCTCCACACACAATCCTGACCAGAGGCTGGTGATGCCCACACAGTCGGACTCACCTCCCCGCAGGAGTGGGGCGTGTCGCGACGGTTCCACGGCGGGTCGCGCAACTTGCCGCAGAAACACTTGTAGGTGGTGGGGGGCGCGGAGGAGACCTTCTGGCAGGCCGGACACCGCCACCCTCCCGACTCTGCAGGTCACGCAACAGACCGGCGTCAGCGAACCCCTCACAGCCCAACATCACTACCTACTCCTAGTGACGTTCATAGAGGATCGGAGTAATCCGACGCGAGACTCGCCAGCCACATGCGATCGCGAAACATCAAACATCCAGTTCGGATGAGACCAGGGATCAGGTACATGATTTCAGAGCTCGACTTAAAGTGAGCTCTTCGTTTCAAACACAAATATCTCTCCCACGCGGCATAACTGACTGCTGGAAAACCTTCACAACAGTTTTTGCTGATGGACTTTGAAAGTAAGAATATATCTGCAAGGTGGGGCCCCGGCAACTTTGAGTGTTTCGCCAGGTCATTCCTTCGACTCAAAACCTGAATGGGTCTCAAAGAAGCATCCTCTACATTCGATGCACTAAGTAATACGCTCCGACCCTTTCTCGGATGCCTCGCTGGGTTAGTAGGACTAATATCTGTAAAGGTATATCCAACTGATAAGACCCCAACAGCTCATATCAAAACAATTCGGACAGGCGCTACGCGAGCAGGTCTCACCCTGGCGGGAGGACTTGGCCCAGCGGCCGGACGCAGCCCATGTGGAAGACGTGGTAGCAGCCGAGGCAGCTCCAGACCGGGTCCGTCTGTTTGACGGCGTCCACGCACACCAGGCACTCGTAGCGTCCGTGCGTCAGCTGCTCCTGCATCCGCTCCCGCTGGCCCAGCTCCGCCTCGGCGCTGAGGTCCGCCGCGCTGGGCTGCAGCGCCGGTCACGTCAGAGAGGGAGGGGGTGGGCCTGGCACGTAGGGGCGCGTCAGACAGGGATGTAAACGGCTTTGGTTAGCAGTATTGAGTTTTATGAAGCTTAACAGGTACTTGACTAGCCTGACAGCTGTCAAGTTTATGACGAAATCTGAAACATCTTAGTGAAAGAGGTCGAACTGCGTCTAAAAACCTGGATCAAAACCAGAGAAAATAATAAAACAGCTGGGAAAGCATGAAACCCACATTTGTTCCTACATTTTCTGTTGATAAGTCCGCAACACAATTTTCCGAACAACAGATAAGTCAATAAATCCCCGATGGTACAATGAGCCGGACAGTCTCACCTTGGCCTGTTCGTACTGAGGTTTGCTCTGGCCGCCGCGGCCGCCGCCCCTCTGCCTCCTGCCTGGCTCTGCCCTGTACCCGGCCCACTGCTGCCGCTGGCGTCCAGAACGCCTACCGTCTCCGTCGTACTGCTGGTCGTACTGCTGGCCGTAATACCGCTCGTAATTATCCTGGCGCGATCCACGACTGCCATTGCTGTGGTTGCTGCCCCGGAATACTGAGTCGTGAGGTTGGTGTTCAGGCGAGCTTTGGCTGAGCGAGACCGGGTCGTTATAGTTGAATGCATCGCTATTGCGGTGGTGGTAGGCAGGCCCGGCGTGGTTGGTGAAGGTGGGCGTCGTTTCTACCTCGCTGGTCATCATAGCCTTCATGCTGTTCAGGGTCATACCGCAGCTGCCTATCGCCGTTCTGGTCTCTGCCGTACATGTTCTGCTGTCCGCCGCCGCCATTGAGCTGCTTCTGCCCGCGGCCTCTGCTGCCACGTGCAGGTCGGTTGTTCCTGTACTGTTTGTTATTGCCTCCTTGGCCCTCTCTATTCACATAATTATCTCCATACTGTCTGACATCACCAAAATACGCCTGATAGTCGCCGAAAGGAACATCGTTTCCCCTATACCCTCCTGTAAAGCTCCCGTTCGGGAACGCTGATGGACTCGGTAGCAAACCCTGGTCAGGTCCGTTGAAGAAGGCTACCGCAGGATCGCTGAACGTCCCGTTACTGGGCAGGGCCCTGTTGGCTCGGTGATAGCCGGCGCCTCTGCCGCGGCCGCGGGCCCGTCCGCCACCAGCGCCCACTCCGGCCGGACGGTCACGGACTCGGCCCTGAGGGCGCGGTCTGGCGCCACCGCGGGGCACAAACTCGCGAGCCGACAGATCCAGCCCGGGAGGTGCCGCTGGTGGCTCGTTAGCTCCCGTCTCCTCGCCAGACCACCTGTGCTGCTGTGGTCCGCCACCACGCGATGTGCCGCGGCCGCCTCTGCTCTGCCGGCCGCCGCGCGTGAACGTGCGGCTCCGTACCGGCTCCTCTCCGGACATGGCTGCCGGGACTGCAGCGGCTGCAACAGAGCACACAGGGTGCAGATACAATGGTGATGGGCATAGCTGACTAGAGAATACCACTCATTGATCCATCCAGCCATCTGCCTAGCTTAATGGACTACCACATCAGGGACAATACCACAGATGTCGCTGTGAACCACCACACAAATTGCAATCAGATATGACAACCAACAAAATTTTTAGCAAGGAACATGAGGCCTACAGCAATTACCCACCACATCACTATATCCATATCTATTTTTAATTTGATATTCAGGCACGACTCTAATTTTAAAATATTCTGATTCTGGCAATACATTATCAATTTATTGGTCTAACTTTTAACTGTGTGACTGCCATGCATGTCACAAGACAAATGTGAACATTGTTGATATGCTGCAAGCAGCACCTGTGCAAAAAGCCTTCTTATTACACAAAATGCCTGTCAATCCCCAGTCTGCAGAATGAGGTAGGCTTCTCGACAAGGTGTTTGGGGCAGCTACAATCTTGCCCCAATTGAGGCATAATTTTTTTGGTTACTGGGGCAGATTTCTCCACTTCCATTCTCATTTTATACTATGGAAAGGCCACAGGAAACAAATGATTGCTGTATCTTGTCTTTATTTTTCTTTTCGGTTGTTTACAGTCTGCCTTGGTGTGCCAGTGCTGCCCCCCAGTGTCGATTTCTTCCCCAAAGTTTCCGCACCTGCTGCAAAAATGGGCAAAAGCTGCCCCAGCCGAATAAGTCTGTTCCAAGGCTGCCCCAAACAAGATCTCATCAAAACTTACCACCTTCTGTAGACTAGGTGCACCACACTCATAGCACTTTAAGTTGAAAAAATGTGATATCATTGTTCTGATCAATTGATGGTGGAAATAAACATGGTTTCCTGAATTTCATACTTGTTTTATCAAAAGTCAATCCTATTTTAAATTCCAACAAGTGCTTGACTCCCTTCATGATGAAAAATAAATATAGTTGCTTAGCTTATATTAACAGCCAAATTCACAAAACTTTTCTTGCACAATTTCGACTAATTTTCAGCAGTTTCGTTAAACCCGCCCCAGTGAGCCTTTTAGCCACCTTCACCCTGGTGGGGGTGGGGGCTTTCAAACACCCCCCCTGGAACTCGGCTCCGATGCGGAATAGCAAAAAAAGAACGAAAAAAAGCGGAGGCTGTTGGATAGCTCATACAAATTCATGAAGAGACTACATCGGTCACTTTTTGGCTCAGGTCAATATTGAAGTCATGACAGGTCAAAGAAGGTTGCATATTAAGGTTGTGTTTTTGCACTCTAGCAACTGACAGCGTTGAGTTAGAACCATGTTTTAAGCACCATTCGCTTTCTCTTGTCACAGCGAATCAAACGATGTGTAATATGACTATGCTAGGTCAAAACGCAAAAAATGACCTGACCTCAGGTCAGGTCAAGGTCACTTTTCAACCTAACATAGTCAATATGCATATCAATGGACTCACAATAGCAATCCAAACGTAATGGTACCAAAATATAAGCTGTATCATCAATTCCTGGAAAGTTACTGCCCGAAGTCTGAAAACTGCTTAAATAGCCCCAGATGACCTCTCAGAGGTCACAGGTAAAAAATTGCAACATGAACCTGGAAAAAGGCCCAGGATATTACAATTTTATGAATATGAAGGTATTCTCAGCTGTATCTACACAAACACAGCCCATTTCCTATTTTACCCATGCATTTCCAATGGAGAGGTCATGATCTGTACCTGACCCTAGGTCATTAATATGGAAAATCCCAGAATTTATGTTGTAGCACTTAGTAGGCCCATTATGTGGTATAAGTTTTAATTTGATATATTCACCCATTTCATACTTAGGCCTTTAACATTTTTGGAGGTGAGGTTACTTGACCTGCACTGGTGACCTGACCTGAGATGATGGGGTGATGAGGTTTAAGTGGGAGTTCACAACAGGATTGTAAAGAGGGTGTCTTGCTGATTCCGATGATGTATCATTTCTATAGAAAATATTTGGGGAAAGTGGATGCCTTATTGCAGATTAGCCGAAATGACCCAACCATACAATTTTGGGGAAAGTTGCGGAATTGATGGAGGATAAAGTGTGCTTCATACAGTGGCGCTTCATTCCGCCGTTTTTGTGCAGCTGGAAATCCTGAGGGTATTCAAACACCCCCAGGCAAGGGTTAAGACACAGGCATATTTCCTTCACAGAGTAAGGCAACATAAACCATTAAAAACTCATTTTACATCATAATTTCACTGATATATTGGTTGCACCATACAACCTGATTCTTACCATGGTTACCTATAAATACCACATACAATCTGTATTAGGTATCTATAAATATCATTTTGAAGTGGACAAGCACCCAGTCTGCAAAGTATGGCAGCAGGCCAGACGAGCCGCACCAGCCATCTAAAATTCTCGCACCACCAGCCTCCAAAAATTTGCACCAATCTGCCATAAGCCAGGGAGAAAAATGCACCCATTCCTCCTACCCACACAATGCAATGCTAACTCTCTTATTAGTTAGTTAAGGACTTTTTATAAGGCCCCCTCCTGTGCCTTAATAACCATTCAGCCATTATTTGTTTGGTTTAAGTGACACCTTCCTCGCACCAGTCTTGCAAATTCACACCAGGTTGATACAATTAGCACCACTGGCTCCTATCTCCAAGGGCACTCGCACCGACGAGATGTCGTCGAAAATGCCACACTTTGCATACTGGACAAGCACCTTGGGAATCAACCTCATGGGTAGGTATATTTACACAATATCGATATAAATATGGGTAGGTAGGTAGGTACTCAGCTAGGCATCCTTGTGCTTTTTACCTGATAGATAAAAAACTCACCTCTTCCACAAGATTGGGATGGAATGAATGCAACCTGAATTGATATCAATATGGGTCACTGAATGAATAACCCACTTCCCAGCCTTCCCAGCACGGTGTCAACAACAAGACAACATGAGACGACAACACAGTTTCCATGGACAAAGAGGCGATCCGACTCGGACTGACGATCAGGATACAGCGTGGAGTCATCCTTACTTATCATTACTCTATTGCCTTGGGAGTCATCGAGTTCATTAAGTCCTATTTCTCTAGCATTAAACTACGGCTTGTGCGATAACACCGGGAAAATAGCTATTGATGGACTAGTTGACTCCACGTTGTTACCTGATCGGTAGTCTGATCTGGATCGTATTTTTCCATGGAAACCCAGTCACCCTTTCGCAAGACAGTGCAACTCAAACATCTCCGCTACCGCTACCGCTTCCGGGCTCCAAGGCCTTTGAATTCCAGGTGTTTCAACTTTGATAATGCGAAATTAAGACTCTATAAAAATCAAAATCGGTTCTTTCTATGGCACAATATCAAAATAGTTTTCGAAAAAATATATTTTAAAGAAAATATAAGGTCTAGTTTTATTTATTTGCTCACCCAAAACCACAGAAGTCCTAATAGGCTAAGGCTGAAAAACGCCCAAAGAATTTACATACTGACGTCACTAACCCTGTTCAAGCACATGTGCAGAAGCCGATACTAGAGGTGGAATTTTGTATCTGCATTTCTACCCTGGCTTGTAGTGAGAATGAGCATGAATTTTTTCCTTTTACAATAAGTTGTGTTTTTCCAAATAATAGCTAAAATTTTAAAAGGCGTACAATTTTAGTTATGCAATATTTTCGCCCATTTTCATTTTTCCTTTTCACGATTTTGGCGCATTCCAGACGATTCTGAGGATTAACCCCCTTGCGCCGCGGCAGAGCACGACCTCAGCTGGACCTCAGCGCTGGAGAAGATCGCCGCCGCGTCGGTCGATGAACGGATTTGGGATTTATTCTTGTTGTTAAATGTCAGAAATTCCGACGTTTAATTTATTCAAGTAATAAAAGGATTATAGTGAAATCAGCATTTCAGTGGACCATTTCCCGAGTGATTGGTCATTGAAAACTTATCAGTTGATTTTCTTACAAAGCTGTGACGGATCTTACAGTAGCTTTTTATAGCAAAACTTATAAATCGTTCTGATTTGTTTTCTAGTCCATCTGCCTCACAAGGAAATATTACCCAGCTTCTTCAAAGGAAGAAAAAACAGGCTTTGCACTGATATACCTGCCTACCTACCTACTGCATTAGTCTGAGGTCTGCTGGATTTGCAAGGCCGTGATTTGAATATATTTCACAATGAATAATATAGCTGGACAAATTCCCAAGGTGCCAAAAGGAATTGTGGGGCTTTTAGGAGCTCTTGGCGCCGCTGGATATGGCGTTTCACAGTCTATGTACACAGGTAAGCATGTTAAATTTGGGCAGCTTACTATCTATCAGCTCTTAGGGGAAGCAGGATGCTTGCAGCTTGCATATATATTTTTCAAAGTTTGTATCTTTGAAAATGGTGTGGGAAAGTTACGGGGGGTTAATAAGTTACAGTTTGCTTTTACTAGAACATAGTTTTACCTGAATGTAAGCTTTTGGTGATAGTCTTGTCTTAGTCTCAGCTTTAGTCCTTGTGGCGCTGGCGATCTGCCCATGGTCTGGGCCCGCTCCCTCATGCGGGTATGCTGGGGCATTGGACACAGGTGCGAATGCGCGTGGTTGCAATGGCTTAAGGGCGATGTGACCAACTGTGTCAAAACTATAAAAATTGACTGTATTGACCTGCTCTGTCTTGTTCTTTTTCGCACATGATGGCTGATTTTCTCGATGTTCGTGGTTGGGGGTGCGGTTGGGCACTTTCTTTCTGTACTCTGTTATTTGTCATTTTCTTGTCTACGCTTGACTCTTGTCTTCATATCTGTCTTGCAAATGCCTTCTTCAAAAACGGAAACAATAAAAAATGAACGGAAAATAGTTAATTCCGCTGAAAGCATAATTTTCCCTTCCAATGCCATCCATTCCAAGGGAAGGCTTCAAATCACTGTGCCCCGATTATGATGCAGTGGTGCTGCAGGTGCAGCCATAATCAAATCAATTCACTTATAGTGATGGGCAGGATATCTTTTTTTAAAACAAATTACCAAGTGAGGCTTTGTATGTACATGTGTAGTGGAGAGGGGTCTGGCATCAACTGGCAGTGGAGGGGGTCCAAAAGTGCCCCCCTGAGATCTTGGAAACTAAGAGGGTTAGAAAAATGCCAATTGGGGGATGTGGGAGTGATAGTGATCTACTTTATGGCAGTTTCACTGACCTAGGTAAACATCTTCAAGGTCAAACAAGGTTGTAAGGGTCAAATCTGGATAGTGCAGGATACTTGTTTGAAAATGCAGTGGTAATATGATAGAAAACTAGAAAAGCTGATTCAGGTTATAGAAGGAAGGTCCCACACAATGTTCTATGAAATTTTGAGGTCAAGGTCATTCAAGGTCAATCATATATGAAGTAACAATATCACATATTCCCAATTAATGTACAATATAACTGGCACCATAGCAGCCTTTGGGCAAGAAATGAAGGTTTAGTCTTGAAAGACTTTTGGCCTTGACCTGTGACCTTGACCTTGAGTAGCCTTAACTATGATGTCATAACATAACATATGTCATACTGTATAGTGCTATCTGGCAGGAATATTGGGGTCAATGATCTTGGTTTGTGACCTTTGACCTCTATGTGTGTTGACCTTGACATATAACCTGATTATATGACGATATGTCACCACCCTGTCCACAGTGTGGGCGAACTGGTGCGACCATGTGATTGCAAAGGTCTCAAATTATAAGTTTGAAAGCCCATAAAAAAATTATTCGCCGATTTTCAAAATCTCTTCACCATTCGAAGTACTCCTAAATTCTCTCAAATGTGGCTAAGTAGCGTTCTCCGGCGGCGAACATTCTCCGGCTACCTCTGAAAAATAGTTGGGGGGGGGCACTTTAGGACTCCCTCCACTGCACATGTTAAGAGAGGAAATGAAGTTTAGTATATGTTAAATCGAGTGAAGTAAAAAAAACGCATAGTGTTGTTGAATGTCACTACAACAGTTGGTTGGCTGCTCGTGAACGGGTAAGGAGCGAGCATGGCAGCTGAAGAACAGTAAGGACTGGTATGGGCGATGACATTCCAAGTGCAATTAAGTCATTTAATAGGCTACCAAGCCAACTGAAAGAAATAGACTACCCACAAATGCTCACGAAACACCTAATAGAACACTTCAAAGGCCCTCAACCTCCCAAGCATTATTCGATAAGATCAAAACTCCCTCTTAACCCGAATCAGACTGGGAATTTCGAAACTTAACTCTCACACAAACCAAGTTCAAATTTCAGGCTGTTCTTAGATCAATATTTCCTGAAACCCTTTTTGAACCCCAAAGACTTATCATGGTAAATCATATCTCCACCATATTAAATTCGTCATTCAGAAACATGCATCGAAAACACCAAACCAATATATTACTTCATGGTCGAAATCTTTCTTCTGGTAAGTATAACGGGCAGTCAAATTAACCAGGTAATCGCCATTGCTCGACGGGGTGAGATTCTATAGTGTGTGGCGCGGCAGTGGGGTAACCTGTCTGGCGGCTTAGACACGGCGCGGTGATTTTGCGTCGGACGCGTTGGCTTAAGCGTGCCGGTGCTTTTGCGCCCTACGTAAACATGTATTGTCATAAAACAGAATGGAGAATATGGTCAAAAAGACACGGGAGGAGGACGATAGAGGTAGCATTGCATAGCTTAGGTAGGAATGAGTGTGTTTTCTCCCTGTATATTGCGGATTGATGCGAATTTGAGGTGACTGGCGTTGCGAATTTGTGCGATAATTCTAGATGGCTGGTGCAAATCGTCTGGCCTGCTGCCGTACTTTGCAGACTGGGGCGTAGGGCTTATTTTCCAATCAATGCTTATTAACTCAGACAATTTTTCCCAGCTCTCTCCACCTATTTGCTGTCAGCACAATTTGCAGCCCATCTGGACCTGGTCTATTTTTTTAGTCCTCTAATAGCTGGATATATGTTTCAGTGGACGGTGGTCATCGCGCCATCATCTTCAGTCGTCTGGGCGGGGTCCAGAGCAATATCTTCACAGAGGGTCTTCACTTCCGTATCCCCTGGTTCCAGTACCCAATCATCTATGACATCCGGTGAGTGCCTAGAGACTAAATACTGAGTGTGTACCATCTTATAATGATTTGACTTCTTGCAAGTAGGGAGCATCTAATAATCCTGTTGTGTGGGGAACTCAGCTTGTCATATGTGACAGTCCTCTTTCAGTTTAGCTAATTCTCTCTCTCTCTCTCTCTCTCTCTCTCTCTCTCTCTCTCTCTCTCTCTCTCTCTCTCTCTCTCTCTCTCTCTCTCTCTCTCTCTCTCTCTCTCTCTCTCTCTCTCTCTCTCTCTCTCTCTCTCTCTCTCTCTCTCTCTCTCTCTCTCTCTCTCTCTCTCTCTCTCTCTCTCTCTCTCTCTCTCTCTCTCTCTCTCTCTCTCTCTCTCTCTCTCTCTCGCTCTCGCTCTCGCTCTCGCTCTCGCTCTCGCTCTCGCTCTCGCTCTCGCTCTCGCTCTCGCTCTCTCTCTCTCTCTCTCTCTCTCTCTCTCTCTCTCTCTCTCTCTCTCTCTCTCTCTCTCTCTCTCTCTCTCTCTCTCTCTCTCTCTCTCTCTCGTACGCAGCTCCCGGCCTCGTAAGCTGTCCTCCCCGACGGGCTCCAAGGACCTGCAGATGGTGAACATCAGCCTGCGTGTGCTGGCACGACCCGACGCCGGTCGGATTCCTGTAATTCATCAACAGCTGGGACAGGTCAGCCCGCCTGGTGGCCGACAGCGGCCGTGACTGAGAGACTGTGAGAAGGGATGCTTCGTTTTTATTCGTCTTGAATAGGTTGACTTGTACAGAGGCAGTGATGGGGCAATGGTCTTACATGCATGATTGAGGCGATTTAACAATCCCATTGGCAGTGACATACTGAGAGTGGTTTCATTAGTGCCATACTCACTTATTTGGCGCCAAATACGGCCCCGTTGGGCAGTGACAGTGGCCAGTCGTTTTTCCAATTTTTTTGTATACTACAGCCCTTACGTAACATCGTTATTGTTGATCGGAACATGATGCGGCTGCAGGGTGTGGTTATTAGAATATGCAGCTTTTTGGAAGGTGCCGTGATCAGATACTCTAACGAATTTAGGAATATGTTTTTTTTTCGGTTGAGCGTCCTTAAAAAGTATTCCGATGGTGTGCCATGCGCATTCGAAGCTTGGCCCGACCAGCCTTGATGCGACCGGGTACCGTTTTGGCAGGACTATGACGACAAGGTTCTGCCGTCCATCTGTAACGAGGTGCTGAAGTCGGTGGTAGCCAAGTTTAACGCCTCCCAGCTCATCACGCAGCGACAACAGGTAAAACTGCTTTTTCAGAAAGGTTAAACAAACCAAGATATATGGTACCTTATGTGCGCTGTTTTTGCGTCAGTTGGCAGTTTATGCGCTAGACAATATTAGCGGAAATTGCGGCCGTTTTTTTCTTCGGGTAGAAACTGCGCCGGTAGTGCGTATTTGTTTTGCTTGTGGGGGGGGGCAGTGACCCAAAATAGGTTTTGCGCTAGGGTGTCGAGTGGAAAATTCAGCTCGGAATGTATGGCGAGTGAATGGAAAATTCCCCTCAAAATGTATGGCGGAGTAAAAAATTACCGATTTGGGTACTCAGGTGGTAAACTCTCAAAGCCCTTGTTTGAACTGAGGGATGGATTTTTCCTTTAATTTTATCAAAGTAAAAATTTTTAAATCGTCCCCAAACAGCATTGTTTGACCATTACCATGTGAAAAATTTGGGTTAAGCAGGTAAATCTTTACCAGCTGAAACCCCCTGATGCAGTCTCCAATTTTTTTAAGGAGTTGGTGCATTTCCACAAATAAAAAACTTTTTGGGCGCCTCTGAGACCAACCTTCGGGGAAAGAACTCTGGGAGCCACCAAGACTCTTGGGGGATTCCCTAGACCAACTCTTGTGCCCCTCCTCTCCTCTCCCACACGACCAGCTTTAAAGGGCCCCTGAGACGAAATATCGGGGCCCCCTTAGACCAACTCTGCAGAGGGGGCCTCCGAGATCGGCAGGTGGTGAAAAATGAAAAGGGATTTTTTCATGCAATACTTAGTGCCAAAATTAATTATCTAAGCATACACTGTATAGTTTTTCTGTCCGGGACAACGCCCCTCCTATACCTATACCTATAGCTATCGGAATTTTGGAGGCCACTCCTGACCTCAATCACTGCACCTCGCATACACCTATGCTAGGGCCCAGTAGAGCCTTGGTTTACACTTAACTAAACCAGACGAAACTACAAACTTTCTATCATGACAATAAACTCTTGCAGACTCTTGCTAAAATTTTATTTTCTTTATCTGTCAATTCCCCTGCTTCTCTTCATATATATATGCTCACCTTCATATGAGTATGCTGCTTTCTATCAATATCTAATCGGAGCAGCTACAGCCTCCTTTCTGTTGTTTCTTCCTTTCATCTACAATCAGCCAGGCGCGGCGGGTTGCGACAGCGTCAGAACGACTACTAATTTAAATTTCTGATCGCTTTCCGCTTGCCGGTCGCATGAGCAACATTATTGGCATTTCAAAAATTGCTCTAAATTAATTTTCTGAATCCTTATAGACTAGAAAATTATACAACTAAAAGCACATGAAGAGGAAGACTAACAATGTTTGTCAATAACGAATATGAAACCGGCCTTTCAAAAAGCCTAAAGATGCCGCTTTTATATACTAGATGTAAAGACTGCGATTTTGTAAGTCCACGCCGTAGACCAGTCATACAAAAAAGTGCCGATGTTTGAAGGGTAACTGGATGCATTCTTGTTGCCCCAACAAAATCATTTAATGAAAATGTAGAGTTTCAATGTATTCAAGTACCGGACACTTTCAGTTGAACTTAAATATCAGCGTATTTATGCCTAGGGTGTCGAAGGGTGTCGTGAGTGGATTTGGGTGTCACAGGGCGTGGACGCAGCAATGAAGGGCTGATATTGATAAAATTTATTTTTTAGAAATAGATGGTCAATTTTCTACCATACAATGTCAAAAAAATATGCTGCTTAGCATACGAATTTCAAGATAATTGCTTTTAACAACAAGATGACCAAAAATGGTTTTTCACTATTCTCGTTACCAGAAATACAAAAACAACTTTTCAAGGACGTAAGCCTAGAAGTCATGTGCACAGATAAACTGCTTTCCAGAAATGTATCTTTCAAAGCGGTCAGTTCATTGTTTTGGCAGCACAAGGCTAGGGTGTCTAATTTTCCACTCACCAATTTTGTGAGTGGTGGAATTTAGTGGCGGTGTTCACCCATTGGAACTTTCTCCGGTGGGGAAGGGGGCACTGAGCGTCTTGCCCGCGCCAGAATTTCGATTCAGTTGTTCCACTGAAATCGGTGGATATAAGGATGCCAGGTATAATTGGCTAGAAAAATAGAAATCGCCAGATTTTCTTGCAGAAAAGCCAAAGAAGCGCATAAGAGCCGAGTTAATTTGGCGACCTTTTAGTCGATTCTGCTGCTCTCTTTTTCCAGTGGACGTTGGTAGAGGAGGCAATGGAACTGGCCTTTGTAGTAAGTATTGTTGAGTAAAATTAAATAGTAGTAAGTATTGTTGGAAGTGAGAGGAAAATTCAGCAAAAAATATATAAAAGTGAGTGGAAAATTCTGCTTGACTGGGTGTCGTTCTGCACCCAGCACCCCAGGTTTTGGGACACTGGGGGGGGCTACCGTGGCCCGCCATGCCACGCGTTCAAAGCCACCGACCGCGGAATATTCAACACCTGACTAATGGTTTTTATGTCGACCAAGGCTGTCCGCATGCTTTGCTCTGGAAGCGCGTTTAGGAGCGGGTTAGTTATTTTCCTTCCGATTAAATTCAATCCACTAATTCAATTTGACTGTCCAATCACCACTGGCGGTGCTGTGGCCAGGTGTCACTGCTGATCCGGCGCGAGCTGACCGATCGCGCTCGCGACTTCAACGTCATCGTCGACGACGTCTCCATCACCGACCTCACCTTCGGCAAGGACTACACGGCCGCCGTCGAGGCTAAACAGGTGCGGAATGGAGCCTCGCTGGTCGGCACCGCTCGTCATATGCATCAGTATTATTTTAAACTGATCTTTCTGGTGGCTGTGACAGACTGCTTGCGACACCTGATTGGTTGGTATAACTAGGATGGTAAATCATTTATGTCGCCGTCATTTGTGCCTAAAATGTGTACTGATCGCAAACTCTTGTTCACCCCTGTCCCCTCGATATAGAGTGTGGAGGTGCCGTGTTGACGCTCCGCTGCGCTGTTTCTCAGGTCGCCCAGCAGGAGGCGCAGCGGGCGGCTTTCATAGTGGAGCGGGCCATCCAGGAGCGGCAGCAGAAGATCGTCCAGGCGGAGGGAGAAACGCTCGCCGCCGAGATGATATCCTTTTCGGTGCAATTGGGAAACTTTGTTTCAGTTGTTTTTGTTTTAGTACCGGCATTTGATCGTTGAAGTCATGGTTTGTCTTTTGAATGAAGTTTTGGGTTTAACTAAAATGAATATAATTGATAACCTCACTTAAATATTTCGAAGCTTCTTTTCCATGGCTCTAACGTAATGCTGGTAAAAAACTTTCCAACAGTCCCTGCATCTTACATGATGAGAAAAGGCGAATCGTACGGGTAGCATATCGCTGCACGTCCCTTGGTCTCCTGCTGTGTCCCCCTATCGTGTGAAATCTTGGCAAGTATCTTGAGACTCGATGCTTGTTGTAAGGCCGCACGTAGATAACTACACGACCGCCATCTATCGGGAAGCAGACGAGTTACAGCTTCCTTGGTGGCCGCCCGATGTCGTCACGGTAATGTAGACCCCGGGTTTGATGTGTGGCGACTGACGGTAGTCCAGAGACGGCGTGAGTCATGGGGATGGGTCGGGCTGCTGGGTAAGGGAAACAGCGGGAGCCAATGGCGGCGGCGAACGCTCGAGTGATGAGCTCTTTGGTAATCTGATTTGTGATGCGATGAGTGAATCTCTCCTGGTGTGTTGGTGTCCTTGACTCGCTCCGCACGTGGGTAAGGCCATCAGTCAGAACCCGGGATACCTGAAGCTGCGGAAGATTCGCGCCGCTCAGAGCATCGCGCGCACTGTAAGTCGCACTCTGCTCTGTATTGGAGTTAAACCGCCGGGTGGCAAATGATCAGATGGCGCCTACATTTCTGGAAATCGGTGTTTTCAAAGAGTCGTTGTGTGGTTTTGTTTAGGGCATGTTCGAACTGGTTTCAGTATACCGTCCCCGGCACGTTTCTGATGGACACTATCACGTGACATTTTGTGTCGGATCAAGCCTTCACTTCTGCTGACTTGTCGCTACTTCTCGTCGTTTTTTCGGGCATATGACTGGCGTGCGCGCCTTTGTGCCCGGCAGATCGCCCAGTCCCAGAACAAGGTGTACCTGAACACGGGCACCTTGATGCTGAACATCAACGAGGAGAAGTTCGACGAGAGTGCTGACAAGCTGAAGAAGTAAACAGCCCGAGTGAGTGTGACGCGGGCGTGTCCTGATTTTCCGCTTTTGGATCGTGTTTGGATCTGCGTGGTAGCGTCTATGTTGAGACGGATACGGGCGCAGTCGTGTGTGGAGCTAGTGGATGATCTGTTTTGAGCGAGTTTTGGTTGTGCGGTAGGACGGTGCACTGAAACGTCGCGAGGGAGCTGTGTGGACCGGCGTTTTGTATCACCACGAGGTCTGGTCTGCCCCGCTCCCTCGGCGTTTGCGTTGATTACGGACGCGATAGAACATTATGAGTGATAATGTGCGGCATCATATATTCATTCGTAAGAAAAATAAATGCCAAAAAGTACTATCAAGTCGCTTTCGTTGCATCGCTCATGGCGGTGACTGGTGAAAAGACAGACGAGTCCGTTCCGCTCACCGTTCGTTTATTAAAACATCCCTAACCATGCAAAAGAGGAGCACGTCAGCGCTGTGGGGCGGTAACGCCAGCCGGCTTTGTACAGGGCGCGCGCGTGCCGGTAGTGCTCAGCGGAACACGCTGCGGGGCGCCAGTTATAGAACTTCACGGCTCTAAGGTACACTCGGAGGATTCTGCACACGACACTAACTCCCACGACGGCCGCACGTCACCACCCTCGCATGTTCACGTCTGCACCAGTCTCCTGTCTCCAGCCTCACACAGCAAACACCTAGCACTTGGTGCATTGAACTCTTTCCGGAACAGTTGTCAAGTGATTCGACAGCGGCTCCCTCCAACACACTCGTGAAAACAAACGACACCGAATACACGCCGCACTTGTTACGCGTCGATGGAAATGTGTTGGGAATGTTAGGAGTTGCGCCACTGGCGACGGGGCCTGGCCCACCAAATGCCTGCGCTGAATTTCCGATGGGATCCACATAGAACTGATCATGTGGCGGTTTTGTGTAGCTTACTGTCTGGGTCTCGCGAGATTTTCCAGCCTGCGGCGTTTCGCTGTGGTCGAACCATAAGACTGATGGGTCAAATAATCTGGTGTCTCTGGGACATATCAGAGCTTTTAAAGTTGATAACTCGTATCGTAGCTGGCATGTCTGCTATCATTGTAACGCGTCGTCATATTTGGCATGACACAATTATATTTATCTCTCATCATTCATGACGCTTGATACGCGTTTAACACGCACTACCATATCCGGTACGCATCACGAGATCCGGTACGCACCGCCAGATCCCATACGCACCACCGGACCCGGCCCTCAGCACTTCATACGGGCCAGTATGCGAGCTTCAAGTCCTGAATCTGTAGACTGGCAGAGTACATCTCTGGGGACTTACTCCCTAGTTGGCTGTGCTGCTATGCCAACACTCACTTGGGTATAGAGGAGAACGCGGTGTTGACTGGTAAGCGTGCGCACTACGCAGTCAAAGTTACTGGAGACCACCTAGAGGCTTACTCACATCTGGCGGAACCTGCCGATATTTTTGTCGGCTGAGACTACAAAAAACACGTGCGGAGGTTTCTGCCTGCATCGATGTTTGTCATATTCTGCTAAGCATGAATATGCATTTAATGTGATGGACGATTCATGTTTCGGTGATTGAATCCTGGAAGTGAGTGGCTAGGTCTCAAATTTTAATCGGAGCATGGCAGTGTGCTCGTGAGCGGATATTCGGAGCGTGGCAGGGTGCTCGTGAGCGGATGTTCGGAGCGTGGCAGGGTGCTCGTGAGCGGATGTTCGGAGCGTAGCAGGGAGCTCGTGAGCGGATGTTCGGAGCGTGGCACGGTGCTCGTGAGCGGATGTTCGGAGCGTAGCAGGGTGCTCGTGAGCGGATATTCGGAGCGTGGCAGGGTGCTCGTGAGCGGATGTTCGGAGCGTAGCAGGGTGCTCGTGAGCGGATATTCGGAGCGTGGCAGGGTGCTCGTGATTCGATGATCTGGGCGTGGCAGTGAGTTCATAACTCGATGATGAGGGCATTACAGTACACTCGGGAGTCGATTGGGGCGCGGTAGTGAGTTCTTAAGTCGATGATCGGGGCGTGGCAGTGTGCTCGTGAGTCGATGATCGAAGGGTGGCAGTGTGCTCGTGAGTCGATGATTTGAGTCTGGCAGTGAGTTTTTGAGTCGATGATCTGGGCGTGCTAGTGAGTTCGTGAGGCGATGATTGGGATCTGGCAGTGAGTTCGTAAGTCGATGATCGTGGAATGGCGAAGGGTTCTCAGCTGAGAAGCACGAATATGGCAGTGAGCTGACTTGTCAGCGACCCGAGCGCGCGGCAGTGCCGGCTGCTAATGATACGAACAAGGCAGTGATTCATTTCCTGTGACCCGGTATAAGACACGAAGTCGGAGAGCTGGCAGTGAACGGGTCAGCCTATCGCTGATACTGCGACACGAACCAGTGAGATGGTATCTCGCTGCTAAGACAGTTGGCAGTAACTGCTGTACGACCGTAAACACGCACGCGGTCGCGAATCGTTGTGTGGTGAGTTTCGGGGCGCCTTAGCTGTTAATGCCAGTGCAGTTCACTTGGCAGTGAGGGGACGTTATCAAGAGACCATAAGCGAGGTAGGCCCTCTGACTGGACTAGCCGTGAACAAGCTGGAGTTTCGCCGTGCGATGGGCAGCAGCAGTAAGAAGGTACCGCCGACCGGACTAGTGAGCCCGGGCGAGGTCCTGGGTGGTGGATATGGCACTGAGGTGGGACTGACGCCAGAGAACAGTGGTATTGATGACGTCAGAGTTCACGGCCAGGCGACCGCCCCGAGGCACGGCGAGGGACAGCCACCCTGGGATAGGCCGGGCAGAAAGCGGTAACCACATGATGGTGTCAGGGAAAACTACAATATCAGGAAGAAAGGATCAGCACAGTAAATGTAGGATGTGTGAGACTGGTGCCGCACGTGACCGTTAAAACAATCAGAACGAATGAGCCTCTCATTCGGTTATTCGGTGAATAAATACTGCCAAAGCCTTGAAATACGCGAGGCCTAACGTCTCTCCTCTTAGACCAGCTCATTTGATTTATATTTGTCTCGGGTCTCTGGTGGCTTTCCGTGATAACGTCTCAGAGCATGCGGGGCAATGCTGATAGAGGTCATAAGAATATTTATTGTCCTCAACGGATACCGATTGTTATTCCGAGATAAGAATGTTTCTCGAAAGAAAATAACGTATGGAGTCTTATGGGAGAGATATTGGCCACTCATCGCCAACGCACAGAATGGGTGATTTACGTACTTAAGTGTTGTACTATACTGGATTGTAAGGCTTATTCGCACTTCAATTGGTGCCGGTCTCAGTTGGGCAGTTGCTAATCTTGGTTTTTCGAGATTTTCCCCGACTAAGTTAGCAATATCGAGTTTTTGTCTCACTGCTGGCTGCTGCGTTTTCGGTAGCCGACGGCCTGTGTCGCATGACTCCAACAAACTGACGACGGTCACGTGCTGACCTGCGTCAGTCTTCCACAAATACGGAGGCTTCGTCTCTCGTTCCGGATAGTTAAATCCACGTAATTCTCCTTGAGTGGATCGCTCAGTGTGGGTTCACGCGGTGAAAAAATACATTCCTTTTCAACGGAAGCAGCGTAACTTCAGCTGTACAATGAACGCTATTATTTAACGTAAAATCACTCATACTTGGTTTCCATCGATATCTGCCTCTGCTTGGTGTGGGAGAACTGGCTGGATCATGTGGCTGGCTTTTCAAACTAGAGGGAATGGCGGGGAAGGGGACTGCTGCATTTGTTCAGGTTTGCCTTGAAGGAGAATGACCTAGTGTATGAAAAATGTCGGATGTCTGGGTTTAGAAGTATTTAACTGCATGAACATTTCCGTGTGCATACATTTGTACCTGGAGGTTGAATATGCTAAATTTTTCGTTTTTATGTGTGAAATTTGTATCTTTTGCACGTCAGGGGTGACGTCGCTATTAGGTAAGGTCCTCATACCCATTATTTTTTCCTTCAAACCACCAGGTTAAGGTTTTCCGTTTGAACTGACTAGATATGATTCAAACTGGGCGTTAGCTATCCATTATCCCACCAATTCCGCTCGTGTGCCGTACGCACATGTGTTTCCAAAACCAGCCGCGGGATGGCGCTGATCAGCAGATGGGGCGGCAGAGGCAGACGAGCGAACATCACAAGGTGCCCCGGTGGGCGGTGTCGAAGCGGCGTTCGCGGCGCACCTTGTCGCCGGCGGTGGGTGCTTCGCTGGTTTGTCTGACATACAGGCTGGTGGGCCGGGAGGCGGCCACGCCGAGCACGGAAGCGGCGCCGGCCGATGTCAAGGAGGTGGTCATCGGGGTAGCGCTCCACTGTTTACCTCTCAGCTGCCGCTCCTGCCGGGGTTACCGCACGGTTAGTGAAGAGCGAGGCTGGGGACAGAGGAGTTAAAAGGAGCTGGCTGTTTTGTAAGTAGTTGGATATCGCGTTCTACCTTTATTGCTTACTCGATGTGGGAGATTGGTGCGGTAAACCATTTTCTGCTAAAAATAGCATAAGTGTGATCTATCTTGTTACAGGGTAGCAGGTTGATTCTGTTAATCATATCTGCTTGTTTTAATTATGTTTGCATGTGGAAGAATCGGTACCAAGAGCCACGAAGAGAAAAAAACACTATAAATTTTGCTGCGCCGGTATTTTCGCTCAGAACATTTCGGAAGCACTTTTTGCGATGATTTAATACGCGAGGCAAAAAAATTATGCCTACTCTCATCCATCGTTATCAAGTACTCATGTACACATGCTCGGTAAAGTTAGAAAAAACCGTTAATAGGGTTGATTCACACAATATTAGTTATAAGGTTCCCCGCAGCTCACGAACCCAGATATCCATGATTACTACTCATAAACAGCAGTCAACCAGGTGATAGGTAGCACGATCTTAACACACAAATGAGGATAGCTCTCTGGTGGGGAGGGAACACACCCACCAGGGTGCATCCGCCTACCAAGGTGCAGCCGTGGATAGGACCCACCAGCCGACTGACAGCCGTGGAGGGGACATGTCTGCCAGGGGTACAGCCGTAGGGAGGGGACCCACCAGCCAGCTGACAGCCGTGGAGGGGACATGTCTGCCAGGGGTACAGCCGCGGAGAAGGCTCTCCAACCTCCTTCCCAGCGGGCAGTCGCGAGAAGAGAACACACCCATCAGCAAACAGCCGTAAGGAGGGGGAAACCCACAGGTGGACAGCTTTACTTCTAGCAGGCGACCTCCGTAGTGGCCCAGCAAGCTTCACAAAGGCCGTTACACTTTACTATGAGTTGGGAGGGACGGTTTTGTTAGAGTACTATCCACAACACCCCACAGGCTGACTAGTCCTCGACAGAAGAGTTCAGTAGCCGGGCGGAATTGGCTGCATGCGCTCCACGCTAATGAGATGGAGCTGTTTCAGCGGCTGACACCCATGTGGGTCTGTCACTTCAGGAACGCGGCAGCTCTAGGTATTCACTAGCATGGCGCGATAAGGAACAGCAACGCTTGAAATGGTCCCGCCCCGAGCGAGGGAGTCAACAGGCTTAGAGTGTTGGCTACCTGAGCACGAACAGCGCTGTATTGACCAGTGGCGGAGGGCGCTTGACGAGAGGGGTTCTTGGAAGTTCCAAAGAACTTAAGGTCTCGGGAGAGGTGATTGCCCACGCGAGTGGAGTTCCTGCGACCTTCATACGTGTTATTTTCAGAAACCAAGTAGTTTCTTAAGCACATACAAAATCCACGAAAAGCAGCGTGCGTTGCCTTAGGAGGCAGACTGAGCATGCAAGCATTGAGCTATCTAGCGAGCGTGCAACAGAGCAAGCAGGCATTCCACCCATACCCACCTGTCTGGGAGTTGTTCAAAGGGGTCGAGGAAGAGGCGCTCGCAGCGACCACGTACCGAGCATCGGTGTTGATTCTTCTCCAAGGTGAAGCACGGGCCACTCCATAAATTAGTCCCGGACCTGACAACTAGGCGGGAATGGGAAATGACCAGCGGGCCCAGGGCGCCACGGAGGCTGGAGCGGTGAGCTGTGAAGGGCTGCTTCCGCCATGGAAGAGAGTAGCTGTCAGTGTGAAATGTCTTCTTTCCGTCCTGTTTTGGAGTCTTGGTTCCAGCATCGTCCACGATGTGTAGAATTTCGTAAGTTGTGCTTGAAGTCCCGGTTATCATGCATTTTGTGTGCTCCTGGTGTATTTTGAAAGAGTTTAAAACCATTCATAGAAGCCTTCATATAATTAAATTAAATAACCCGGCTGAAGCTCTAGAAGATCACA
The DNA here is from genome assembly GCA_034440635.1 of Lepas anatifera. Lineage (NCBI taxonomy): Eukaryota > Metazoa > Arthropoda > Thecostraca > Lepadidae > Lepas > Lepas anatifera. Next base: position 381,887 of record JAOTON010000172.1, read on the forward strand.
AATACATAGCTATAATAATCCCAATTTAAGAATCCGCACACATTCGAAATGGAAAACAATATGTATTGCATACCATGCAACATGGCGCGCGCTCATGTAGTATTTGTCTTGGTGTAGAGCCACCATACATACACCAACACTCACGCGGCTACATCAAACCAAGCTGCAGCATTCGGCTCAGTAGCTGTCGCCTCAAACGCTTACTGATACAGCAACGCACTCAGTGGAATACAAGTTGATAAAACGCAAATTATGGCCCATTCATACTTAGCAAAAACTTCCGACGAAACCTGCCAATACTTTTTGTGGTCAATCTCCGTACGTACTTTTGTAAATTCGGTCGACAGAAATGTTGGCAGATTCTACCAGATGAGAATGGGCCATGATTCTACCAATGTTAAGCAAACCTAACGGGTCGACTTGCCCATATCACTGTTGTGTTAGACAAAACCGTATACGTAAATGTAAGTACAAGAATAAATGACGGATAAAAATCCACCAGCAATCCCCCAGGTAAAGAAACAGATACAAAATACGGCTGAGATCACAGCACAACGCTTCTTATAAAAAAGGGGCCGCCATTTCACATCGTACTCGGTGCGAATCGTACAAACAATATGTTAGCAAGCATCAAAGTGAATGACTTAGCTACTAGCATGTTCATACTACCAAAAAGTTAGTATTTATCGATACATACGCAGTTGTGGCTACGTCTCGATCTGGCCACACGCCCTCAGAGGCCTGACCTCACAGGCCAGTTGATACATATCGAGCTCGCCAAGCGCCCTCGAAGAAGCCTGACTCCACAGGCCAGCTGATACATCTTGAGCTGGCCACACGCTCTCAGAGAAACCTGTCCCTACTTGCAGTTGATGCATATCGAGATGGTCGCACGCCCTCACAGAAACCTGACCCTGCAGGCCAGTTGATATGTATCGAGCTGGCCACACGCCCTCACAGAAACCTGTCCCTACTTTCCAGTTGATACAAATCGAGCTGACCAAGCGCTCTCAGAGAAACCTTTCTCTACAGGCCAGTTGATACACATCGAACTGGCCAAACGCCCTCAGAGAAACCTGTCTCTACAGGCCAGTTGATACATATCGAGCTGGCCACACGCCCTCAGAGAAACCTGTCTCTACAGGCCAGCTGATACGGGTACCAGGCACCGGCTTCGTTATTCTCCTCCGCCTCCAGGGCATCCACTACCTGCCAATACAAAGCTAGGTATGTTCTCTTTACCAGCAGCTCACCTCACACCCAGCCATTCACCACCGGGGAACCAGCGGCAGTCAGGCCGGTCCTGTGCGGCGAGCTGCAGCTCACTCTCTCGACAATCGGCCGGAACAGCTATACTTGTGTACCCCATGCAGTGCAAAACTAAATGCAGTGATTGCAGCGTTCCTTCGTACAGTGCCCAGGCATCACATTGAACATATCCACCATTTGGCATGCAACTCCCCAAGGCTATTAACCGCGGCCAAGAAGAAAACTCATCCGCTCACGTCTGGAATTCGGTGCGGTTTTTGCCATAATCGTCCAGGAATCTCTCCACTGCGGCCGTGTTCGCCAGTGCCATCTATGATTGACTTGCCAAGCTCAAGTGTGCTCTAAGCCCGCCAGATGGGACTCACCAAGCTGACGCAGTACAGGACGGCGGCGCCCACGGAGCTGCGTCGACACGTCATGTGAGGCTCCACCTTCCAGCGGTTGCGACGGTCATCGTAAGACTCCACTGAGTTGAGACTCGAGCTGCCGTCGTTACCGCCCAGAGCGTACAGCCGCCCGGCCAGGCTGACCAGCTCGTGGGTAGACCTGCAGTGGGGCGTGTTGCTAGCTTGTAATATGGTATCATAACGCTCGTTCTATGACAAGCTGAGAAGCACGCGCCTTTTCAGTTACCTCCCCCACTATCGCATCTACCACACTACTGCTATTCGCACGTCGCTGTATTCAGCATCACCGTGGTCCGGTAGATATTAGTGTCTCTAAATAGCTCAGTCGGGCCGGTCTGTCTCTCATGTGCGCGATAATACCTCCCCCCCAGCTGATTCATGTAAGCTCACATTCACCAATTTGCGCATTTCATTCCGAAACGTTCCCATTTCGGCTGGTGTGATCAGGCGCCATTCCCGCCTCAGGTAGTCAACCCGGCTAGTTCTCAGCACGTCATCTATCCTATTCAGCAACGGCTGCCATCAATGCCGGCTCCGTTTCCGACCTGGCATCCTATTCGTGCAGGCTCAGGTATGGATCAACAAAGTCTCTAGAGGAAGCGCAGATGACAGTGTGGAGGCGAGGTCGAATATTAGTCACGTTGGGACGAAAAGGGCAAATGCCAGCGGCGATGTGGTAGGGAAGTCACCGGATGAATACCAGATGATGGCACGGGGATAATCATAAAGCTTTTAAGTGCGGAGGATAACAGACAGGATGCAGAAATATTAGATCATTTTCACGGGCTGTTTTGGGTCATTGAAGTAGGTCATCTACCAAGAAAATTTTACGTGTTTCTAAAAACAGTTGATACATCTCGTTTCTACATCATCACCATCATACACTAGCTATAAACTTATTTAATACTGATTCCACTTGATTCCACCTGGGACGAGTAAGCAGCATTTGCACAGTTGCCTGACCTTCTGGACTGCATGCTGGCGATGGTCTCCCAAGTGTTGCGGCGCAGGTTGAATTTCTCCCCACTGGATTGGCACATGGTGCCGTCGTTACCCCCACGCAGTAGATCCAGTCGCCCACCGTCTCCACGCCGCAGCTGCTCCGTCTGTGGAGGAACAGGGCGGATGGTGAGAAATGGAGCCCACGCAGTATATCCACTCCCCCACTGCACATTCTACACTCACACCTTCTCTGTCGGAGTGGAAGTATACGGGTGAGAGCTGACCTCGGGTGTGGTTATCTAATTCCCAGTTGTCTCCACTACTGCGTGCTCAGTGTAATTTTCTTCAGCACTCACTAGCTCACTCTGAAGTGTTGACAACTAACAGGTCCCAGGGTTTCTGAAAGTCCTAGCTTGCGGCGTACTCAGGGTCTTTAGGGGCACCACGGTGCCCCTGACCAAATGTGAAAAAGACACACACTTTTAACTTTCTGTTCAGAAATAGGAGCTCAAATTGGCTTTATGTAGTCAAGTTTGTACTAGGGTTAGAATAGTATTTAAAACACCAGCATCTATTTTTATGTGCATACATATTTTCATATCGCAATCATTGATATTATTTCTTAATTTCCTGGACCCAAAATCACAAAAAAAAAGCTATCATTTAAGGTGTCAATTTAACCATTTAAACCTTTCGCTTCTGCATGATATCTCGCTATTAAGTGAACTCGTTCTCGCGATAGACCTGTGGCTTCTTAAACGCCATATTTTCCAGGCTGGATGCGCCTGGACCATGGTTATGAATTATCCATTAGAGCAATGGCGTGTGTATCACTTTATTGTCTCCCTAGAGTCCTAAAACAAATGTGTGGGCCAACTCCGTAGTTTTACCTACCAAGTTTCAATCCTGTGTGTTACGCTGCAGTCGGTTCCACCTTGGCCGTGAGGTAACTTTATCTGGATGAGCAGGCACATAAACTGCGGACACGCACCGCCCGGCCGGGCCATCAATTTCCCCTGGGCTCTATTTGAGTGTGGTATGACCACTTGCGCTGCCAGGCGGACTCGGCAACGCCACTTCATGAGAGCCATGGAGCACTTCCGCCGCGCCGAGTGCGTGCACAAGGCCGGAGACCGACAGCCTCGTGTGGGTAGTCGAGCTTCACATTGTGAGGCCGAAAAGGAATAGGAGTGATGCGTGGCCTTCACGTAAGACTGGCTCCGTGAGAGGATACAGGTAAAATATGTCATCGGTGTTATACCAGCATCCTTGAAACACGTAAAATCTGATCAAATGGCTTTCTGGCGGTCGCCTCCGTGTCTCTGACACTTTTACGAATGTCGGAAACATCTTCGAGATTAAGGAAATTTGAGTTCCACGGCAGGGCAACAATTTACCACCATCGATATTTCCTGCCAACTTTCTAAAATACGGCCACTCTCTTAAAGGGAATGTGGCACCTTGGTCGAATCCTGGAATTTAGTGCAGTTAGGCGTACTTTTAGCCAAAAATAATGAAACCACTCATGATTTCTCTGAGAAATGTACAATAAGCTCAATATTTTGATTTTTAAAATACTCCTCTAGAAAAAGAAATAAATATCAGCATGTGGATGATGTCACGATCTGGCAACCACTACCATACTTGAAACGCTTCCAGGGCTTCGATTGGCTGATGCTCATTGTGACGTCAGCATATGTCGTCACACCAGCAGCTCACAACAATGGCCGCCCGGCGAGGGGTTGATGAGGGGGTTAGTGTCAGGTAGGTTTTAGCTTTTTTCTACTGAAATATCGAGTTCCAAGACAGATAATGTATGGAGTACCGGGTTTTCCGACTTGCTTTGCAGCTTGGCTATCTCAGTTAAAATCACGTTATGAAGGTGCCACATTCCCTTTAAGCTTCCTGACGTTCCAAGCTGGATCTACGTAGGGATTGCGTTTAGGCCTGTTTGTTTTGCGCAGCATTTTGTGAAGGTGTTGCAATATTTCCGAAATTTCGAGCAAAATAAGCAGCCCATGTCTAGAGCAATATTACCAAATATAATTATAAGGTAGGTATTCGATGTATGTTTGTATTTCAGATCACAGACGATTGAGTTTGAGCTTCCTTGATGTCAAGTAATTATTACAATATTCGGAATCTGTGCGGTAATGCGTACAGTCATAACAGTAGTCCATAGTTTCTGATGGCGCTGGTGAAACATCACTCCGCATACCGTGTGTGGATACACCAAAACAGTAAAGAAATTAAATGCATGGCACAACTATCATCTTAATGATACTTACTAGGGCATAATGACGCACAAATTACCAAGGTTATACGGTGTCGCAACTTTCACCCCGTTCTTTTTCTTTTAGACCAGCTTGTACTTAATGAGAGAACCCGCCGGGCCTCAAACCAATAGTTGTTGGGATTTCGCGACGCACCAACTGCTAAGATTATACATCGACGCAAGCTTCACCCTATTGGGAGGCTTTTTGGAGATCACGCTGTAGGTATTTATTCAGAGGACCCACCGAGATTTGAACCCGGGAAGTGTGACTCAGGAGGCAGACGTGCTCTGCCACTGAGTCACGCACCCCTTACGTGACCTACAAGGTTTTTCTGACAGTAATCCCGAAACTTTCCTGTGCTTTGAATTATTTAGTCGAAATATTCCTGCCCTTTTCATGCCGCACCTAATGGTGAATAGATACTATTTTGTGTTATCCCCAAGTTTGAGGTTTGGAAGCCTTCTTCAACAACCATCTGCTATTAGCATGATGGTACCCAACATCATATGTTGGGGTAAACCGCCTCTGCTATACTGCGTGAATGTTATCCCCTAACTGCTATGAAACGCTATTACTCAAACCCCCAACCGTACCCCAAAGCAAACCGGCTTCACAGGTGTAACCCACCCGCACAAAGCCCCCGAAGTCGCGCGATGTAACGCCGCGCGACCCAAACCAGGAATAGCCGCAGCAGCTCCGTGCCTGTTGACCTCCCGGCTCCAGCCCGACAACAGATGGGCCGTGGTTCCGCCGCAGACGGCGCCGTGATGCCGATTTTATCAGGCGAGTTTAGCGCCGTCTCGGCACCGACACGCGCCGGAAATGAAACGGTGACGACCGGCGTAATAGGGAGTTGCCAGCCGGCGGGGCTGTGACAGCTGACCGCCGGGCGTTATCCAGTGGGTTTGTGTGAGCTCACTGCCGGGAAGCTAGGGAGCGGCGACTTCTGATTTAATGCTTGGCCAGGGGGACTGCAGGGTGGACTGTTCGGGGCAATGACGGCCAAATGCACAACATCGCCACATCAGCGCATTTAGGCAGAGGCGGAGTACGAGCTCATGGTGTACCATTGACAACAGAAGGTACCCACTGCTTCTGTTTCAGCACACCATTCTAGTTGCAATGTCAGTGGTTCCACCACAAAGCTTAACGGCAGTTCAATACTTAAAAAATGTATTTGTGGCGTGTGCTCTTTAGCCTTGCTTTCCGGGTGCCTAGCTTTTATCTAATCAGGAGGTGAAGACATATTCTATTTGGATTTCCCTTCCTGCATTATTTTTTTCAGACTGTCATTCGGAGTTCATTTACTAGGCATGCATTGTCATGGTATTGAGACGAAGTCAACTTCATCACAAGTCCATGACATCTGGGTGCCTCATCCTCCACAGCTAATGGACAGGCTATCCAAGAATAGCGAGATCATTGTAGCAGCACCATCCTTCGGTCTGTAACGGGAAAACTTGGTTCAGAACAAACTCACCCAGACACAATGTTATCACATTGCCCGTTGCATTTCGGTTTTGTATCGCCCCTAAGTTTGCAGGGTCATTAACCCTTGCTCAATATACTCCTCTGCCAACGGGCTGTGGGATTGTCACGCTCAATATTTGTTTGGAATCTCAGCCTACAACGTATTTCTAATAACAAAACTGAGGTATGTTTGTAAAAAAGAACATTCATGAATTTGATAACATCACACTTCCGGGTGTACATAGCATGACTTAATTTATTCCAATTTTGACTTGGAACGAAATAATGTTCATTACAACATTTCGATTTCTGCAAATCAAAGTATGCGTGTATATAATAAAATTTTAGACTCCATTGAAGGGCGCAGACTTGGGGAGGAAAGAACTTTTGCGTCTTTGATAGTATGTCACCGGGGGGGGCACGCACCAATAGGGCGATGGCTTTACCTGCTGGCCATGGGCGGCAGGCTGGTCCAGCGGCCCATCCGCGGGTCCAGCCGCTCCACCGTGCTGAGGTAGGAGGCCGAGTCGAACCCTCCGATGGCGTACAGGCAGTTGTCTGCAGCACAGTGGCGAACAGGTCAGAACAGTGTGGAACAGCGGCAGGGGCGCAGCCAGAGCTTTCGTATGGGGGGCACACCAACTTTGAGGGGCACCCCGGGGAAAAAAGGGCACTTTTTAACGTAACCTAAAAAAACTTACTATATCTTTGTTTATATCATTTTTTGGGCATCTTTGGTTCAATAAAAATGCAAAGAAATCGTTGACGGAGAAGGAAAACTCGATTAAAACCGAAAAAAGGAACGAACCAAAATGTCATGGAAGTAGCCAAAACACTACTTTTTTGGATAGATTTAAGGGCAGCCAACTCATGCAAGTACTTAACATCAGAGAAATCAGCGGAGCATGTGATATTTGTTACAATGTGCAGGTTAAGGCATATTGGAGTCGAAAATTTTCTGTTATGCCCACTGGTTTTGTCGTGACGAGTGAGCCCTAGCTGAATGCGGATTAAGTTCCTTGCCTCCCACAATCGCCGTGGGACGAGGGAGTAGTATAGTGTCTTTGGAAGAACACATTTTTGCTGGCGGAAAAATTTGGGAGATACCTTTTGAACGCGTTTATTAAGTTCCATATTCGCAAGGCTCGGTCCCAGTTAAGAGTAAATAAAAGGTGAACAGGCCGGTGGTTTGGATCGGGATGGTGTGACAGGGCTGAAAATTGTGAAAACTATTTCTTCATCTAAATTAATTAGTAGAAATCCTGGTTTAGGGGACTGTGCTCTGAGCTCAGGGGCACATGCCTTTTATCATCCCTTCCCAGAATCCACCAGTATAATAAGCAATTTATATAACCAGGGGTGCCTAGGTATCACAAGCCGTTTTAGAGATTCCTCATTCCCCGTTAGCTCCGTTTTACAAGGGAGTTTCCATTGGGTTCTTATTCCCAATCTATTCAAGACCAGCTCTGGGGCCCCCAAGTGTGGATCAGAGGCCTCCAGAGCAACTTCCCCCATCCCCCCAGATGTGCCTCCAGGGAATAGACTAGCTCAGTGACCCCGCCCCAAGATGATGGGAGTTGGCCTTGTGTTCTTATTATCTATCTATTCAAGATCATCTCAGGGGCCCCTGATGTAGATCAGGGCCACAGAGCAGCTCATGCTTCACCCAGGGACTAGACTAGCTCATTGGTCCCAGAGATGAGGTCATCAGACTAGCTCAATGGGCCACAGATAGACTCATGGGGCCTTAAACCAGTTCAAGAAGCCCCAGAACAGTTTAAGGCGCCAGATCACTTCAGGGGGCCCCAAGCCAACTGAAGGGGCTCTCACAAGCTCAGCGCACGGACCAGCTCAGGGTACCCTCAGAACCTAGATCCACTCTTGGGCCCCAGATCAGCTCTTGGGGCCCCAGATCAGTTCAGGGGCCTCAAGTCAGGTCAGGGAGCAAGATCAAGTCAGGGGCACTAATTCAGCTCAGGAATCCCTCACCAGCTCGGGGCCCAATCAGTTCAAAAGCCACAGAGCTGCTCAGGGGACACCAGATCGGCCCATAGGGCACCAGATCAGCCTAGGGGACAAACAATCAGATCAGTGGTCCCCGACCAGCTCGGGGCCCAGATCAGTTCGGGAATACCAGATCAAGTCAGGAGGCACTTAATCAGCTCAGGAGCCCCATACCATCTCAGGGACCCTCACCAACCCCTGTGGGCCCAGCTCAGCTCAAGGCCTGGGAGCTGCTCAGGAAATCACGTAATTAACCTAGGAGGCCCGGGTCAGCTTAAAGGGCATAATATTATCCATGGGGCACCAGACTAGCTCAGAGGGAATAAGATGGGCTCAAGAGACACACTGATGGCTCAGCAGGCTCCAGATCGACTCAGGGGGCATTAGTTAAGTTCAGGAGGCAGCATATCTGCTCAGGGTGCACCAGATCGATCAGCACAGGGGGCATGTTCAAGTCAGGGGCACTAAATCAGCTCAGGGATCCCTCACCAGCTCCGGGCCCAATCAGTTCAAAAGCCCCAGAGCTGCTCAGGGGACACCAGATGCCCATAGGGCACCAGAACAGCTCCGGGGACAAACAATCAGATCAGTGGTCCCCGACCAGCTTGGGAATACCAGATCAAGTCAGGAGGCACTTAATCAGCTCATGAGCCCATACCATCTCAGGGGCCCTCATCAGCCTCTGTGGGCCCAGCTTAGCTCAGGGCTTTAGATCTGCTCATGAAATCACGTAAGGAGGCCCAGATCAGCTGAAAGGGCACCAGATTGCTCAGGATGGCATCATATGGGCTCAGGAGGCACCAGATCGACTAAGGGGCATTAGTGCAGCTCAGGTGGCACCAGATCGATCCGCTCGGGGTCCAGATCAGCTCCCAGCCCCCAGACTATGGCAGGAGCCTAAATCAGCTCAGGGAGCAACATAACAGCTCAGGGGACACAAGGTGGGCTCAGGGCCCCCCAAACCAGCTCAGGGGGGGGACCAGACCATCTAAGGAGACATCCATAATCAGTTGAGGGGGCACCTAATCAGCTGAAGAGGCACCATATTGACTTAGGATACAGAATCAACTTGGGGAGGCATGATATCAGCTCGGGGGCCCAAATCAGCTCAAGGGGCACTAAATCAGCTATCAGGGCGCCAAACAAGCTCGGAAGCATTAGACTAACTCAGAGAGCATTATATAAGTTCAGGAGGCACAATTATTTGCTCAGTGGGGCACTCGATTGACTCAGGGGCACCAGATCAGCTTAGAGGGCAAGTAATCAGCTCAAGGGGCCACGAGATGAGCTCAAGGAGCACCAGATTGGCTTCCCCGTACGATTATTGGCGAAGATGATGCAATAGGTAGACACATACTAGGTGCCCATACTCTTCCCGGGTGCTTGGAAAGGCGACAGAATGCCCTAGCTGACCGAGAAAGGTATTAAGTTGTCCAACAATAGTTTCAATCGCTACATGCGGTCCAGTTAAATCTAGGTTCAACGGCTGGGGCTCTAAATTTCGAGCGGCACGGCCCAAATTGGGTACACCACCTGGCAATCAAAAGGGCACCCTGGCAGTGATGGGGGCACGTGCCGCCTGTGCCTTCCTGGCTGCATCCCTGGACAGTAGATCAACTCCGGGAGGCATTAAATAAGCTCAGGGGGCCCGGATCAGCTCAAGGGGCACTAAAACAGCTAAAAGTACACCAGGCAAGCTCGAGGCATCAAACTAACTCAGAGAGTATTTTATAGGTTCAGAAGGCACACTTATTTTCTCAGGAGGGCACCAGATTGACTACGAGGGCACCAGATCAGCTCAGAGGGCACATGATCAGCTCCAGGTGGCACCAGATGAGCTCCGCCCGTACGATTATTGGCGACGATGAGGCATTATCTGGAAACGGATTACGTGCCTATGCTCTTCCCGGGTGCTTGGAAAGGCGACAGAATGCCCTAGCTGACAAAAAAGGCACTTAGTTGTCAAACAATAGTTGAAATCGCTAAATGCAGTCTAGTTACATCTAGGTTCAACGGCGCAGGGCACTAAATTTCGAGTGGCACGGACCAAAGAGGGTACACCACCTGGCAATCAAAAGGGCACCCGGCACCGATGGGTGCACATGCCCCCTGTGCCTCCTGGGCGGTAGATAAACTCCGGGAGGCATTAAATAAGTTCAGGGGGCTCGGATCAGCTCAAGGGGCAATAAAACAGCTAATAGGGCAGCAGGCAAGCTCGGAGGCATCAGACTAACTTAGAGAGCATTATACAGGTTCAGAAGGCACAATTATTTATTCAGGGGAGGGGGCACCAGATTGACTACGAGGGCATCAGATCAGCTCAGAAGGCACATGATCATCTCCAGGGGGCACCAGATGAGCTCCACCCGTACGATTATTGGCGACGATGAGGCATTATCTGGAAACGGATTACGTGCCTATACTCTTCCCGGGTGCTTGGAAAGGCGACAGAATGCTTTAGCTGACCAAAAAGGTACTTAATTGTTAAACAATAGTTAAAATCGCTAAATGCGGCCTAGTTCCATCTAGGTTCGACGGCGTAGGGCACTAAATTTCGAGCGGCACGGCCCAAAGGGGGTACACCACCTGGCAATCAAAAGGGCACCCGGCACCGATGGGGGCACGTGCCCCCTGTGACCCCTGGCTGCGGCCCTGGACAGTAAATAAACTACGGGAGGCATTAAATAAGTTCAGGGGCCCCGGATCAGCTCAAGGGGCACTAAAACAGCTAATAGGGCACCAGGCAAGCTCGGAGGCATCAGACTAACTCAGAGAGCATTATATAGATTCAGAAGGCACAATTATTTTCTCAGGGGGGCACCAGATTGACTACGAGGGCATCAGATCAGCTCAGAAGGCGCATGATCAGCTCCAGGGTTCAAGACCAGCGCTCAGGGGGCACCAGATGAGCTCAAGGGGCACCAGATTAGCTCTGCCCATACGATTATTGGCGACGAGGAGGCATTATTTGGAAACGGATTACGTGCCTATACTCTTCCCGGGTGCTTGGAAAGGCGACAGAATGCCCTAACTGACCAAAAAGGCACTTAATTGTCAAACAATAGTTCAAATCGCTAAATGCAGTCTAGTTCCATCTAGGCTCAACGACGTAGGGCACTAAATTTCGAGCGGCATGGCCCAAAAAGGGCACACAACCTGGCAATCAAAAGGGCACCCCGGCACCGATGGGGGGGGCACGTGCCCCCTGTGCCCCCCTGGCTGCGCCACTGAACAGCGGCGAGCAGCTCAGGACAGTGCGGCACAGCGGCGAGCAGCTCAGGACAGTGCAGCACAGTGACGAGCAGCTCTGGACAGTGCGGCACAGCGGCGAGCAGCTCTGGACAGTGAGGCACAGCGGCGAGCAGCTCAGGACAGTGCAGCACAGTGACGAGCAGCTCAGGACAGTGAGGCACAACGGCGAGCAGCTCAGGACAGTGAGGCACAGCGGCGAACAGCTCAGGACATTGCGGCACAGCGGCGAGAAGCTCAGAACAGTGCGGCACAGCATGAATCACCAACGTCGCGCCGAAAATTGGGGTACATTACCAAACAGGTGCTTTCATGGCATTCACGGATAACTGTATGTCCAGATGATTTACCCGTTCATAAATCATGTCTAGCACGTGAGGATTACTGTTACGAGCCGTAAGTACAAATTGTATAGGGTTAAACGAGCGACATGAATCAGCCTCAAATACCTTTTCCCCACTAATGGGAAGGATATCGCCTGAATAAGGTGAACGTACAACGCCTCATCAAGTAAAACCGGGCATTTAGTTGACAAATCGAGTGATAACAAAGCTTAGCCATCACGGCTCTGACAATCATCCGCAAGGTTTTATTTAGAACCACTCATGATAGACACACTTTACACAATTACAAGGAGTAACGGCGTCGGTGTTTAAGAAGCCTTTCCACTGGGTAGATAGGACATGGAAGGCGGTCTCGCATCGGGCGGATTAAGCTCACGTTAACCATCTCAATGGGGATGGGCCCAACAAAGTCGGAAACTAGGCCACCCAGTCTCTGTGGATGATGTGTGAATAGGCCTGGAAGATGGTTATTAGTCCCGACCGATTCATCTAATTGATCGATCGATCGAAAAACTGCAACGCTTTCATACAACCGCAACGAATGCTCTCCCGACAAAAGGAAAAACAGTGCTGCGCAGTGCCTCCAGACTAGAAGGAACTGTAATGTGGAAGTGTTTACATCCTTTTCTTTGGTCTCAACACGGGTACCACAGTGGGGCCGAAACGAAAAAGCGAACGCCGGCCATATGGCGATAGTCCAGTTCGTGCCGGACTCCGGCGTAACTCCAGTAACAAGTTGGATCTACGAAGCTTGTTACGTCTCATTACAGCTGCTTTCACCGAATCATGCATTTGCACACTGTGTGGTATCCAATATTCACTTTTGGATTCCTGGAGGGTTTTGATCTGAGTGTTTTCCAGACGAATTTTACCACAAAAATATACCGGTACATTTCCTTTTCGTGATCGAATTGTTTCATACCTTTTCCCTGTAGTATCAACAATATTTCAAGGCGGCATGCCAGTCAGCTATCCTCATTTCTTACGACGTGGGAGTCTCATCTTGTACAGGATGATGAATAACGAAACACGCACACGATCGATGCTCCGGCAGATACACCTCGTACCACAACAGCTCAGCAAATGTCCACACCATACGCATGCAGCCAGTGACATGGTCAGACATTCGCCCCGAAAGGAAAACAAAGCAAAACAACCGAAGTCGACTGCTCAGCACCTGCATTTTAATGTATAGTCAGTTCGGCATAAATAAATCCTCCACCCAATGTTCCCACCCTGGCTCCGCCCCTACACGCAGGTGTGACGCGTCAGGCCGGGGCGGACAGGTCTCCCACAAATCCTATAGCGCGTACCGGCGCTCTGGCCCTGTCGCTACTCACTCACCCATGACTGTGAGGCGGCAGTAGCGTCGCCTGGTGGTCATCTGCGGCATCGAGCACCAGGTGCCGGCCAGCGGGTCGAACCGCTCAGCGCTGCTCAGACAGGACGCGCCGTCGTAGCCTGGGAGCACGTCACAGGTGCGAGCTAAACGCTGGGATCGAGGATAAGCACGTCCGCTGCTGTTACAACGCCGCTCCGAGACATTAGTCCGTGACAGTGAAGAACAGGCGGGGTGAAATCTGAATTTTCAGGACCGGAAAGACTGCTACATTAGTCGGCTACTCCGCTACTAGCGGACTCTCAAAATGGTAGCGGGGTAGCTTTAACCAGACTGAAGCAGGGCAACAGGTAGCAAACTCGTAAGAATTTAATGTCATTACTGCTGCCAACAGCCGGTTCAAGGGGCCACCAGTCCAAAAACTAGGGATGGAAATCGATAAAATTGAAAAAAGAAACATATTCAATAAGTGGTCCCGCACTTCTCCCGGAAACATGAGTAATCCCACCATGGAAAGTACAAAACATGTCACGGGGCTAATAAAGCCAACAGCGACCCGAACCATAAATTTTCTTAAAAATCGCGATGTCAAAGGTTTCAGGAGGCTGGGATATTCACAGTCCATTTAACAGAGCTTCAGTTTTCTCTCCTCTTCGTCTTATTCATAAGACCGCCATGCACCGGACAATTCTGCTCTCAGCAGACAGCCCCTCGCCGGAGCCTGCCGCTCTCAGCAGACAGCCCCGCCGGAGCCCGCCGCTCTCAGCAGACAGCCCCGCCGGAGCCTGCCGCTCTCAGCAGACAGCCCCGCCGGAGCCCGCCGCTCTCAGCAGACAGCCCCGCCGGAGCCTACCGCTCTCAGAAGACAGTCCCCGCCGGAGCCTACCGCTCTCAGCAGACAGCCCCCGCCGGAGCCTGCCGCTCTCAGCAGACAGCCCCGCCGGAGCCTACCGCTCTCAGAAGACAGCCCCCACCGGAGCCCACCGCTCTCAGCAGACAGTCCCCGCCGGAGCCTACCGCTCTCAGCAGACAGCCCCCGCCGGAGCCTGCCGCTCTCAGCAGACAGCCCCCGCCGGAGCCCGCCGCTCTCAGCAGACAGCCCCGCCGGAGCCTACCGCTCTCAGAAGACAGTCCCCGCCGGAGCCTACCGCTCTCAGCAGACAGCCCCCGCCGGAGCCTGCCGCTCTCAGCAGACAGCCCCGCCGGAGCCTGCCGCTCTCAGCAGACAGCCCCGCCGGAGCCCGCCGCTCTCAGCACACAGCCCCCGCCGGAGCCCGCCGCTCTCAGCAGACAGCCCCCGCCGGAGCCTACCGCTCTCAGAAGACAGCCCCCGCCGGAGCCTACCGCTCTCAGCAGACAGCCCCGCCGGAGCCCGCCGCTCTCAGAAGACAGCCCCCGCCGGAGCCTACCGCTCTCAGCAGACAGCCCCGCCGGAGCCTACCGCTCTCAGCAGACAGCCCCGCCGGAGCCTGCCGCTCTCAGCTCCGCCGCACCGTGATAGGACGGCACACTGACCTCCGCAGCAGTAGATGAGTCCGTTCAGGCCGGCCGCGCCGAAGCAGCTGCGTTTGGCACCCATCGGTGTGACGTAGCTCCACTGATTAGCCAGTGGGTTATAACACTCGGCCGTGTTCAGGTCGGTGCTCCCGTCGTACCTGCAACGTGATCACCTGTTAGGGGACGCACCACCCTGACGCTCACGGCGGCCAACCTGATTTCAGGATAGACATAATCCCATCTCGTGTTTGATCAAAACGTACAACTTCACGTTCGCCATGTACTGCAACGTCTGATCGCCCCTCAAGTTCGACATCTGTCATCGGATAACCCCCCGACAATGCTGGAGACACCGGTTTATGTTTATCTGTCGGTGGAGGTTTCTATACAAAGCCACTACTGGGAAGAGTGTATAATTTCACTGTTCACATGAAGACGTGGTGACCAGTTCCGTGTCGCTCCCCGTGTCGCGGGTGCCGTACCCGCCGATGACGTAGAGCAGGCGACCGTCGGAGGCGACGCCGGCGCGCGAGCGGCGGGTGTTCATGGCGGCGATGGGCAGCCACCGCTCCAGCCGGGGGTTGTACACCTCGCACTCTGAGTGGACGGCGAACAGACTGCCGCCGCCTGACGGCATCCGCGCAGAGACGGACATTGTCGGAGGAGCCGAACTCCGACATGGGATGGACCCAACATTATCCGAGAGTGCTGACAGTCTATTACGTGCCGACAACTTAGATCATATTGGTTTATACGTCATTCCAAATAAAAGAGAGCAGCAAGAGTAAGTCGTAACAGATCAGAGGCCCAGAATTGAGACATTTTAAGTTGACAGCGCGAAGCCGAGACTTCCTCATGGCGGAGCTAAGCGTCCTTCGCCCTTCCACTGACCTGCTGAGAAGAGATAGGGCGCGGCGGCGTCAGGGCGCCTCTCCGTGGTGCGCACTGACGTCATGGCAGACCGCTGCTCCGGCAGCAGGTGGTACTTGAGGGCCTCCAGCAGCAACTCTCGGCAGGCCGGGTCTTCCTTGACCAGTGGCTCCTGGTCCACCGTACCCACCAGATAGTCGCGCGGCAGCAGCGGCAGCTTCACGTGAGACATCAGCTGCGGGCAGCAGCAGTTGACGTCAGCTGACGGCAATGACAGCTCGCTGAGGGCAACAGTAACGTCAGCTGACGGTGACGAAAGTCAGCTGAGGGCAGCAGCAACTGACGTCAGTTCACAGCAGAAACAGTCTGCTGAGGGCAACGTCAGCTGACGGAAACGGCGATCAGCTGAGGGGAAAACCACATAGCGAGTTGTGTGCAAGACACTGGAGTCATCGGCTAAATGGGACGCTAGTGTCAATAGGTCACGCTTCAGCTTTAAGCTCCCTTTTGACTGGTGCTCTTTGCCTCGATTCAGCCATCCTGGGACTTATGACTAAGCCAGCTCAGAAAGCACAGCTTTTGAAGAGAGGGAACGACCTGTCAGCTCCATTTATTTCCACTTGATATGTATTGGCAGGGAAAGCCTGACGGCCCCCAGTTGAAGTTGAAGGAGACCGGCGTCCTGTGACAGCCCCAAGACCGGGTCTAAGTGAGATTCCCGGGTCAGCGTATTGGAAAGCTGCTCCAGTCTGTGCATTAAAACGCGACGTCGATATGGATCTGGCGTCAACGCGCAGTGGAGGGAAGTCTTAAAGTGCCCTCTCCCCCTGAGATCTCGGAAACCAAGATGGTTAGAACAATTCCTGTTGGGGGTGTGTGGCTGTGATAGTGATCTACGTAATGACACAGTTTCGAAGTTCATTGACCTAGGCTAGAAATTTCAAGGTCAATCGAGGTCTTAAATGTAAAATTTGGGCCGTGCTGGAGACCTATTTGAGAGAATAATAATTGTTGGCTCCCCCCCCCCCCGCCGGGAACCCCCCCCCAATTTTTCCAAAGAAAAAAAAAAAAAAAAACAACCCCACACCCGGTCCCCCCCCCCCCCCAATCCCCCCCCCCCCCCCCACAAGAACAAAAAAAGAAACAACAAAAAAAAAAAAAAAAAAAAAAAAAAAAAAAAAAAAACACCCCCCCACACCCCCCCAAGGGAAAAAGATAAGGAAAAAAAAAAAAAAAAAAAAAAAAAAAAAAAAAAAAAAAAAAAAAAAATGCCGTGATTATGCGGAAAAAGCCGGGAACGCAACTAAAAGCCTACTTAGGTTATAGAGGGAAAGTCTCCACACAATGTTCTTTGAAAGTTTGAGGTAAAGGCTATTCAAGGTCAAGGAAATATCACGTAAAATATGACAATTCCCAAAAAATATACAATTTAACTGGCACTATTAGCAGCCTTTAGGCGGGAAATGAGGGTTTGGCCTTAAAAAGACCTTTGACCTTGAATTGTGGCCTTGACCTTGATCTTGAGTAGCCCTACCTATGAAGCCATAGCATAGCATACGTCATACTGAATCATTTCATCTGACCTGAATACTGGGGCCAATGACCTTGACCTATGACCTTTGACCTAGACTTTGAACTTCATGTGGGCTGAATTTGACATATAACCTGGTTATATGGCGTTATGACGTCACCACTTGATCTACAGCACAAGCGCATCGGTGCGATCGCGCGATTGCGACGGTCTCAAAATATAGGTCTGACTTTGAATGTCTATACGGCAAAAATTATTGACCGATTTTCAAAATTATCTCACCAATTGACACGATCATAAATTCTCCTACATGTAACCACTTAGCGTTTTCTGGCGGAAAACGGTTCTCCAGCCACCTCCGAAAAATAGGTGGGGGCTCTTTAGGACCCCTCCACTGCGCGTGTTAAGGGACTGAATAAAGTGAGCGCTATACATAAATAATCCCCAGCCATCTCCCGGCTTTCTTTTTGCCCGACGGTAAAGAGAAAATCATCTACTCGTTACAGCCTATCTTAAGTTCAACAAAGAAGTTTATTGTGCGGAATGTCCATAGTTTTACACAAAATCTGAGATAAAGAGGAGAGCAGGTTCGATATCAAAATCCGAAAAATTACAAAATTCAGAAAGCGTGATTTCATGCAAGCCCATTACTGTAGTCCTTGTATTCCAGGCTGAAATCTTAAATAACCCATCGGTTCCTCCGGCTAAGCCTAAGCAGAAGCAGACTGTATTAGTACACAGTGTTCCGCCTGAAAAGCTCTAAAGCTGCGGCCTATAGCAGATCGATTCGCCAATTTGGCAGCACTTCTGGGAAGGCGTCCGTCCTGAATGAAGACCACTAAAGGCGCTCGATGGGTAATGGGCGGCTACCATCCACCCCCAATTACCCCGGACCCTTCAGATGGAGAGTTAACGGCGCCCTCGTGACGGGAACGCCGCTCTCGAACATGATAGCGCTCGTTAAAGTCGTCCACAGAGCCGACTGCGGCGACGCCGATCAGGGTGGAGCCCACCACGTCTCGCTATCCGGACCGGTATCGCTGTTCAGCATGAATATCGAAAGCATGGAACCACTGGAATATCAGAAACATCGCCGCTATTTTCTGCGAACAAGTTTCTGGCACCCTCAATTCTGCACGTTAACGACTCTTACTATTGCCATGCACAGTTTTATTGCATACCCAATATCGCTCTTAGACTGCCAAGTGGGCATTCCATTGAAGGTGTGCGCGTTCTCACTAAGGCACTTCCAGACACTACATTCGTTAATTATTTCGAAACCAGAAGTGCTCTTTCTTCAAAATGAATTAAAAAGACGCACCTTACCACTGAAAGGGTCCATTCCAGAACTGAAGAGAATACAGAAAACACAGAAAATGATTTGAGCCCAATGCTGATGTCAGTGACTCCAAAAGTTACTTCAAAATACACCTTGCTTACCCACGTCCCCCAAACGCCTATGCTTATTGTAACGCATTTGTATCTCATGTATCTTCTGAAAATGCAGAGTTATTACTGACCGCGGCCACGTGCTGTTTCCTCTTGCTCACCTCGGCCACGTGTTGTTTCCTCTCGCTCACCTCGGCCACGTGCTGTTTCTTGCTCACCTCGCCACGTGCTGTTTCTCCGCTCACCTCGGCCACGTGCTGTTTCCTCTCGCTCACCTCGGCCACGTGTTGTTTCTCTCGCTCACCTCGGCCACGTGCTGTTTCCTCTCGCTCACCTCGGCCACGTGTTGTTTCCTCTCGCTCACCTCGGCCACGTGCTGTTTCTCCGCTCACCTCGGCCACGTGCTGTTTCCTCTTGCTCACCTCGGTCACGTGCTGTTTCCTCTCGCTCACCTCGGCCACGTGTTGTTTCCTCTCGCTCACCTCGGCCACGTGCTGTTTCCTCTCGGTCTCGTCGTGTCGCACCCATCGAACGACAGACCGAAACACGGTCTCTTCGCTCGCCACGTTCATTTGGTTACTGGCGATCAGCTCATGCACCTGGTCAACGGAGAAAAGCACACATTAGACAGGCCGGACAAGAAGGGCACCGATCAAACATACTTTTTGGGGTGGGGTGGGGTTGCGCCAACTGCGTCATATGGCGTCATACTTTTCTGTTGGAAGGATTTCTGGGACAGGTCCTTGTTGGAAGCCGCCGGGAACTCGGGTGGCTGTAAGCTTGGCTGACCACTCTACTACCGCGCCCCCACATCAGGCAGACCGAACGAGCAGAACACATGTCCAACAGACCGAACGAGAAGAGCGCACATCAGACAGACCGAACGAGAAGAGCACACATAGATAGACCAGACGAGAAGAGCACACACCAGGTAGACCCAAGCATTGTATATGTGACGTTCCGTCCATCTGACAACAGTCGGTCGCCTGAGGTACCTTACCAAATAAGGCGAGGGTTTAAGGTCAGCTCTGACGCATGTGGCGAACCGCAATACCTTCTGAGATTCAATGCTTCGTGAATAACCGGACACTATGAGTGCAGTTTAATTTGTATTTGCACATTTGTTTCTGACAAAACCCTTTGCTAAAGTGTGATCTTCATTAAAATCTTCAACATCTCTCATGCTTTTCCTCAAGAACCTTTAGATATTCGAGTTTTACAACCACCCGGAAGTATCTTAGAGTAGGTCCCTTTTTAACAGCTAACGCAGTGCCCACCTGAAATATTAATCTTGAAATATTTTTCCACTGAGCCAATCCGGAAAACAGCTGTGACGTTTCAGTAACAGCAAACAACACTAAAACACCTTTTTGCACAATGCATAATGTACGCCTTCCATGTAGCCCTCGAAGCTGAAGCGCCCTAAAGCCCCAGACGTGTGCTTAATGAAACGCGAGAAACCTTACTAACGCGTGGACTTCAGCAACAACCACCGTGTAAGTATACAAATCTAAAGGAGTATAGATATGTTTCCAGATAAATGCAGGGGCATGTCATGCTACATCGATTTCTACAATGTTTGTATTGATATAATACCACCGGAGGGCATTGGGTGAGCCCTCATATCCACGCTCATAGGTGGAAAGTTTAACGAGTTTAACCCGCCCCACCGTCGGCGCCACTTCGCCCCACGGGGGCCATCGATGGCCCCCTCTAATTCGAAAATATGGGCGTTAGCGCAAATCTGCAAAGTGCAATAGAAAGCTCGCGTGAATTCAGTAAGAATTACTTCGCATGTTTTAGTGCTCAGGTCAATGGTTTGACCTCCAGAGGTCAAATTAGGTCAAGATGGGCTATTTTCACTCAAATATGCAATGATTAAGCAAACTGGGCATAACTCTTATGTATTAGAGCTATTGAGGCCTGGTAAAGTACATTTGATAGCAAATTGCCAGTACTTTTTCCGTATATGGACGTAAAGACCTCCCGCCAGTGGTTTGACCTCCAGAGGTCCCTCGTGACCTAATATGACCTGAGGTCACGAAGGTCAAAAGTGACCTTGCTGTATATCAAATGAAAGCCGTGACAAGACAAACACGATGGTGTTTGTTTCAGGCTCTAGCTTAATTAGGTCAAAGTTATTGTAAAATACTGTTTTGACCCCTGGTGATTGGATGACTTTGGAAAAGTCAAAGGGAAAATATGACCCCTGGGATCCGTGAAAGGGTGTCCAAAACGTTGTTCTGAGCAGTCTGAGTATTTGATATTTTTGTGGCTTTATATCTGAACAACTTTTCCCATGCTTTTCCAATGGGAGAGGTCGCCTCGTGACCTGACCTCAGGGCACGAAATCGAAAATTCCGGATATACACCTTATAGACCCTGAAGGGGTTATGAGTGTGGGTTTCAATTGTTGCTTTGAAATGTGCTCTAACAGAGCTCTAAGGTGAGTGAGGTGACCTTGGTTGACCTCGTCTGGTGACCTGACCTTGGGTGACCCGGGGTAAAAATTTCGGGATGATGGGAAAATGATGCGTGAGGGTGGCCCTCACCGCGGTGCTGGCCCCGTTTTTTGTATCGGAAACCGGGGGCCATGTGGCCCGGTGGGGTTAACAGAGGATCGCACGACAGTGCAGCCTGCGGTGGGCCGCACCTCAGGCGCTAAATATAGCGTCACCGGTAGAACGGGCCATAAAATACTGACCTTTGACTTCAGCGCAAGCAGCCGCACCTGACCTGACTGGGCGTTGAAGCTGGAGGACAATGCACGGGCGCAGAACAAGGTAAATGCATCGCTTACTTCACGGTGTTCAAACTGTTCTGCGTAGGAGGAAAATCAAGGACAAAAGATAAGTCCCTGACAAAAAAGTGACCCACATTTTTAGAGCACCAAAATACTGACATGGGCAACGAGGGGTGGATCACATGTTTGGGGTGACAAAAATTTTCCTAACACCCCATTTTGCCTATTTCTAAAAAAATACAATGTGTTTCACGATTCTAGGCCCCATTGCCCCTCCACACTCCATAGGCCCAGATCTGGCACTGGCAGCAGCACGCCTATTCAACGCAAGCATTCTGGTGTACGCAAGTTGAAGGCACGGTGTGCCAGTAATTCGCTGTCTCAATCAAGTGAGGTCCGGGTAGGGGAGAGGGTGGTAAGACGGGCATGGTAGGTAAGATGGGGCACAGGCTCCGTGGGCCAGACCAGTTATGGTATAAATGTCTCATTACTTGCTAAGTGTCTTGGAATGTCCTATCATTTGCCAAAAAAACAACGTTCTAATCTTTATTGTTTTGTCAAAATTTTAGAAAAACAAAATTAGTGGTTCACCCTACCATTGTCAGCAGTTTTGAGTGTAACATTCTGACAGTGTCTGGTCCTATTTGGAAGGCCAAATATGCAAAACCTGTCTCGGGAGAGCGTTAAGATACATTACGTGGTTAAAGTTTTATATTACCCCAGCACGGTGACCCCCAAGAATGAGATTTTCTAACATATTAACATGGGGCAAGACGGGCACGGAGTGAAATACTTTATCACACCATACAAATAATAATCTTTATCGCTGCGTTTTTGCATGGTTGAAAGGAATCAGTCTGAGAGTCTGCTGCAAACCGGCTGATGAACTTTTAATGATTGATTGTTAGATTCCAATGAAAAATTATGATTTTATGGAAATTCAGCAAAATAATTTTCTCTCGACTATTTAATCGAAACAATGCATTGCAAAGTGTTTCAGAACTCATTTTTGCTCAACGTGGTAAGGTTATTGTCAAAAAGTGCTTGCATATGATAAACTACTTTCATAAAACCCGTCTTACCCCGCCTGTTGGGGTAAGACGGAGTTTTGCAGCATTCTACGGTAAACGTTACTGCTCCTAGGAATATGCGTGGATCCTAGTATGTTTAAGCGCCGGGACAAATATAAGTTTACTGAAGCTTGAAACAAAATTTCATCACTGTCGAATGAAAAGCGAGTGAGACACACAGTCTCAAACACAACTATGCCCGTCTTACCACCCTCTCCCCATATCCATTCGGGGAACGGAATCCATTAGAGGGCCCATTTATTCCCTCTAAGGATCCCTGCGTTCCTTCTTTAAACACTCCAATTTTCCTTTCACTTTCTAACAGCCACCATAACAACACTTGGCATTTAAGACAGCCAAATTAAATGCTCTCGTGTTCAGCGCGGGCCGTCGTTTTGGCTGTAATCTGCTGTCGCTGCGGTTCAGCCGAGCGAACCACGGCGCGCGGCCGCCGGCGAGAGCGGGCTCGGGGCAGACTGTTCAACGGCGGCCTGAGACTTCAGTCAACTTCACCGGCCAGCGGCGTAGTTTGACTGCACTTAAGTCGGTGCAGACAGGCTTTGAATTCTGTCGTGAGTGGTTAATGGAGAGAGTTGTGCGCCAGCTCAAAGCTGGCGGTGAAATAGCTTTTGTCGGGTCTGTCTCTCTGGACTTGCAAGTAATTAGGGTGTGAGTAGAGGCGATGGGACCAAAAGTACCATTTTCTTTAAGCGAATTACGCCAATATAAAAGTCTGATCAAAAATTAAGAACCACTTAAATAGGAGTGGTGTTGTATACTTTTCTGAATATTATATGCTATTCTGACAAGCCCCTTGATGAATTTAGTGAGGCTTCGATCCCAAAAGCCAAACCTGCAATAACTTGGAAAAAATGCATTAACGCCCGCCCCGGTAGACCTCCGAGCCACCTTCACCCTGGAGGTGTACAAAACCCCCTCGAACTCGGCTTCTATACGAGATAGCGAAAACAAAATATGAAAGCTGTTGGATATCTCATACAAATTCATTAAGAATCTACATAAGTCAATTTTTGGCTAAAGGCAATATTGAGGTCATGACAGGTCAAAGATGGTGGCGTGATAGAAAAGAGCTTCCGGGCTCTAGTGTCTGACTGAGTGGTGTTAGAATCATTTTTTACACACCATTCGCTTCTTCCCGTTACGGCAAATCTAATGATGCATAATATGACTGTATACGTCAAAACATAAAAATTATTTGACCAAAGGTCAGGTCGAGGTTCCAATCCAACCCAGCATACTCAATATGAGCATCAATTAACTTGCAATAGCAATCCAAACGTAATGGTATCAGAATAAGGACTTTAACACCATTCCCTGCGAAGTTATTGACCCAAGTCTGAAAACTTGCTTAAGTAGCCCCAGATGACCTCTCGGGGGTCATAGGGCAGAAATTGCAACATGACCTGGGAAAGGGGCCCACGATACTACGATTTGGAGAATATGAAGGTATTCTCAGCTGTATTTACACAAATACAGCCCAATTCCTGTTTTTCCCATGCATTTTCAATAGAGAGGTCATCTGCACTTGCTCTGTACATGACCCTAGGCCATCGATATAAAAATCCCGGAATAGATTTTGTAGTACTCGGGGAGCCCATTATGTGGTATAAGTCTCAATCCGATGGATTCACCCATTTCTTACTTATGACACCTAAAACATTTTTAGAGGTGAGGTCACTTGACCTGCACCAGTAACCTGACCTGAGAAGACCCAACCTTAAGATTTTGGGCAAAGTTGCAGAATTGCTCAAGAATAAGATGTGCCAAGTACGGCGGCAATTCGTGCCGCCGTTTTATGGTGCCGCCGGAAATACCCGAGAGGTGTTCAAACACCCCCACCGGGACGAGGGTTAAACAAACTTCTCTTCACGAATTTGCGTGATTGAGCGTCACATGATTTCAGCAATCTATCCTCCCGAAGTGCCCTGCTCACCTGTTTGAAGGGGAGGTAGAGAAATTCTTCAGTGCTGCACACCTCTTGGAAATTTTGCAGCGCAAACTTGTGAGAGCGGGACTGAAGCTCGCTGCAAGCGTGGGTGTCTGAAATGGACCAACAACGTGACGGGTGTCTGAAACGGACCAACGTGACGGGTGTCTGAAACGGACCAACGTGACGAGTGTCTGAAACGGACCGACGTAACGGAAGTCTGAAACGGACGAATAGAGCGGTGTCTGAAACGGACCAAATAGCGGGTGTCTGAAACGGACCAACATGACAGAAGTCTGAAACGGACCAATAGGGCGGGTGAGTTGACCTGGAACACTGAGGGACGATACACGCGTTATTGGCAATAATGTGCGTTACAGAGGCGATTTCTGTATAGGTACTTCCTGGAGGTAAATATACCTGCAAAATGCACCGCCTACTTCTGACAGCCGGTCTTCTCAAGGCTGGCTTATTGAACCTGCTTTTATAAAACCTTGCTATCTCCAAGTAGAATCTGGACATATATAGTCAAATCGGCTGACGTGCCCTAAAACCCCAATCATCATCATCAGCCGAGGCAGTTTTAGTTCAGTTCTTGCGCACGCTCACAATGTCACACGCGACGCACTTCAACTCATGTGTGACTGGCGCACAGCTGCAATACAAGTTCGGCTTATAGTGTTTACCTGCAAAACTGCGGATGCCCAGGCAGTTGGAAGGATGCAGCTGCTTGAGGAGGAAGTAGCAGCAGGCCTCTCGGACACCGGTCAGCTGGAGAAGACTGGAGGCGGGCAGCAGAACCTGCCGCATCACCATTCCAAACTTCTGTTATAAATGCTGACGAAGCGGATACGGAGAACAATACTGATGGATGAGAATGGAGGAGTTGAGAGGTGATCAGTTCACTCTGTATGAAGTTCTGAGGCAATACGTGGACCGATCTTTGCTGGAATAAACAGTGTCTGTTCGACGATGTTACCTAATGCCTAACTGAATATGGAAATTGAGAGAGGAAAGGATAATTTTAAAAGTAAATCTTATATCTTCAATTCGTTTCAGGGCAATTTGTCTTGACATTCCATACCACGACAGTTAGGTACAGGATCGATATAGCCCTACAGTCTGTTCGGGGAGATGGGAAAGCGCTGAAAGTTGTTAGACAGATACAAGCCTTCGCTCAGCCACACAGGATATCAACTCAATAAGTAGACGATATCACCATCTACAACAATGACCAGCGCCGCGCTATTATATAATCAGCCTGCCTCGGAGTTCCCGATCGGAGCAGTGCGGTGCGCCACTTCGGATGTGGGAAGCCTTAGGCCACACAACACCCCCTCTTTCCAGTCCAAGTCTCACGTTTCATAGTGCCATGCGCTGGGCTGGGCCAGCTCCGAGGTGTTTAGTTTCAACTGTCGTGGACCACACTTTGGTCTCGACAGAGCAATAAAGAGGTGGTTTTCTAACGTTACTTGTCCTTACCATCTACCTGCTCTATGACATATGTCGTTAATTTGCTGAAGTGAATTTTCGATTAAATTGAACTTCAGTAGAGGCAAAAAAACGAAGTCTACGTTCTGCCTGCGAAGGACGTTTCTTTCGAAGTCCGATCAGAGGAGCACAAAGTTAGCCATGTGCTGCATAAGCGTGACGTGGCGGTGACGTTCACGACCGGCAAAAATACGATTCAACGTCGTTTTGCGCCTTCCGTGATTCGTCATTTCCAAAGTTAGCGCTCTCAAACCAGCTATGGATGCGACGCAATTAGGACGGTATTCTGACACATTAGACTGGTAGCTTGGCACCCGGATGAGTTACTACTGAAGGAATTCTATTTCATGAGATTACATAAAATTTTGAACACGTTTCTAAATTCAGTTTTCTAACCTTTTCTAAGGAAATGTAAAAATAAGTTGACAAAGCATTAGCTTCCAGGGTTTTTAGTCAGAATATGTGAAACTGCCCATAGTCAGTTTTTGCGCTGTTTCTTTTCTTATTTTGGTCACTGCAAGCTCCACAAACAACTCGAGTAACAGCTGTTTAATTTAAGGCCCGGTGTATTTGTGGGCGATTTCAGCGCCTGAGTGACTCCACGATTCCGCAAAAAGCCAGCCTTTGAAGCGGCGCTGTGAACCGTTTGCCCGCCTTTGTTCGCCTGTTTACTGAGACGTGCGGAGACGGCGGTGCAGAGAACCCCGGAGAGCCTCCGACTGGCGTCACCCCATCCCCCTGCCCCGCATATGGCGATCGCCGCTCACAAAGAGCCCGGTCCTGATGCGGAGATTCCTGCTGGCACCGTCCCAGCCGGCCGGTGACGCAAGGCCGGCACCTTAAATATCACCTCCTGGACGCCGCAGCCAGCACGCAGCTAAGCCTGCGCAGTTGGAGCTAACAGCCGGGCAAACCCAGAAAGGGGCACTCATCAACTACCGCGCAGTCACCACAAGGAACCCGTGCTAATCAATACACCATGAGAATGGATGGGAGATGTTTACAGGCATTGGCGTGGTAGAGATGCGCCGGCTCTGAGCATCTCGCGGAGGAGCCCGGTCGGCCGTGTCTGCCCGAGCGCAGAGGCGCAGTCTCAACGCCGCGCCGCGCCGGCGGAAGTCACGTGATGACACCCAGGGGGCTCTGACCGGTCCGACGATGTTTTTAAGGCGAGAGAGAGAGAGAGAGAGAGAGAATTTAATCACAAAACAGCCTGCTGCTGTAACTGACAGGTACAGCAGAGGATGCCACCGAGGCTGCAAAGTCGGGCCCGGGAAGCAAGATTGTTCCAATGAAATGGAGATAAGATACGTTCCAGAGAGGTGGAGGTAAGATAAGTTCCAAAGAGATGGAGATAAGGTAAGCTCCAACGAGATGGAGACGCTGAAAATCATCATAAATCACAGGAAAACCTACATAGATGTAACAGTTCCCAAAGCTTGGCAATCCATGAAAACACTAAAGAAAGTCGCTCTGTCCCATCTTCACATGCCAGGAGCCCCAGTGAATCAGTCTGTACTCTCATTATTCCTCCCTCTTTCTTAAATTAGCTAGGTGATGCATGCCTATCAAGCACCAAGCTACGTGAAATTGGTATGTAATAAACTTTGATTGCACTAATTAAAAACAGGCGTCTCGAAAGTTGGCCGGCAGCTTTAGAGCCACCAGAGAGCATGACGTAACGAGTCTGTTTTCTGGAGAGCGGGTGTGCCAGTTCAGGAACCCTGAGAGGCGGCGGACGGTGTCGGAGGGTCCAGTCGTGAGTAAATCGCCGCAGCTGCTCATTTCCAGGTCGTGCTCCTAATTGGCAGCCCATTCTTCAACCGCGCGCACCAGTCAGGGGGCGAGTTCGATATGACCCCAGTGGCCCGACCGCCGGCGCAGTCAGCCGGGTTGGACACTCAGCAAGGCGCCTTTGGTAGAGCTGCCCTGGCATTAGGCATAGGCACTGGTTATTCTAAGCTGACTTGGATCGCA
Source organism: Lepas anatifera (assembly GCA_034440635.1). Classification (NCBI taxonomy): domain Eukaryota; kingdom Metazoa; phylum Arthropoda; class Thecostraca; family Lepadidae; genus Lepas; species Lepas anatifera. Next base: position 409,703 of record JAOTON010000172.1, read on the forward strand.
AAGCAGAATTTGACGGGCCCTCTGACGGACTTCTGGCCACGCTACCGCACCCCATCACACGGCAGAACAGCATCAGGTTCTATGTAAAAGTGCATTGTTTTATTTCAGTGAGTTAGACGTATCACGGTTGACTGTGAGTGGAAGAACAACAATACAACCTACAATACAACCTAAATCACAACCTTCAACACAACCTACAAAAAAACCTAGAACACAACCTTCAAAACAACCTACAACACAACCACGATACAACCTAGAACACAACCTACAATACGACCTAGAATACAACCTTCAACACAACAGTCAACAACATAACCTAAGTGACAACCTACACAACAATCCGGATTTTAATTTTTTAGAAAAATCCTTAAAACTTTAAACTAAAAAACATATATTTCAGTAAAAACTAAAAAACACCAAGCACACAAGTCCAGAAAACAGCACTTATTTCGCGGATGGTTACGATCAATTGGTCCTTAAATGGTGCCCGACAAGGAACAGGGAAGGAAAATATCTTGTAACAGCTCCTTGTGTGAAACTCCATCCTAGTGAATACTTCGCCAGACCCGACACAACTTATCGAGAACGAGCAGAAAGAGAGAGAGAGAGAGAGAGAGAGAGAGCAGAGAGAGAGAGATAGAAGGAAAGAGGGAAAAATCAACTGCATAGTCAGCCGCAGCAACCAAACCCAGGGATCAGACTCGTCCGGAAATAACAATATTGATTTCAGGCAAAACAGAGCAAATCAAACCTGATGGGGTTCAGCTCATACGATTAAGATGGTTAATAATTATTATGTCAAGATTCGGTTAATAATTACTCATAAGCAATCTTTTTAAGACTATCTCGAAGAATGATTTAGAGAATGGAACATCGTGGATATTTGGTATTTGTGAAGCAACAACATCTTCCAGACCTTTGGACAAGTGACAGAAGGGGAGAAAGACCTATATACAGTCTCGGCAAAGGGCTCCTGAAAGTTCACTGGCCTCTAGTTGGTCGGTGGAAATATTCAGTTATTTCAGGTATTGCGTTTTTATAGAAACCTACACACTAATGTTTTATAATGCATTTACATCGGCCGAATATCATAATAGTAGCTGCAAATCCAGGTTCGTCTGGCTATCATTCAGAGCGCCATCAACGCTACCGCCGAGAAACACCACAACAAGCGCATTATACCTAACTCAATCAACGTCATCAGCCAAGACAGCGTTATCGCGCCACCCTGGCCGGCCAAACAGAGTCCTCTGACACGGGAGCTCACGCCCCCCATGGCCGTGTTCCCCGTGTCGTCCGTCACTAATCTGGTCATCAGCTCTAACGGTGGTGCGTGACGCCCCGGGGTGACAATGGTCGCCGTAACACTCCATTGTTGTAGTAGCGTGACGGTGCCGGCACCCCTGGCGCAGAGGACCGGCGGGGTCCGAGTGGCTCGTCAGCTGTACAGTCAATGGTCAACGTTAGGAGAGGAGGTTTGGCGTGTTCGAAAGTTGGCAGCTCTACTCGTTTTATCAGTGACAGTAATTTGTAACGCAGACAAACCCTGCATTGCCGCTATCCCCATTTACGATTCATTTACGCGTGGAACATATGAAACAAAATTTAGTATGCTGATTTATGCGTGAAACATGCGAAACAAAACTCCGTATGCTGAACAAGCAAAACTGTTCAGGCATTGCGTGATTTTTCAAGATTTCCTGTCGCTCTTCACACAATAGGGCTGAAAATTGCTCTTCAATCGTTCAAGTTCGAACCGATAATAATAATCAACTGAGCTGCCCCGGTAGCTCAGTTGGTAGAGCGTTAGGCTTTGACCCGCTATTCAGGAGCATACAGTGGCAGTGCGTGTGCTGGATTGGGATCGATTCCCCTGAGAGGTTCAAGCGCTCAATATTTACCCCACGTAGGTCACCTGGCAACTGACTGGTGAGAGAGTGACCCGATGGGATGGCCATCCCTGTGCTTCGTAGGACGTTAAACTTTGACTTCCAAATCATAACCCGTCATTGTAGGAGCTGCTCGTTCGGGTTGTAGGGGTTGGCGTCTTGATGACAAGCGACAAGTGACAAGTGTCTTAATGACTTAAGTGAGGCTCCGACTCTAAAAAAACCAACTTGCCGCAACTTGGACAAAATGTATAAAAAACGTATTGATTGCATGTAATTTTCTAATCTGAAAGGAACTGTGGCACCTTCATGAGATTCAGGCTAAGAAACAAGTTTTGTACCGAACATCTTCAAACCCTGTATCCTCCAAAAAACTCGCCTCTGGTGAAGAAGTACGCCTGCTTCCAGCAGTACTAGTCGTTGTCCGTCAGAGTCAGAGTGAGTTCCCGTCCCCATGGGATGACGCATTTGCTGGCTATGGAGAGGGAAATGGGCTTCATCTAAAACCACCAGAAGAACCAGTGATGTTAGAAAAAGGGATAAGGATATCATTGGAGGGGATTGGTTATCATTGGATATCATGTTGAAAAATATAATGTAGACATGTCATCGTATTTATCAGTCGATTTAAATATTTTTCTGTGTCGGTGACATGTGTTAAAGGCAGCACAGCCACTTCAGCTGAGGTTATTCTTAACATTATCCATTGGATGTCTTGAACACCCCTTAACATCATCATCATCACGGTCCTTAACCCTCGCCCCATCGGGGGCCATCGATTGCCCCCACCTCTAAGGTTTTTTTCGGGATAGCAGAAAAAGGACGAGGCGCAGCACCGCGGTTGAGGGCTCTATCTCTCACCCCATTATTTTCCCATCGTGTCTTAAAATTTTTTCCCGGGTCACCCAAGGTCAGGTCACTAGCCGGGGTCAACCAAGGTCACCTCACTTCAACTTCTGAGCTCTATAAGAGCTATATTTTCTTAGTCGATCTATTTGAAACTTCCTACACTTCAGGGTCTACACGATGAATATCCGGGATTTTTCGATTTCGTGATCTGAGGTCAGGTCACGAGGTGATCTCTCCCATTGAAAAAAACATGGGGAAAAGTTGTCTTATGATCTAAAAGTACAAAAAAAACGATTGCAAATGATCAGCGTGCTCAGAAATGCGTTTTTGGACACCCTTTCACGGATCCCAGGGGTCATATGTGCCCTTTGACCTCTTCAAGGCCATCCAAGGTCTCCAGGGTCAAAAACAGTATTTTGACAATAACTTTTGACCTAATTAAGCTAGAGCACTGAATCAAACACCATCGTGTATGTCTCGTCACTGGCTTTCATTTGATACACAGCAATATTACTTTCTGACCTTTCGTGACCTCAGGTCATATTAGGTCACGAGGTGACCTCTGGAGGTCAAACCACTGGCGGGAAGTCATGACGTTTCACATAGCGGAAAAAGGTCTGGCATTTTCCTATCAAATGTACTTTACCAGATCTTACTAGCTATAACTGCATAGGAGTTATGCGCAGTTTTCTTAAAGCATTGCATATTTTAGTGGAAATAGCCTATCGTGACCTAACTTGACCTCTGGAGATCAAACCATTGAGCCGAGCGCTTAAACATGCAAAGTATTTCCTTACTAAATTCAAGCGAGCTTTCTAATGCACTTTCCATATTTTAGCTAACCCCATATTTTTGGAGTTAGAGGGGGCTATCGATGTCCACCCGGTGGGGCGAAGGTGGCGCCGGACCCCCGGTGGGGTGCGGGTTAAAGGGAGTGTTCCACCTTTATAATGGGAAAAATAATAAGTTATCGGAAGGCCTGCTGTAGACAGGGTGCCATAAACAACAGAGTATTGTGGGAATGACCTAGGACCTTAAAAAGATAATAAAACAGAAGACAGTAGAATCGTTAAAAGATTTAAAACCTAAATATTAAAAAGCTAAATAAAATATTTAAATATTTGAAAAAAGCTAAAATCCAAAATCAAGACGAAGGCAGCCTAAAAGGCCAAAGCCCAGAAACTAAAACATCTAAACCCTAAAAAGCTCAAAAACGCTACGTCAATGTAAAGATAAAGAAAACAGCGTGGGATGAGGTAAAAGCAGCCTTTCAGTCCTAAACAATCGTCAGGCGAGGAGTCCTGGATCCCAAACTGTGGCCAGGTATACCTACCCAAAATACATGTTGCAACCAACTCTCGTGGGTTCCTAATCGACCCCTCCCTATTCTTTGAATTGTGTGCTGGACATTGGCTAAGATGGGGTTAACAAAGCCTGAGTCACGAAATATTCACCCCAAAAACTGTATAGAATGTTCTCCGAAATGACACATAATGTCCAACCAAATTCACGCACACGAAGTCCAAAAAGAAGGATCTGCACCTGCTTGGTCCGATTTCGGATCACACGGGATCTCCACATACACTAATTGACATTTCAATCCTGACCGACCTCTTATACCTCCAAGCCATGGCTTGGAAGCAATTCGTGTATTCTTAATAACAAAGCTCTGGGGAGGCGCTTAGCCGCCTGGCGACAACGGCTGTAACTAATCCCCCCGGGCATCGTAGCCTCGGGGGCGGCGGCGGCGCAGTCGATGAAGATGTATGGAGGTCGCCAGAAGGCGGGCCTGCTCGCTATGGCACCAGGCTGACTCGCCGGCACAACGGTGCACGTATCCGCAGACAAGCTGGGCCAGGAAAACGGCTGCATGGCTGACTGCAATGATTTGAATGACGAATGGCCGCCCCGGAGAGCTATGAAGTGGTTGAATCACGCCCATAGCCCATTTCTCTGTTTGGTTACAGTAAATCACTGGAAAGTAAAATGACTGCTGAAAACAGTAAGATGAATATCATGTTTCCTTCTTTTACTGGGTTTCCATGGGACCCATCCCATGTTCTGGGAAGCCATTAAAATCTCAGCGACCCGGGGAGGCGACAGCAGCGTAGCAGACATGTGCTTAAAAAGTTCCAAAGACTTTGCAAAACACTAAATTCAAATAAAAATACCTGAGATTGCAAGGCTTCTCTCACTGGTTTATTTTCACCTTAATCCATTTTTTTGGAAAAAACGCAATGAATAAAAAGATAAAGCGATTGTATCCTATTCCAAGATTTCTTAGCTGCTTTTAAAATTCATACATATCATTTTGTATCAAAAAGCGTTGCCCAAGATCTGTAAGCAATCTTTTCTGATATGGTTTCACAAAAATATTCTCCAACAAAGACCTTCAAAATCACACAGCAGATGCTACTAAACAGCCAAACACACGGCCACCTCAAGACGAGCTGGCTGGAATGATTGGATTAAGGCCGTATTCGCTCCGGGAGGGGATAATGTATGCGTCGCGGGCGACGGTCGGTGGGCCGTCATGCGTGCGGCGGTGCGTCGCGTCGGCGGGGGGGGGGCCGCGAACCCCAACTGTCCGTCCCAGCCTGACAGCATCGATCGGCCGAAAGCGAGGCTCGAGCTGCAGCAACAGGCTCACAAGTCTCAGGCCACCGCATGATTGGAGCCATTGCATAGCAGGCACGAGCACTGAAAGAAGCGGGATACGGGAGTTGGCTCGCTACCGCTGATTGTACCTTCAGATATATATATATATATATATATATATATATATATATATATATATATATATATATAACCCAGGTCTGTGATGGAACAGCACGCCATCTTCACATGGAGCGACACTTGATTGTCTGATGATGCATTTATAGGCCATCCACGTCGACCAAACTCGGGAGCTGGCGACACGGGGCGCCGCCGCCCAAGTTCGGCAGTCTCTTCAGCAGCTCCACATACCTGGTCTCAGGATCGATAAAGCAGCCACTTTTGGGATTAATATGTCGGTTTCACGGAAGGCTGCGGAGGGTCGATAAGTCCAGTGTACCAGCAGACTGCGGCCACAATTAGCCGAGGACCCAGACCCCGCGTAGCAACAACATCAAATTATCGCCCCACATGGCTGGCGCTCATTAAAATCGTCTCAGACTAGAAGAGTCTGAAAGAAGCCTTCACGGGCCAGATTTAAGAGATTGATCCGGTGCATCAAATCAGGTTAGCACGGCATTCATCACCACTTATGTCTAGGTAATATTACAGAACATAGCAAAGTAGATCCAATGGCATAACTCGTACCAAGAGTTAATTAGACACAAAGGCTGCCATGTTAGCTGGTCAGCGCTAGTAGTTATGCATGCTGTACAGTGTGGGGCTATTTGGTGACAGTGTGATATGCACTGACCCCCTTGTGACCTACTTTGTAGGAAGCGTGGATTGCGAAGGCAGTTTCTTCTGTTTGAGAGGAGCTCGCTAATGGATTACACAGGTGGTTGCTTCCGGTTGAGAGGAGCTCACTAATGGGAGAACTATCGTGACTGGAGCTTACTGGAGGTAGACGTCACCTACCTCGGACCATTAGGGAGCTCGGGAGAACAGCAGCCTTACCAGTCGGTTCTAACTGGACATGACACCTAAATGGACACCCTTTGTACAAGGTAGTTTATCTGAGGGCGTTGCATGGAAAGGTACGTTAATAATTATTTGCACAGCTATTCTCGCATATATGCTCTCAGAAAAATCCCTTCTGCTGACGGTAACAACTATATAGGAGTACGGCGTTGTCGCAACAACTACTCAGGGCTGGCGTCTACGGGCTTTTATAATTGAAAAGAATCGTCGGTATCAGCCATCCGTTCATTTTTCATCTGCAACTAAACCAGCCGATTTCAAATATTCCGCACAGATAAGGGAAGCTGGTAGCTGAAAATTGCACAAAATCCCAAAATTGTATACAACTCAACGATTTACACACTTCTCTATTTAACACATTGGACCATTCAGCAACACTGAGCCATACACTGGAGCTGAGACGTCACGAGGGAAACGTGACCGCCATGAAAACACAAGGCAGACGCATGGATTTTTGAAGACCATGGCGGGCTCCTAAATGTGAAACAGTCAATAACCATGGGTGAAAATCCTGCGGGATTGGGGGATCAGTACCCCCTCCCCTAGATTTTGGGTCTCCCATAGGCCTTTCATAGGGCTTGTATTGCCGTGCCAATGTTAACCCAACCAGGGCCACCCCTGGACCGAGAAGAGATCCTCCAACCATGCCAATAAGCAATGTGCTAAACGGAGATAGCATAATAAAGAAATATGCTTATCCTTCCCACATACTTGTTGAACTGCATGCTATAAGTCCGATCTCTTAAAATGAAAGGACCAACATTTGACAGCTTTCTTCACAGAACTTCCAAACTTCTTTGGTTACCTGGGCACCCCTAAAGATGTGTGCATCCACATCCATGACGCCAGGGGTTCACTGGGTTCTCTTCTTCACTGTTCTTCTTGATGCCGCCTATCTAGATTTTAAATACAGACTCAAAGCAGCACGATTCTGCATGTGACATCAAAATTTGTAAAACAAACATCATCCTACGTTCTAGAAGTAAAGAGTTCTTACCTGAACAGCCTGGCTGTTGGTGAGCTAGGTTTGATAAGAGCACACTCTCTTCACCACCCGCATCGGCACGCTGCGCACACAGACAGGCGTTGAAACCGACCTGGACGTTGTCCTCGCAAATCTGCAGCTCGCCCGTGTAGGCGAAGTCCACCAGCAGCTGGATGGCGTGTGGGTCAATGTCGTGGAGCGTGATCTGACACTGCCGCTTCTCCGCCAGGTCACCTGTGAGGTCAGGTCAGGTCAATGGAGGTATCAAACCCTAATGATCTGGCACTGCCGCTTCTCTATCATGTCAGGTGAGGTCAGGTCAACGGAGATATCAAGCCCTGCTGATCTGCCACTGCCGCTTATCTATCAGGTCAGGTCAGGTCAGGTCAGGTCAATGGAGGTATTAAGACACTGTCGCTTCTCTATTAGGTCACCTGACAGGTCAGGTCAGGGCCATGAAGCATTCACTTCTTCTGATTTGACACTGCTCTTCAGTTCCAAGTCAACTGCAGCCATCAGACTGGCAGGTCAGCGCGGCTAAATTCCCTGATGAGGCTCAAATGGGCCGTTGTGTATTGCTCCTGACAGAAAAATCGTTTTCAGATCATCCTTGGGTCATGCACTCCTACATATATGAGCACAATTTGTCAATACTTGATTCACACGGACAATAGAGCCTATTTTATGCATTAAACATTTTGTAACTTGATATAAAATAGGCTTTATATAAAGTAGGCTTTACTGTCGGTGTGAATCAATACCTCTACAAAACTAAAACAAAATGGTCAATACTTGTATAAAACAGGAAGGGGTTTACTGAGCTCATAGGCCCTTGAAGGTCCCTTGAAGGTGGCCACCTGCAGGTCCCTTCAAATTTCGCTTCGCACCCCCTTCCCTCAGGATGCGAGTATCGGCGCCCCCGCGATAGGATTTGGCTCCCACCTGATAGGTATTGCTGTCCAAAAGTGCCCCCCCCTCCCCGGTCCGGATGGCGGTCCCTGACCGTGTTCCCCTGATTGGCAATCCTGATCCGCCCATGCTTTTTGTGAGCCTGCTAGATAAAACTCTTTGAACAGTGTTTGAGCACACACACAGGAGAATCCTTGTAAAGGGGTAAGGAGTACCTACTGTCTTGGAAACTTTGGCCAAGTCAAGCTCAGCACTTACGGTTTGATTGCGAATACACATGACAAACTTTAGGCATGTGTGAACGGTGAAATGCAAGTTTTAATCTAAACTCAGAGTATTTATTTCGATGACCTCGCAAATTGAGGATAAGACCACTCTGTGCGAAAGCCATCCTCAGAGAATAGTTGTTAGTGCAAAAATGTATCAGGTCACTGCTCTGAAAACAAGGCGATCGACTTTCAGAAGTCTGGAAGAAATACAACAAACCGCTGTTAACATCGGGCCATTTCTGCTGTTCCACAGCGGCGGCACTGGTCCCAGACAAAGAGGGACACACCCCAGGGCAGTGGAATTTATGGCACGCAAACAAAGCACCAACGAAGCGGGCTGAATCTGAGGCGCAGGAGTGACTTCCAGACGACGGCTGCGGCTCCTCCAACACACTCCAGTGCCTCGACGGCAAAACACAGAGGCAGTGACGTACTTCAACTGGAGGGTTGCAGTTATTCAAGCACCAAACATGTTCAAAGAAAACTGGAAGTGTTTCTTTGGGTCAATGCCTGAGGGCGGATTTTATTCGAACTTTGGATAAGGATACAAACATGCAGTCTTTCCACTTTATTCAAACCTCTACAAAGGGCTCACCAATATTACTTTAAATGTACGGACATATCTACTGTTTCCGGACACACAGGAAACGTTTATTTTCCAATAATTATGAAATGTATTGGGATAGCTAACCACAATGCAGATTTCTTGAGATAACCACACCACTTTTAGCTGCTCTTGCAGCACTTATGTGGGACAGAGAGGTAGAGGTGATTAATTTACAATAGTCACGACCAGCAAGCATTAGACTTTATCACAGCATAGTGATAGTGGCGATCATTAGCCTCAAACATAACCGCTGATGGAGGGTGGACGCAGAGGTGGACGCAGGGGAGGGGGCAAGAGACAATAGCCCTTCCCCCAATAACGAAATTGTTTTCGGTTTTCTTTAAAAATGCCAAGTTTTGACGATTTCTCCCGAGTTGGCCTCCCCCAAATGGTGCTCCTGCGACCGCACCTGATGCAGGGCGGATGTAATAACGTTACACATGCAACGTCACTTTTTGTAACTTCGCGCCAGAGCACAATCACCCTGTCAAAAGTCATGACGCGGCGTTCTCTGATGACGCGGGGAGGGAAGCCGCCCATGGGCGTCGGTGGCGTCGGTGGTCGGTCCGACGATGTCAACCTGGGTGTGGTGCCTGTGAACTGTTTACTGGTGGTCCAATACACAGAACACAACGCGTTCGACATTAAAAGTGGAGCAAAAATGACTCCATCACTTCCTAACGCAACACGGTTGTTTGCGTTTGCGTTTGTGCTGTTGTCTAGCACACAACCACACACTCCCCACCGCAGAAACACTGCAATCACCCATCAGCAGGGCCTCATTTAACACGCGCAGTAGAGGGACTCCCTAAAGTTCCCCATCTATTGTGTGGAGGGGGCCGGAAAACTGTTCGCAGCCAGAAAACAATACTTGGCTAAATTTGAGAATTTATGAGCGCGTCGATTGGCGAACGAGTACTGTAAATCGGCCATTCAATTGTTTACTTATAAGCTTTCAAATCCAAACCTATACAATTGCTTTAAGTAATGATTTCACCCATCAGTGGGTATCGCGGTTGGTGATATATTTGAATAAATGCATAAATAAATATACCTATATTTTGAGATAATTGCAATTGCCCGGTCGCACTAGTTTGCATTCACTGTAGACCGAGTGGTGACGCAATAACGTCATGTAATGGGACTTATATGTTATGGTCACCTCACATGAATGTCAAGGCAAAATTCTAAGGTCACAGTCCAAGGTCATTTACCTCAGTGTTTCCGGTTGGATGACTTTTTTCAGTATGACTTATGTCATGCTATAGTCTCATGGTTAAGATTCTCAGTGCTAAGGCTAAGTTCACAGGTCAAGCTCAAAGGTCTTTTATCAAACAGCCAAACCTTCATTTTCCGCCCAAGGGCTGTTATAGTGCCAATTATATTGTGCCTTAATGGAAATATTAAATATTGTTACGTCATAGGTCAGTGACCTTGAATGACCCAGACCACAAACTCTCAGGGAACATTGCATTGGTCCTTTCCTTAATGACCTTATTCTGTTTTTAGTGTATTCCCGGTTTTTTCGCGTAATGACGGCATTTTCCAGTGGGTCTCCAGCATGGCCTATATTTAACGTTTATGACCTCGCTTGACCTGAAATATATTGATCTAGGTCAATGCAAATTTGCTATAAGGACTTTTCGCTAGGTTGGACTTTTACCCTTAGGTTGGACTCGTATCTTGAGACATGATCTTCAAGAATTAAAAGGTAAAACTATGCATTGCATCACGGCCATATTCCAAAAGAATCAGATGCGAAAGAAATTAACCATGGTGTGTAATTAACCATTAACCAAATTAACATATAATAATCATTCATATTTTTAAATTGTCTCGGTCTTTTTAAGTCATAAAGCTAGGTGGGATATTCTGTCAAAATAGGCTAAGGACTTTATGGAACTGGGTGGGCAGAATCCTATTACAAGTTGTGCTGCATTATTAGGAATGTTCTGCCAACTGTGGTTTTCGTATCTATTCCGAAAATCAGTAAGCCGGGCATTTTCCCGACTAGATGGGTGGAGGCCAATATCATTCCATTCTCAAAAGGTTCTAAAAGTCACTTCAAACTACCGCGCAGTTTCGCTTCTCCTATCTTTGGAGAAATCTTGGAAGGTGTGTCTATACATCACTGTGGAACCATTTGCGCCCCATTATGACAGAGAAACAGCATGGATTCATTCTCACCGCTCATGTGAGACATTTGGCCTGCCTTTTGAAAATGGCGTGGGACTCAGTTTTTCGGGATACCAAACAGATGTAATCTTACAGACTATTTGCGGCGTTTCAGAGTGTGAATCATAATCTCTTAATTTACAAACTGCACAGTTCTTACAATATTTCTGGTAATGCACTAAATTGGCTAACATCTTCCTTGACAATTCGAAAGAAGCGTTATTGTAAACGGTAACTTTCGGATTGGACACCGTCCGTCAGGCGCACCTGAGGGCGTTTGTATTTCCCTTCTGATTGCTCTGTTTATCAACGATCTACCGATGGAATTATTCACTGTCTATATTCGCAGACGACGTCAAATTGTCACAAATCTTTCCCAGAAGACTCGAACCACTTCGGAGGACCTGAACACTCTTGCATTGGTCGAAGAGTGGAAACTTCACTAAACCCTAATAAATGCAAACATTTCCATTCATTAAGACGGTGCCCATTGAGACGCATATGAAATTCAAATTTACCCCTTGAAAAGTTACACGTAGGGTCTCGGTGTTGGCTTGACAATTAACATTTGTTGTTTTATTTACTGTTGAAGGCAACAAATGTTGGATATTGATAGATTTTCGCAGTGTCCCTGGTGACTGTGGATCGTGTTGGCCTATTTTGAAACATTCGGTCCCTTTTAGAATATGGATGCGTCTTTGGGGTGGTGCCTCAAAACTCGCTGAAGATTGAATTCGCTAGTTTCTCTCTGGTTGCCTCCCCTCCCCGGCCTTGCATATCTGTCCTTTCGGACTCCTCGTTCCTTAGGTATCGAACCTGGCGAGTGCGGGTTGTATTCTATTCGTGATAAGATTTTACTGAAAATTTTATGCGCTTCTACTCGGATGTTTTCATCCACTAGGAATACGAGGCATCGGAAATAGTTTGTTGCATCCATTTGCAGGGTGGACGTAAACGCGGGTGTTGTTTGCCGAGCCGCGACAACACAACATTTGTTCCCCGCCCATCTGACCTCTTCCGATTCTCCTTGCTTTTAAATCCCAGTAAAGATGTTAAACAACTGACGAGCTAGGCACGTGTGGTGTTAACGAGATGGCTGTATTGGGTCCGCACGTACCTGTGCTATCAACTGTAATAAATAATAATAAATATATATATATATATATATATATATATATATTATATATATATATATATATAAAAGTTACCCGGTAAAACTTGAAGGGAAGTTGGAAAATCCGGTATCCCAGTAATTATTAGACACGCATGGATATTGAACATACAAAGCAAGCTTTGAAGTTACTCTGTAAAATTAAAGTTAGTGATTTCCATACTGTTGGAGACCGAATTCAGACATAAACATCGCTACCTGCTGCTGCTCGATGGGCTCCACTACAATTCGTGACCCAGTTTTTGGTCCCGCTGTCAACAGAGTCGTAAACGTAGCCATCAAGCTAAAATACTACCAACGCCATCTAGCCCAGCTCAGAGGCATCATACCTGCATCAGTCTGGTATCGGGAAAGTTGGTCTGCCGGAAGTTTTTTCTTCTTGTTTTCTTTTTCATTGTTTATTTGTTACTTCAACATTGCTAGTGCCATCAAAATATATCTTCCGTTAGTCGTCACATTTCTCAACAACCACTTACACTGGGCTTCTCGGTTACCACCTCGATCATCATCTCAATTGGCGAACACATTCACACATGGACTGCACAAGTCCACACAGTATATGGGCATGTCAGCATCCTACGAATTTGCGTTCAGTTCAAAAAGGCCGGCTATGAAGTTCCTGGCGTTCCTCGATTCCACTAAGCCTGCTCCATTTTTCATCAAATGCATCCAAGGTGTTTCTCATTCTACTGATATTTTGTTCTTTTTTGCCTCCATTTTTAGTGCATGAATAAAATAGGTCACTTCAGGTTTAATTCCGATGTTACGAGCTTTATATATGATAGATTTTGCTCATGTTACTATTAGTTTTTGGATCGGATCTAGTTGCTGTAGGAAGAACCAAGATTGTTCAGTTATTTGAAGTGTCATGTGAAAGCTGTGTTCCAGCTTGATTTTAATAGCTTTAATACATTTTTGAACGATTCGACAATTCCAAAACAAGTGAGTTATTGGCTCAATGCTTTCAGAACAAAGGGTACAAGAGTATGTCGTGGATAGGTCTGCCGGTAAAGTTAGCGATTTGACAACCGCGGTTCTTTGAAAAAAACACAAAACGTTGTGTTTTTTTTCTTCAAAGAATGCATCTGCACGCCGATTGAATACGCCACAGTCATTTTTGTGCCGGAACTTCACGGCCAGCTATGAATCAGTAAAATGCAAAAAGAAAGGTGTGGCCCGGAACATATTCAGTGGAAAAACACCAGCGCTCAATTTATCTCAGCTAATCCTGATCCCAATATTGTCCAGAGGAGGTTAAAGCATTCCAGCAGCCCTTTGTCTGTATGAATCGCGTCGCGGCTGGCTTTGACACTCGTTCTTTTATTCTGGCGTTTTCAACTGTTACATAAGTGACTCGTTTCGCGACTCATGGAAATCTCTGAAAGCAACATTTTAGCGAACTAAAGGATGCAAGGTGCTTCTCCTTCCTAAAAACGGGCCTGGGTATAGTCATCTGTGACATATCCGTAAATAATCCAATTATCACCACCGCTTTCTACAGCATGGTAGATACTACGCCTGTGAACCTAGCTTTGTTTATATGGAAGGCCCAGCAAAGAATAAACTTTGAAAAATTGAGGCCCCGACATCAATACTACCTCTACGCCCATTCAGAGCACAGGGCTACTCAGCATTCGACCCGCAGCCCACTCTGATCACAGAAGCCCCCGCAAAATTCTGAGAAACATTGCCACAAAAGAGACACAAGGGACACGCCTGGGCATTTTCAGGACCAGGTTCAAATGTGAGAAAGTTCCTCTTAAAACAGAACAAAGAACTGGTGGAAAATTCCTTTAGAATTATGCAGCTCAGCAGAGCCTCAATGTAGACAATTAAATCAATACTACTTCAAGCCACTTAGGATGCCCAGGGAGCGTAGAGCCGAGCTTATAGAGATTGAAGATGCTAATGCTGCCGAGCTCCAGAAACTAAACGCACGAATGGAATTAACCCCTCGATACATCCCGTGAGATAACTTTATATTTCTTTCTTTGAGGTTACCTGAAGAAGCGCGTGCACAAAGGAGTCCGAGTCACCAAGAATTCTGAGTAAATCCCACTTTTAAGCAGCTGGGTACAGTTCGCTGAGCAATGACACACGTCTGGATGCACACCAGTGCTGACGACCCGTATTGCCGGCAGGAGGTCATGCAGTCGTCCAATACAACAGCTTCAGTTGCCGTCTGTGAGTAACGTCGTCACCCTGGCCAGTGCAGCTTTGTCACGTCCCACGGCACTGCTACCATCGGCGGACGGACGGAGACCTTGGATCGATGACACCGCCGCGGTAGTCAGACTGGAGCCACCGGCCCGGCTCTGCTGGCCTCATGGGCTGCGTGACTCACATACTCCGGCCGTCGCACAGATCCCGCCGGCACCAGGCGACGGCGCCCGCGGCAGCAATCACAGCTGACGCCGCCGGCACACGCAGGCCGCGGCAAAGCAGCGGCGGACTCGCCAGGTGACACACGCAGGCCGAGCTAAACTAGCGGCAGACTCGCCAGGTGACACCGCCGACCGCGGAAAACCAGCGGCGGACTCGCCAAATGACACCGCCGACCGCGGAAAACCAGCGGCGGACTCTCCAGGTGACACCGCCGACCGCGGAAAACCAACGGCGGACTCGCCAGGTGACACCGCCGACCGCGGAAAACCAGCGGCAGACTCGCCAGGTGACACCACCGACCGCGGAAAACCAGCGGCAGACTCGCCAGGTGACACACGCAGGCCGAGGTAAACCAGCGGCGGACTCTCCAGGTGACACACGCAGGCCGCGGTAAACCAGCGGCGGACTCTCCAGATGACACACGCAGGCCGCGGTAAACCAGCGGCGGACTCTCCAGGTGACACACGCAGGCCGAGGTAAACCAGCGGCAGACTCTCCAGATGACACACGCAGGCCGCGGTAAACCAGCGGCGGACTCGCCAGGTGACACACGCAGGCCGAGGTAAACTAGCGGCAGACTCTCCAGATGACACACGCAGGCCGCGGTAAACTACCGGCAGACTCTTCAGGTGACACACGCAGGCCGAGGTAAACTAGGGTGGACTCGCCAGGTGACACACGCAGGCCGCAGCAAAGCAGCAGCGGACTCTCCAGGTGACGCCAATGCCTGGTTTCCTTCAAGAATTTACCATTCACAAACTGGGAGGCAAATGTGACCAGTAAATAAAAATTGGTATGGTTTAACGAAACACCAAATGCAAAAGGTTATACGGCGTCGCCAGCTCTCATCCTGTTGGGAGGGCTTTGGGGGATTAGATGAGCATATTCAGAGGCTCTGCCAGGACATGAATCCGGGAGCCATAAATCAAAAGACGGGGAAGCTATCGACTGAAACCACGTATCCCCAGCAAATATGACCAGTACCAAGTGAATGATGATGACGTGATTTCCTTGACGCAGGCTGGGCGGACAGGGCGCCGAGACCAGGCAGACGCCGAGGGCTGATCGGTCACCTAAGGAGGTGGTGCACGCGACAGAGCGCAGATCTGGGGCCCGGCCCGGACGGTGCGCAGGCGCCGAGTGGACGGGAGTCCGGTGATCAGTGGTCGCCACCGGCTCATTATACAGCACCCCAGAGTAAATGTCCGGCCTGCCATCCAGATGCATTGATTACTGCTATTCGGGACATTATGACACCC
Organism: Lepas anatifera; assembly: GCA_034440635.1. Lineage (NCBI taxonomy): Eukaryota > Metazoa > Arthropoda > Thecostraca > Lepadidae > Lepas > Lepas anatifera. The sequence continues at coordinate 425,837 of JAOTON010000172.1, forward strand.
ACGTGCATACTTAAGGACGCATTTTGTAAAATTCGATGCGATGTGTCAACATCTGAGGAATGAAAACAGTTCAAGCCTGTTGCCAATCAAATGAGGAATAGGGCAAAACTGTGCGATTGAACATACTTGATAATAGTCGGAAAAGATAAGCCATACAAGACAATACTGGTAATTTGCACCACAACCAAGTTAATCCCATCTTACAATTACCTTTGTTAAGTTGCTAGCATGATCTAAACTGATAAAAATGCACAAATAACGAACAAAAATGCTTCGATATACAACAGAAAAAGGAACGCTGTTTTCACTTTCTTTCTGGCCGGTCGAGTGGCCAGCCATGACCTGGGAGATTGTACTACAGCACATCCCGCCATGCCTTCAGTAGCGTCAAAACCGTGCTGGTCAACGCTGCCAAGAATTGGATCAAGAGGTGAACGTGCAGGGCGTGCTACTATCGCTACTGCTCCAGTATCTACGTGCCAGGCGTTCGCCAACCACAGCAACATATGTCACATGAACGCCGTAATCAGGTATTCTCCATCGGTCGCAGTTTCAGTGCGTACCAAGACGGGACACCGGATCCTAATGCCTTGACGCATTCTAAAAACTTTCTCACTCAAACTGACAGCCATTTACTCAAAGCAATAATTTGTCGAGTGAGCTTCCTTATATCAACAATGCAATCTAGTTAGTTAGGTCTAAGCTATCAAACCACATAGGCTCTTAATAAAACATGGAAGAAATACTCTAGAAATACTCCGGAGTCGAGAATCTGTTTATTTGCTCTTCCCACAAGAACACAATACATACATCACCTGTATATCGCTGCAGCAAGAGCGAATGCCAACTTTAAGCGAAGCTTTTCCGAATCCCGATTGGAGGAACAGCTTCAAGCAGACACCAGTCGGTTTCCTAGCGAACGCTTCAGTCCACTGCGATGCATTTCGCAGCAGCCTGTTAACGAAATCCCGGTTCTCCCACTTTATGGCTGAACTTTTCCGGCAGCGCCTGTCATGGTCACTGGGCGAACACTTCCATTCTGTATCCTGCACGCCCGCCATGGAAAACCGAGCACCTCGTAACTGTTTCGCCGCTTCCTATTACGTGGCGGGTAACGTATAATTCAGGGACAGCCAATAGCAGCCTCTCCGGAGCTGGTGTAGCGCACGCTCGCCGTGCTGATACAACTCTTCGCCGCGCCATCGTATGGGGATCAGCAGCGACGGAATCAATTCAGAGCGGCACTAGCGGCGCGGCACGACCTTGATGGAGGCGTTTCCGGCGTGGGTAGCGCGCCATTTATGTAGCACAGCAGCGTTTGTACCACACTTGGTGCAGTCTGGGATGCATCTGTAGGAACTGGGGATGGAACAGGAATTTTTGACATGAAACGCGGGAACATTTTTGGAGGGTTGCGATGACGTGGGGAAGAGTGTTCGACTTCCACACCGCTGACCCGGGTTTAAATCCCCGATTGGGTATTCTGCATTTATATTTGCGATCCCTACATTACCCTCCCAACAGGGTGACAGTTGGCGACACCATATGATCTCAGCATTTTAAGAATCATAGATCCCAAAGTCGCACCATTCTTGGTCCCTAGCTCCTCCGAAGGAAGCACCCGGCCTTTACGACGTACAGACTGCTGAGGTCATATGACGTCTTCAACTCTAACCCTGTCGGGTGGGTATATGGGTCACCAGAAAGTCATTGTTCGGTCTTCCAGCAAACCATTTCGTTTAATAAATGGGATCCGATGACTTCAAGTGCAAACATTTAAATACTCAATATTTGAATAATACAATTTTAATGCGTGGAAATGGGCCGCTATTGTGAGCATCTGTGCAAACAAAATCTGCCCCAGCATCACACCCGTCCTTTTCTTGCGCCCAGGAACGCATCTTGCTGCTGCTGCCCCGCATCACATGGAAGCATTGCGGCACAGTCTAGCCAGTCAGGCACAAGTGGACAAGGGCCTTGACTCTAGCTTGTAGCGCTCCTCCCAGATCTCTACGGTGTCACCTTCCTGCACCCCTGCGATTCCAGGGGGAAGGGGGGGGGTGCAAACAGAAATTTGCTCCACCAACCCGCATTTGTTTTAGTTTTCTTAAACAAACACTGTTTTTTAGTGTTTGGCCCCACAGCACACTCCCACAAACAGCCGGTGGATATCGGCCACGGATAATACATACGAATACTCGACAAAAATAAAGATCCATTTTCCGTTCTCTGAACAAGTAGTTTTACAAATTGTTGAGTTTAAACGACGCACCAACTGCTGAAGTTATACGGGGTTGCCAACTCCCACCCTGTTGGGAGGGATTGGATCAGATCGACTTATTTAGAGGTTCCACGGGACGTGACTATCCACGAAGCCACCCATCCTGTACTTCAAGCCAGGGTATGAACTAAGATGCTTACTTTTGATCCCAGCGTCCTGGCATCAGACGCACTGCCGGTCCTGACCGAGACGTATGCTGCCACCGCAGAATATCCAATGACGCTAGCTGATGCATTGCCGCGTCCCACTCAAGTAGTTTCATGTCGCAATGTCCTCCAATGCTAAGGTCTCAGCCTGGTGCGGTAAGACAGTGTTGTCGGCGTTTCAACACCGTGCGTTTTACGGGCCATGACTCTATGGAAAGTTGTGTGCCTTGGGGCGGGCACAAAAACATTATTGCGGCTTAGATTTTATTGAAAGTGGCTTCGTTTGGACAATTTGGCCCTATTCTTTTTAGAAGCGTGTCAATTTTTATATTGGGAAGACTTGAACTCGTAAAAAGCCAAAGCCAGCCAGGGATTCTAGGGTTTTGACTAAACGTACCCGCATCCGCTATAACCGCAGCATTACATAACTCTAGGAGATCGCTGGAGCTCGTTTAAAACTGTTTCAAATGAACTGATACGTTTCAGCACTTATCTATCGAATCCAAAGAAAATAATGTTCCGACATTGAGTAGGTTTTCTCTCTCCTTTTTCTTCTTTGGTATTGCATGGCAAAACACCAACTTTATATCTTTCCTAGATCTCTCACCGACATTGTAAGCCCCTTATGTTAAACTGGTACGGCCTGGACCCTTTCGTACCCACCACAGCCTGGGGATACAGGGTTTGATTGTACCCGTACCGACGGTGGTACGAAAAAATCGGAAGAGAGCCCTAGAAGAAAACAAAAAGCGTCAATATGTTCGTATGAATTCAAATATTCGAATGGTATGCGGCATGACCTTGTAAGGTCATATAGAAGTCCATGGGCGACGAAAGCGGAGGGGGGACGGGGGGACGCGTCCCCTCTGTTGGCCAGCCAGGGGGACGTCCCCCCCAAATTTTTTGGGCCAATAGTCATTAATGCTGTCAGGTACCGAATATGCTCAAAATTCGCCTCCCCGGTCAGCACCAGCCCGGGTCCGTCCCCCCTGCGAAAATTCCGGGGCGGCGCCCCTGTAGAAGTCTTAGGTTATGCTAGGTCAATGTCAAGAAACATGTTTGAATGCCATTTCAAAATTGTTTTGAAACATTTGATCATGCTCGTTGCTATGATGCCAATATCATTGCCGTATCGTGTCCTGTTTAAAAGTTTCAGACACAAACAAAATCTAAAAAGTGACCTTCCAAGATCTCGCGTGACCTCATTTTTGACCTGACCCAAAAATGGATGATAACCTGAAGCTTCATCTTTCCAGGAGCTTTCGAATAATGTTTAGAAACTTGACTTGGCTCTTTTCGGAGCCGAGTTTCTACACCCTGGTTTTTCCGATCTACTTTCAAAGGACGAAATCGCCCTACATGGGCTTGGCAAGGACATCACAACCCATTGATCGGACTCAAAGTTGTACCAATTTTTTCCATTAATTGTCAACCTGAGAAGAATGCAAAGCGATATATCTCCCACTCAAATCGGCTCGGAATTATTTGCAAAAAACCAAGCGGGATACGATCTGACCCCAGGTAGTGAAGATTTCAATAATCAATGCATTGTGGCCTTCGCATATTTAAACTCATCATACTTTAACGGATTCAGTGCCGGAACCCTCCAGTACTGGGCTTTCCAGAACCTTCCAGGGACCATGTTAGACGTGCCGGGAACGTGATAAAAAGGGAAGCAGAACCTCTGACGTTACCCCTTTTGTCATTTCCGTAACAGTAATGGCAGTACTTCGCTCATCATCCATAAAGCCGTCCATTCCATATCATGAACCTTGCCGGCATTATTATACACTCATATTGGTTTTTCTTGTTTGTACACTTTTACATACAATTCGTGGAGGGTGTCCCTCCTCTGTCTCCTCGATTTGGTAAGTGCTTTGATGTGATTGACCACTCTCGCCTGATCAAAAACTCCAGGCTCATGGAATTGATACCTCTGGTTTTCGGCATACTTTCGGCACCACACCCAGAGTGTTAGTCTTCCGGCTGACAATCTGGGTGTTTCTAAAGTCTCTTCCTGTCTCCCAAACAACATGGGAATTTTTCAAGGTTCATGTCTCGGCCCTTTGCTCTACAGCATCTTTGCTAACGACCTTAGCCTGTACGCTGAGGATGCGGTCGTAGTACGTACGCGGACGATACCCAAATCCTTGTCAGCGGCAAAAATCACATTTCCGATCTCTCATTAATCGCATGGAAAAGGCATTAGCTTCATTAGATATTTGGTTCGGGGTAACGGGCTTAAAGTAAACGCTGACAAGACCCAACTTATTTTGCTAGGAAGTGCTTCCAACATTCGACACATTGGCGATTTCTCTGTAAAATTTCGCGGTCTAGATTTAGTTCCTTCTATGAATGTAAAAATCTCGGGCTCACCTTCGACCGCACCCTCAGCTGGAACTCTCACATTTCTCTTCTCACTCGTCAGTGCTACGGAATTTTGAGTGGTCTATCACATCTGAGACACTGCTTGCCTCCCGGAATCATCTCGCCGATAGTCAGCTCGCTGGTGATCTCTCGGGTCCGTTACTGTATCACCGTGTTTGGCAATGGTACTCAATCAACAACATTCGGCTCCAAAAATCATTAACTATGCTGTAAGTGATTTTCGGCCGCAAAAAGTTTGATCATGTTTCAGGCCTGTTACGTGACCTCCGCTGGCTGTCGGCGGGTGAGCTGGAGAGGTACCACACACTTGCAGTTGTACACAAGGCGTGTGTCTCGGGGAGCCAGAGGAGCTGGCCCGGGATTCGTACAGGTCGGCTCTGTTCGGGAGCGCAATACCAGGCAGAACCATAATATTTGCGTTCCCCGCTCACGAACCAGCATGGGGCAGCGCAGGTTCTGCTCACGGGGTGCCTCCTACTACAACGAGCTACCTGTGGAGATGGGAGGTTACCAGTACCTGTTTTCTGTTCTGCACTCCAGGACCATATAATCACAGAGCGGGATTGAGGCGCGCTGAGTGACTTGTGTTGTTGAGAATGTTGAGTATTTTATGCATAACTGTATTTTAGCTGGATTTTTATTGTTTTAATAGCGTGTGTATGTACTTCCATTTTACCACCCCTTTACTGACGTGGAGTCGTAATAGCCATGCGGATTTGTGGATGACTCTGAATAAAGTCTTTGTCTTTGTCTTTGTCTTTGTCTTTTGTCTCTTTTCGCCGCCATGTTTACATTATTCCAGATCATAGCCGGGATGTTATGCTGAATTTATCATCTGGCTTCACCACAAAGATACAAAAACGCCGGGCGCTTGTGGGGCTACGGCTCGGGTCCGGTCGATTTGGAGGCCAATGACTCCAAACCCGGCAGCCGCGGTGCCAACACCTCACCCATTTAGCTGCTAAGGGGACCGGAAACTTTACGCAACGCTAACTCGACCGGCTAGCTGGGAAGAGCGACGGGGGTAAACGTTGTGCAGGTCTAGAAACCGAGTAGCACCTCGTGTACCATCCAATGGTTTTCGCCATCGCTGTGACGTCGGCGGTTTTTGCGGCCACGCCGAGCACGTCCGGACGACTGTTGCCGGGGTGACGAAGTTCAGTCAACCGAGGTCAACGACCTCACCGGCCGACGCTGTCGGCTTGAGGCGCAAGCATGAACATTCGTCGGTGTGCTTTCTTCCAACTCTATATTGGGAGCCCAGAGGTTAATGGCTGCCGACGGGGCAAACAAGACTGGATACCCTCGTGCGAAAGTCAGCATGCACTGTAGTGGATTTTGCACCGGCGTTCGCCAGGTTGAACATTCCGTAGATATCGTCCTTATTGTCCGTTCCAGCAAACCTGTTTCAACATTCAAAATGCATGGACGTAAGGAAATTTAGTTTCACATCAGGGATAAGTATGCCATTTTATATTGCAGAGACACACGAGAGAGGATAATTGAATTATTCAAAACCTGTAAGATTGCCGTAGCTACAAGTTAACAGCTTGGATAAAGCAGTGGAAAAGTGGGCATTAGTACCTTCGGGTAAACCCTGCACTCCCGGGTGAATGTGTGATGGTCGGGCACCTAATCTATTTCTCCGGCTCCTGAAGAAGCCCATAAACCTCGACAGCGTCACCAACTTTCAGATAAATCGATATCAGAAGCCTTTCAGTACTTCTGTTATCGTTCTCGCCCTTTCGGCAGCTGTTACCTGGCATGCGGTCGTTGGCCTTTCGACCGACAGGGGCGTTTCCCTACCGCATGACCTGGCAACATTATGACAGAGCAATTCCAAATGTTTTGCGACAATCACCGCCCAACAATGAATGAGCTATGAACCACCAACACAGGTTCATATTGACTGTTTCCAAGTGAGAGCTTTCTAAATACAGCTGACAGTGGTATGGTGGTAGAGCGTCTGAACTTAAAGAAGGAACAATAAAAATATATAATTCATTGTCTCCCTGCTACGTGTAGGAACTAAAATAGGTCAGTGTTTCAAACTGAGCTTGCATTTGACGGAACTTTCTCTTAAAAATTTGGAAGATACCATATCTTTAAGCTAGAAAATTGCCTTGCCCTTTTTGTTAAAAATAATCCATACATTAAAATTTGTATAGTTAATCTGGTGTGCAGCTGGACAATCATTGAAATACCGGCAACATATGTGACAAGAAAAACCTTAATGTCAATGCAAATAGTCTAACGCGTTGTAATTCTCGCGCGTGAAGCTCCCAAATGAACTTTACACATCAAAGGACATCAAAATAAGAAAGTACATGCAAATAAGGAGTGTGATGAAGAAGAAAACTAGCGCCGTAAACTATCACCGACAAAAAACCGGGCTAGCAACTATGTTTGTGACAGGATCATGGTTTTTAGCCGTGAAAAATCTTAAATTTTGCAATTTACTTTCTTTGACACAGTCACATCAATATTTTGAGCACCCAAGCCCATTTTTAATGGTTCAAAGTGGAACAGTCTCCATTTCCCGACGAGTGTTGGGATTTCCACGCATTCTTTCATTCTTGCTGTCCCGATTCTGTGGCATAAATATAATTATATCGGGAAATGGGACCGAAACTAGCCAGACATTTCTTTCTTGAATATGACTACGTCATTGGCGGATAATTTACATTAACCCTCGCCCCACCGGCAGGCCATCGATGCCCCCTCTAAGGGTTTTTTTCAGAAAAAAACAGAAAAATGACCAGGTGCAGCACCGCAGTTGAGGGCTGTACCTCTCACCCCATCATTTTCCCACCAGCCTTGACATTTTTACCCCGGGTCACACAAATTCAGGTCATCAGGCGATGTCAACCAAGGTCACCTCACTTCAAGTTTTGAGCTCTATAAGTGCTACATTTCTAAGCCGCTCGATTTGAAATTTCATACCCTTCATGATCCGTTCAAGGTCTGCACATGTCATATCTGGGATTTTTCGATTTCGTGACCTGAGGTCAGGCCACGAGGTGACCTCTCCCATTGCAAAAACATGGAAAAGGCTGTCTTATGATTTAGACGTTACAAAAAGGAATGTAAATGCTCAGATTGATCAGGAAAGCGTTCTCGGACATCCTTTCACGGACCCCATGGGCGATATTTGCCCTTTGACCTATCTGAGGTCATCACAGGTTACCAGAGGTCAAAAACAGTATTTTGACGATACCTCTTGACTTAAACAAGCTAGAGCGCTGAATTAAAACGTCATCGTGTATGTCTCGACACTGGTTTTCATTTGATATACGGCAAGGTCACTTTCTGACCTTTCGTGACTTCAGGTCATATTAGGTCACGGGGTGACCTCAGGAGGTCAAACCACTAGCGGGAGGTCATTATGTTCCACATAGCGGTTTTAACCCTGAAATTTTCCCAGTCAAATTTACTTTACCTGATCTCAATAGCTCTAATAGAATGAGAGCTATGCCCAGTTTTCTTAAGCACTGCATATTTTAGTAGAACTAGCCTATCGTGACCTAACTTGACCTCTGAAGTTAAAAATTGACCTGAGCGCTTAAACATATGCAGTAAAATCTTACTGAAATCAGACGAGCTTCCTTATGCAATTTGCAGATTTACGCTAACTCCCCTATTTTTCGGAGTTAGATGGGGCCATTGATGGCCCCCGGGTTGTCCGAAGGTGGCGCCGGACCCCGGTGACCTCCCTCTCTCTCTCTCCTCTCTCTCTCTCTCTCTCTAGTTCCCATTTAAGCGGTAATTTGTTTCAGAGAAACGCACACGTTCCCGTATATGTACGTCTTTTTAAGTAGCAGCGTCGGCCGTCGTTACCGCACGTATTCAATAGTCAGAAGTGCCAGCCGTATCTAACATCCCAGAGCTTAAAATGAAGGCCTAACGAATCTTTCAGAGGTTTCTGAACAATAACTGATAATTCTATACATTCGATTAACAAGCACACCATGTTAATGCAAAACTTACACAAGAATTTATTGAATTAAAAAATCTTAATACACGACTTACTTGTAAACATTGCGCTGAAGTAGGGGCTGCATGCGGCCAGAACTATTCTGTGTGCATTTATCTTGAGGTCTCCAACAACAAACTCCACGTCACAGAGCTGGAAAGCAAAGCAACAATATAATTATGACAACAAATTCTTATAAATTTTATCTTGCTTGCATCGAGGGCATTGTTTTCAGCATAAAGAATAGTTTAGAAAAATATTAAACCACACTCTATGAAATCAATTTGATGTTTTCTTGCATCCTTCTTGCATCCATTCACTTACCTGGGTACTCGAACGCATCTTGTGCATTGATTGCAGTAAGGATTTTGAATGTTCTGGGGCAGAAAAAAGCTTGTTTCCAAAGGTGTGGAGGGCGACATCGGACTTGTCTGAGATGCCAATGCAGCGACACTCATTTTCCGCTTGTGTTTTTCCTCTATGCAGGATCGAAACTGACTGAGATCTCTGCAAGAAAAACGTCAGGCTAATTGCGAGATAGGAATGATATTTATCTGCAAACAATGAACAGCCCCCGTCCCCCAAACACACACACACACACACACACACACACACACACACACACACACACACACACACACACACACACACACACACACACACACACACACACACACACACACACACACACACACACACACACACACACACACACACACACACACACACACACACACACACACACACACACACACACACACACACACACACACACACACACACACACACACACACACACACACACACACACACACACACACACACACACACACACACACACACACACACACACACACACACACACACACACACACACACACACACACACACACACACACACACACACACACACACACACACACACACAATAAAGAGTATTCTTTACAAATCTTAAAGCACATGTACTGTTTAATCTGGTGAATATTAGTGAGCTGAAAATATGAGGAATAAAGAGGATCAAATGATAATGGGCTTGATGCGTCAAAAATCGATGTTTCAAAACTTTGCATGTGAATAGGTATAGGCCAGTAGAGAAAAACTGCGATATATGCTAAGAATGAAATATGTATATTTTTGTAATTGTTCATCAATCAAGTTCTCGTTCTGACGTCACGGTGTATACCGTGGCTTGGTTGGCTTTTGTGATCAATAATCCAGACTTCACGTGTTTGTTCCCCAGAACTACTATCTATTAGTGAGGATGTAGGTCCGTTTGAGACGAAGGTTAAGTTTGAGCCCCTCTTTTGGTAAGAAAACATTTTTTTCGTGTTGTGTATGTATACATTGTATGTTAAAGCCTGAACATCTCTCTAGTAATAGATAAATTTAATTAATTTTTCAGGCAACAGATTTCCAGGTAGAGTTCTGAAGAAAATACCTGTTTTCCATTGGTTTAACATAACGGAGTGTAACAAAAATGGCAAGGTATACCTACAATGTGACGTCACAACGGAACTTAATATATGGATAACTAGGAAAATATACATATTTCACTACAACATATGTTACAATTTCCCTCAACTGGCCCATTCCGATTAACTTACAAAGTTTAAAAAAATTGTTGGTGCATCAACCCCATTGTATGCATTTCATTATTTCTGCATGAAGCATAAGTCCTTGTGAAAACAAGCACGTGATACAGGATTTCTAACATTTTTACTTCAGTACCGGAACTAGTTCGTGCTTATCGTTGAGCAAAGCGAGAGGGTCATTCTCATTGGGTGCCGTAGGGTAATACAGTTTATGGGAAAATACAAAGTAAGATTTGCCTCACTCACGCCTAATAATGGCTGATATAGAAACATTATTATGGAAGAGGGATTAAAATGTGTATTTTGAAAGAAGCTTGGAGGTTAATTGAGCTGCAGCTGGCGTGCATCACATTTTCCATGTGGCACAGGTTATGAATGGCAAAGAGGATTTGCAAGAAGTAAGTAATTACACTCTAGTTACATTAGAATGTGTGCTAAACATGTAATGTTTTGCTTGAATGCATGCAGCGTATATTTGCCAGCCGAATTTTTACAGAACCACGAATCGTCCCAAATGCTGACCAGCTGTAATCTGACTTTAGATAAAAATACGCTGTTTGATTTTTCTGTAAGGGCTTGCTTTATCATACAGCCTAACATATATACGTATTCAATTTCAGGGGACTCGTTCTGAGTTACAAAAAGATGTGGAAGCTCCAGAAATACCCGCCCCAGAAACACAATCCACCACTCCTACGCCCAGCAAAAAAGCTGATGACGAGGCAAGGTTGTCGGTACCAGGATTGGAAATCCCCACAACTAAATCGAATCTAAATGCGTCACAGCATACTGTGCATGAAAGTAAAGAAAATGTTGCGAAGGCAATACGTCGCGCTTCACTTTTCTTCCTTGAATCAACTGCTGAAGATGTTGTCAAGAAATCTGAGCCTGAAAAACGACCGCAAGATACATTTTTGGACCTGGTTCATCCATCTTATGAGCCAGATCAGGGGACTACACAATACATACGCTGGACATTGAAGAAGATTGTCAGCAACATTGTCTTTCGTATTATCATTGCCATTATGATTGTGACGGACTTCATTGTTATAATTGTTGATCTGGCTTCAGGAGACATGGACAAACACTTCTTCTACATACAGCTTTCATTCTTGTTCTCATGGTGCTTCACAATTGAAATTGTTCTTAGAGCCGCCGCATTTGGTGTGAGGACCATGATGCGTTTTTGGTACAATATTTTGGATGTGATTATCATAATTGCATCGACAATAGGTACAACCATCCTGTTCATAGACAGAATAATTAGTCACCCAGAATACTATGTCTCCCAGAAGCGGAGGTCTGCATTTTGGTACATCATATTTACGCTACGTTTCTGCAGGCTTGCGCATTTCTTCAGACTTTATCAAGAAACAGAAATGATAAAAAGTGCTGCAAGACAGCTTGTTTCGCAAAACAAACGGCGATACCATGCAGATGGCTTTGATCTTGATCTGACCTATGTCACAGACCGTGTTATCGCTATGAGCTTTCCTTCCTCTGGTCATCTTTCATTCTACAGGAACCCTATCGGGGAAGTTGCGCGCTTCTTCGAAACAAAACACAAGGGTCACTACAAAATCTTCAATCTTTGCAAAGAAAGGGGATATGACGCCAAAATCTTCGGAGGGCAAGTAGAGCGTTTCTATCTTGAAGATCACAACGTGCCAACCTGCAAAGACATGCTCAAATTTGCAGCAATATCCTCCGAATGGCTGGACAAAGATCCAGAAAACGTGATTGCCGTACATTGCAAGGGGGGTAAGGGTCGAACAGGAACCATGATTTGTGTTTACCTGGTGGACAATGGACTCTTCTCAACAGCTGAGGACAGCTTGTCTTTCTTTGGTTCACGACGCACGGATCTATCTCAGGGTAATAGTTTCCAGGGCGTGGAAACGCCTAGCCAGTGTCGGTATGTAGGGTACTACGAAGCCATACGAAATCACAAGCATCGTCTTCCCAATGAAGTAGAAATGACTCTGAGAAGCATTCGTATTTGGGGTATGGCTAGCGTTGGGAAGGGAGACGGTTCTGACATCACACTACTCATCGAATCCCCAGAGGAAGGCAAGCTCTACGAAAACAGGTTCGGTAAAGGCTCTCTCCGTCTGTATGACAAAGAAGATGACGAGCTATTCGTCACCTTCCAATCGGTGCCTTCGTTTCGTGGAGACGTTCGATTCAAGTTCAAGTGCAGTTCACGTCATGTCCCTCGAGGATATGAGAACACTGCCTGGTTTTTCTGGTTCCACACTGGCTTCATTCAGCACAACCGCCTGAAGCTGGCAAGGTCAGATCTAGACAACCCGCACAAGAATAAGACTTGGGACGTTTTTCGAGAACACTTTTGCGTCGAGTGTATCTTCCAGAAACTGAAAAAGGATAAGGGAAAGGACAAGAAGCTCAACAGACTGTCTCAGTTCATCCTCAACAAAGTTAATCCAAACAAACCAGTGCAAAGGCGGTGAAAAACAAGAACGAAGTATGATCGGTTTTCTTGTTGTGACATCACCTAATCGCTGACATTGTATCATAGAAAGTATTTCATGTGTATATATTCCTGTATCTTCATCTGAAAATAATGCACGTTAAACAGAGAATACTGATCTTCTTAAAACACTTAAGCAAAGAACGGAGAGAGAGAGAGAGAGAGAGAAAATGCTGATTAAAAACAGAGTCACCACAAAAAGAGACCCAGTTTCATGTTTCATAAAAAAATATCGAAAGCATACGATTAACACCCACAGTGAAAAAAATATGCAAACAAAATCATCCGATAGGTAGCAGAATAGAAATATCGATGCACTGCTCCCTTCACAGACTGGATTCATTTACAACGGACGTTACTTTGTGAAGAGGCTATTATCCAAGAGGGGTGATTAGGTATACTCTAAAACACCTGACTGTGAGAGGGTGTAGTTTGTCCTCTTCATCCAATTTCTTCCGGAATCACGCCATGCCCAAAGTAAAGAATGTATAAAATGTGACCCGGTGTTCCTCATCCCTAACCGTTTTAAACGTTTTCCGAAATTCCAAGCCAGATCATCTTAGATAAGGGTGCTATTATTTTGGCAATATTACAGTTGATGAGGTGTTGTTATTATCAATAAATATAGGAATGTCTTTCTTTCATGCAAAAATGCAAGAAAAAATGCAAAAATGCACTAGCCAAATTATGCGTTCTTGTGACCTTCCGGAAACGCCAGCTGACAAGCCCTGTGATCTATCGGAGCTCACCTAGGTTAAGCTTAAGTGTGCTGCAGTGAGCTGCGATGTGCACGTGGGTAACTTTTATTTTTCCCCTTTTTCTCATCATTTCTCATCCTTGCTGACATCATCATGCAAATCAGAGTGGTCTCTGAGACTGGAGAGTTTTGACAGTGTTCCGGTAGCTAATCCAAAGGTATGGAATCAAAGTACCAGTAAAGCAGATACCTTCTTAACTGAGCTAACTCAGGTTACCGATATTGTTGTACAGCCAGTAAAGGTATGGAATCAAAGTAATTAGAACCATGCTTTCGACTTTAGGTCCATTCAACTCAGATGATCAGTTGGATCTCGGTCACCCTTCCGATAACGCCAATCTTACTAACAGCCAGGCTTATGGCACCTTTTGACATTGGAAATATTATGCTTAAGAGTAGCCTCTTAAAAATAATGCAGGAGCAGCAAAAAATAACCTCTCTGCACATATTCATACTATACTTTTCAACATAACGGGGACCTAACGGAGTTTGGATCTCATTCTCTTCGCCTCTTACATTGTGTGATATTGATGGTTATTGCCACCACTCTAGTCCTTGATTCATGTTCAAATTCCAGCATCAATGACAGCCAAAAATGGGCGGCGCGCGGTGTATCATCTTACACAAAAGAGCAGTGTTCACCCTAAGCAGACCGTGGCACGATCTACAGTGAACATCCTCATGCCTGTGACAAATGGTTTACCGGGCCGGCGGTTAACGGTGTGGGAGATCAGCCGTTACACCGGCTCTATGCCCTCCCTCATATCCACTCCAGTGCACTGCAGTGGAGCCATCGCCACAACAACAGGGAACAAAGGGTCAACTCGCGAGGCGTGGTCACCCATCCGGCTATTTGGCCCCGTGTGACTCTCTCTCTCTCTCTCTTCTCTTCTCTCTCTCTCTCTATCTCTCTCTTTCGTCTGTTTTTCTCTCTTCCCCTCTCTCTTCCTCCCCCACTCATCTATCGGCTTGACTGAGCTAATTGGATATCCAAGCAATCGATGGAATGAGTCGAATCGATGTAGCACCATCAGCCTGGCCACCACTCTCTCTCCGTCTTCTTCGTCGCCCACTCCCGCTTCCCTTTATCCATACTGAGGAGCGAGTGTACACTCCAACCCACCCCCAGCCCAGGCGGACTCCCCGGAACGAGATACGTGCGAGCGTCCCCCATAAACTCTTGTCGGCAAGTACTTTACGGTCTAATAAAGTCGGATTAGATGGACGACCTTGAGCGCTATTGATTGGAGGGAAGGCCCAGAGCATAGCCAGGAATAAACAAAAAAGGTGGGCTAACATAGTCGGACAGATTGAGGAGAATTAAACTGAATCATATATTCTACTCTCTTATATTCCCTTATTATGAGATAAGTCACTGGTCCTGAAGGCAGAGGCTTTACTACGACGCAGATCGAAGTCCAGGGCAACCCTGACCCTATAAATTCTATCAGCTTCTCAAGGTGCCCTTTTACCCCACTTTTCAATTGAATACGGTGGAAGAAAATAAAAACAAAATTTCCAGCAGTATTCGTCAAAGGCAGTGATGAGTTTAAATCCGAGGAACTCTGGTTCTAGAGAAGGCAGCTGCAGGGCCGTGGTAGGTAGTAAACATTATCCGTCCCCTTGAACTACCTGGCCGTAATGAGGCTAGTGATTAAAAAATACATCTCAGGAACCAATGCACTCACCTGATGCACTCACCTGATGGGGTTCCCTGCCTGGCCAGGTTTTTAGGAAGGTATACCAGAACAGGGAGGAAACCTGTGTATCACAAGACGCTACAGGTCGGGCAGTAGGCCCAGACCGGTATTGTGCGTCTACACAAGATTTGACAAAAGTGTGTCAGATGTGATCATGTACACACACTTTGTGTCTCTCACCTATGTTCTATCACAAGTTAAGGTCTTATCCACAAACTGGGCGTACGTCAGGGCAGGTAACTATACAATGTATCACCCAGTGCAGTTGCCAGCCTGGACTTGAAACATTCCAGCGACTACATGGTCTGGAAGAAAATTCCAGGCACGGACAAAACGGAGGCTAGAAAGCGTTTGCGGGTGTCTGTGTACACATGGACATGGAATATATATATATATATATATATATATATATATATATATATATATATATATATATATATATTTTATCATCATCAACTTTTTTATTTCATTTCTTATATACAGACAGGGGATAGAAGTAAATAAAGAGACCAGCAAAAGAAGACGTGAACAAGGCAAAGCAAAGCAATAAGGAGCAACAGAATAGAACTGTACAGGCACACAGTATAAAACAAAACAAGAGGAAGTAAGCGAACAGAATCAGATTAGAGCAAATGTTTAACATAGAAGGAACAAGACATAAGTTCCTGGCATGAAGCAGTAATCATGGAGCGGGAATGAACAGAAAAAGTAACACAAAACAGAGACTGACATGTCATAACAAAACGAGAAGAGTATTAAAGAACGAACTGGACAGAAAAATAACGCCAAAAACATACTTGAAGAGGCAAAATAAAACAAAGCAGCAAAACAACAAGCAAACAAAAACAGGGGACGCAACAAAATAAGCAATGTTAAGTAATAAGTAGTTATAAGTATAGGGCCCACATATGTTGAACATATTAAATCTTAAAAAACCATTAGTAAAAGTAACAAAAACAGTAAGTAAGTACAAGCACCTAATCAGACCAGGGACCTATCAAACATTAAATCAAAGCATGTGATCAGTGCGAACAAAAGGAAACAAAACATAACGAAAAACAGGCTAAAAACACAAGCAAAGCAAAGTCACATCTAAGCAGGCAAACAAAAAAGATGCGCTCGGTGAGATCAAATTAAGGTACTAACGATAACGAAACAAAGACGAAAAGAACAAAACAAGTAAGCAGATATATATATATATATATGCCATTTGGACGTGAGCCCAAAGAAAATTAAAATCATGTTCTAACCCTTGAATCGTTGGAGCGTATAAGAGAAAGCCTCTTAATTTCAATATAAAAATCCAGAAAAGGCAAAGGACAGAAATACTAACAGAAGGAAGCAAGCTGACTATAAAAGCCTTGCCACCATGGTCAGTCACGCTGCTATGACAGTCGCTAGAGCAACAAGCACTGACAGACGGAGCCAGGAATCAGATGCCTCAGATTTTTTTGTCTCCGTTGCGTAGGTTGGTATCATTGTTTAATTTCATGGATGCAACGTGCGCCCATGGTAATGGGGCAGCAAGGAAATATTTTTTGATATGAAAAATATGTTATCTTAAAGATTAATGCTCTGCAATATTTTCTTTAATATTTTTTTCCTATTCCTCTGAATCACAGTATCAGTGTCCCGTTTCTATTCACTCGTGGTCTCCCTTTCTGATGCAGATCAGCGCACGCATGCGCTGAGGGTCTTGCTGTTTGGAACAAAAAGGCGGCGGATTTCCGCACGCCGGGGCCTCCGTTTCGCTTTCATGGCAGCGAGGAGGCCGTCAGTCAGAGAGTATACATGGGAGGTGCTGCCTCACCGAGGACATCGATCATGCCTGGTGCCGCTTCCAGAGAGCTCCACCCGTCGCCGCGCCACAAACGTACAGACCCGGTGGCTTTTTACGCCAGCGCAAAAAGGCCCCACTCTAGGTGTGCCGAGAAGCCATGTCAAAGCTACGTCACGGCTGGCCAGACGTTGGCGGTGTGCCGTAGGCGGAGGTGTCGTCTGAGCTGAAGAAGAGCTTGTGCGAAAAAGACATGATCATTGGTGTGAAGGGATTCTGATATTAATGGGAATGTGCAGCCTTAACTGAATTCTAAAAATGTTTGTGGAGGAAATCGGTTTGGAAATCAGGAAAGCACATTTTCCCGCCTTTGAACGCTCGAGATAAAATATGTCAGTTTTCTTACCATTTATGATGTGATCAAATAAAAAAGTGGTTCACTTGGGGCTGCCCTTAGCATCGCACGTAATTACAAAGTTGGCCACTAGATGGCTGCTCGAATCATGTCACCGTTGCAACAGCGTTGTCATCGTTAACATTTGACCTGCGTGGCAGTGGGGTTCAGACCAATCAAATTGTTGCAACCAGATGGAAAGGACTCATTCCTGGTTTGAATTTGGGCTTAAGGGCATTTGTTTTGAACTTGAAATTGTGCAGGAATTTAATGCAGAATTTTGGGTCAAATTATATGTAAATAGTGATTCCTCGACGTACTACAAAACTGTTATCTCAATTCAAAACCCACTATGAACGTATGATGCTCCCTTAAAGCAAGAACTGTGGAAAAATAAGCAATAATAAATATCAAGATATGTCGATCTTGAAGGGAATATTTCCCGGTTGACGAGGAGTAAAAATCCACTGAGACCTTTAACTCGTGTCTGGCTTACCTATGTCAATTTTGATATGTACCATAAAAAAGCCAAAATTTGATACACACAGATGTCAACCTGTTCAACATCGGAAAAAAACTTTTTCCTCTTATTCAACCCCCATTTAAGCTCTTGACATGCTCCACAAGAGACACTTTTGGACCTGAGTGGCATACGATCAAAGCAGACATTGCTCCCAAAGGCCAGTCTGGCCCAGCTCGAACTGCCACTCTACAGCACGCAAACCATCTGGCGGCACTTCCATAGCTGTGTTGTAGGTCCAACAGTTATGCGAGTCTCGCTCGGCTATTTCAGTGCGAGCAAGGTGGACCGATCGACGCCCTGAACCACTCACTACCAGTGCCATAATTCTAAAACGACCTTAATTTATCATTTAACCTATATCGATATTTACTATGGCAATGAATACCCCTACTTCATTTGCTCCACTGCCCCATGTCATCCGTTGTGCCTATAGGGTAAAAAAGGCATATTACACCCCGTTCGGACAATACAATCGATCGTTGTCCTGGGAAAAATACCTTAGGGAACATGATAGGCTGATAACTTTTTCTGTTTGTGACACTGTGCTGGATTGTATAACAGTGATAGGCAGTTATTCACATTTACACCAACACAGCAGATGTTGACCTACATCTGCTGCGTTGCTGTAAATGTGAATAACTGTGTTTGATGATTGGAAAACAAAATGTCTGCAACGTTTTTGCAATTCTGTGGGTTGAAATTGTGGATAGTTTTAAAACCACTTTTCATATAACTACATCTATAACAGAAAAGTGCAATAGTGCAACGCCGTGGGAGATGGAGACAAACAGATCCAAGAATATGAACTATTTTTGTTGGACCTCAACATTTATTTCATCATCATCAATACACCAGTACAATGATCATCTCATACAAACATGCTTCTCATCTCATCATCATCGCATCTAATCATGCATCATCACATCATCTTATAAATGCAAACATACAAACATACAAGGCCCTCCCTCCTCCCTTCCCCATACACACATCAGATCGCATAATATATACAGTCATCAGATCATACCATATGTCTCCTAACACATATGTCACAATATAATACACAGGGTCCCTGACACAGCCATTGTCCCGCCGGAGAAGTTTGAATTAGGAGGCACGTTCCGTAGGTCGAGATGATTTCGTTTTCGTGACGATAGAAATGTTGTAGAGTTTGAGAATTTTCTGAACGGTTTGTTCCGTCCGCTGCTTGTTCAGAACAATTCCCTCGACGTATTTCTCTCCAGGTTTAAATTCTGGGCGGGTATTCAGCACAAGGTCTCCAATCCACAAAGTACCATCCCAACAGGGTAAGAAAGGCGATGTCATATGACCTTAGTAGTCACTGCATCGTAAAATCTCAAGTTTGCTTTTGTTTGCTTCATTGTTTCCACTATGCCTCTTAGGATTTACCAGTTATAACGACACATTGCTCAATTCGGTTAAATGATACCCAAGTGGGCACTATTGCCCCACTATGAAAGGATTTATGCATTGAGTCACAAGGCACAAGCCTTCCTAAAACATTTCAAGGAATTGAGTGGTAGAGAGTTCCCAGCCGGCACATATCGCCGGGGATTATATAATTTTAGTTATATGATGTAAAAATGTCGATGTCCAAATGGCTGACCAGATAGCTATTTCTAAAATATATCTCTGCAATACATTGCTTTCGTATTTTTTTGCTCGTTGAAAAAACAAAATACTTGTAAAAAAATTACACGATTTATTTTTGCAGATTCAATGGCATGTTTCTCTACCAATTTTTGAAGGGTTAAATTATCAAATTATGTTTACAAAACCTTCCGGGGAGCAGTTTAGTCTTCACAAGCAATATTTTCTTGAAACTAGGTCACATTCCTCCTCTCTCAAAAATAATCGTTTTCGGCATTTCACCATCAGAAATGTCCCAACAACAGGTGAAGCGGCTGATGGGTTCGCCATTCCACCGCTCCAGACTCGGCAACCTTTCAAGGAGGTTTTGAGAGCTACCATTCGCCGGATCAGTGGAAGGCACTGCTTTCTGCACCGCGGATCTTGCGCAGATTTGCAGACGGGCTGCGGTGTGGCTCTGTCACCAGGGTCGGACAGCGCCCCCAGCTAGACTCAGCAGCGCCGGGAGGGGCGGGTCCGCCCGCCCGGCTGTTACGCACACCTGTGAAGCCGCGCCCCCTGCTCCCCGCCCCTGAAGCCGACTGTCTGGTATCGACCCGGTGCACCGAGCGGCCATGCGAGCCAGAAAGCGATGCCGCTATAGATATTGCTCTCGATATCCCATTAAAGTACACAACGTCTTACTCTGGCCAATGCATGGTAACCGGAGAGGATACTGGATTGTTCAATCCAGCCTAAGGTGTCTGCTAATCCTCGCCACAATGGAAGTGGAGATGAGAAGCTCCCCAGGTATTTCAGAGGCAGTCAGAGAGCAGCTCCTTGGGACACAGTTGCACTTAGCGCGCCTTATTCGAGATTAGGTCAGATGAAGTGATCTTACTCCCAAAACGTTGAAGCAGCAGCAATGAGAGCAAGTTTAATCTATTCGTCTGGCATTGATATCACACAATAAGGTCACCGAGGCTGCTTTAGTTGTCATTCGATTTCTTATGTCAATGCCCTAGAGGGCAGGCACGTGCCGGAGGTTTCTCCTTTGGAAATTCGTAGGGTAAAATAGAAAATTGTAAATCAGTATCCTATTTTGTAAATGTGGCTTACAAAAGCCCTTTCACACTCAAAATAGTGATATCTTAGCCCATTCTCCAGGGTCAAAATGAAAGCTTCGACCCGTAACCTCTGAGAAGTCATCTGGGACCTCTCAGTAGTTTCTTCAGATTCCAGTCAATAACTTCGAAAAAGGTGGTAAAATTGTTTTAACTTTGAGGTCATTACACTCGCATTATGTTGCAAGTTTATTCATATGCATCATGATAATATCAAGTCAGACAGTGACCTTGGCCTGACTTTCGGTCAGGCTACTTGCACACATTGACCCAGTATCGCACATCAATATGAGCCGATCTCCTGTAACGAGAGGAGTCTAATGGAGCACGCGATAAAGTCTTGTCGCTGAAGCGCCCTAAAACCTCAACATACACGAATCTAATGATGCCATTGGGATAGCATTGTCACAATCTAGTCGGAAACTAAAGACAAAAGGCTCTTTTAACCTGTAGCATTTCCGACCTGTCGTGGCATATATTTGGTAAAATGGGACTAATGTAGTTACAAGCCAACAGGCCTCCCCCTTAGACGCTAAATTCGGCTCAACGAGTGGCAGAACGACAGGGGGAGAAACAGAGTAGGTGCCGCCCAGTTAAGATTTCCAAAGATACGAAGCGGGATAGTGGGTTCAAGAACGAAGCGCTAATTGCTACAACTTTTCACCGTTGTAATTTGTTCATCGTTCAAACTATGGCTTCAGTGCGCTCTTACCGGATGAGGTTACTATATAACCTCATCATATTGGTGCACCCTAAAGTCCAAAAACCAACTAAAGAAATACATAATTCCACTTGCCATGGGGGAAGGAATACAAGGATGATGAGTACCTAATTGCCAACTTTTTGTTAAAAATAGTTTGAAAGGCCTAAAAAAGCCCAAAAAGTGTTCCTAAATCATCTCCACCTCTTGGTGATTGCGTACTGACCTAGCATAAGTCGCAGGTGACCCTGCACTAGCCTGAGAGCTTCTGGAGGCTCTCAGATGTCAGCCTAGATCCTTTATAAGCCGGGATAGAAGGCATCGATACTGAGCTTGAAGATTGAAATCACTAACACTGGTGCTGCTTTGGACTAGACTATACCATAAATTTATTCGATTTATTAAAACCTTATACCTTTCATAAATCGCTGTCAAATTCATGACATTCAGTGACCGAAGTACCCCAGCTCTTGACTTTACAAAAAACTTGTGGTCATGTCGTTACTTCTCAGAAGTATCTTTTAATGACCTTCAGTTCAAAAGTAGCGCGTACATTTCTGATAACAGTGACGCGTTCCAAAACATATATTAATTTTTAAAGGGAGATTTTCATCCATTCGACCTTTGACGACGTTTATAGACTTAACACTTATTCGGTTCGGTGGGCCCACGTGTTAGCTGTGGGGGTACGCAAATTTACCCCAGCTACATTAGCAGTCTCAGTGCGCACAATTTCCGGCCCGACCGTGGGAATATATACCAATCGACTCATGTATCCGGGTGTCCGGTACATCTTTGCCACTCGGTCCTTTCTAGATGAAAGACTTTGGAGCTAGTCCGTATTAGTATAAGCAGGGTAACTGCGTAATAATGACGTCGTTGGCAAGATTTGGATATAAAGAACAAGATTTTCATAGGATGTCAGTTATTTGGCTGAAAACAAAATGAGAAAATAGGGGAAAATAGTTTGATGAACTTAGGTAAATTTTTCATGAAAATAAAATGAATGATGACTCACTTACTTTTCACAATGGTCCATTTTGCGTCGCCATATTTTCTCTGGCTCGTGTACGACATAATAGTGCGTAGAGAGGGCCTTGCTATCGAGGCTGCTGGTGTATCCCTGGTCATTGGCTTTGTGAGCCACAAGCATTCCTGCATGAGGCGTCACGTGTTTTCTAATGGCTTAATTGGTTATTGGGAGCTTTAATTTCGTCTGAGGTTTATTCCGTGAGAGGAAGTGATCCAGAGCAGGCCAAGGGAGCGCCCGTCCCCTCTTTTCGTGGAGGCCCGTCCCTCCCCTCTTTTCTACGGCGGACGTCGGGCACCCATGTGGCCCACTGCAGGCGCCACATAAGACTCATCCAGGAATCCAAAGAACGTGACGCTTTATAATCGCGGCTCATTTTTCACGCATTGCACTTTGACGCGCTTTGTGAATGTTTCATTTCAGTCTTTTAAAAACTGATGAAGCGGCAGCCGTCTAGGTGCCTTGAATACCACCAAGCATTTGCATCGATCGGAAATGCATTGAATGCAGTGTTTTATGGAAAAGTTTCGAAATAAATGGCTTGTGGTTATCATCTAAAAATTGACTTTTTGCGCACATTTGTTGACAAAAACCCACACAAAGTGTTAAGGCACTACCTTCTTCTAAATTGCATGCGAGAAATCACCACTTTCACTCTGTAGCTATTTTGACCTTCGCAGCTGTGAAGATGAGGGCTACAAACTTCAATCACAAACAAAATGCGAAATAGGACAAGGGTATTGAGGAAATGGTTAAAGGGGAAAAGAAAATGAGTATTATCGGGGACGGCTGCCCCTGACAACTCGAGGAGAGAGGGATTAAGATGGATGAAAAAGAGCCACGGTTCCTAGGTTTTTCCTTTCCTATACGGTTCCTAACGTATTGCATGAAAACCACCTAATATAAACGAAGTGTGCCACTGGATAAATGTGAAAAATGAAGAGCAGTGCCCCACAACTGGACGTGGGGCCCAACTGCCACTAACGAGTTCCGGTTATGACTGTGTAAAGGGGAGTTAAAGCAAGCGTTAAATAAAATTGATGGCCTGGTACGCCAACACAATACAAAATACAATACATTACACAATACAAAAAATTTACATTATTTCCATTTCCTCAGGAAAACCTCGAAATGCAGGACATCCACACGGATGTAATAAATCAGCAGTAGGAGCCTATTAACAGAAAAAACCTCCACCCGGGTGATACCTCTGACAAGCTCTGTCCACGATACAAGTAATACAAATGCATATAAAATGGTACTTTCACGGGTAAAACAAAGAGTGACTAAACTACAAAACACAAACACACCACCACAGGTCCAAACAAGTACGCACATCGACTTACCTCTTGACTGATCCCTCCTTCACCCCTGCACGTCTTTTACCCTCCGACGCCCCGAGCAGCACCACCCCACCCACCCGCTTCTCGCCGGCTTGTGACCGGAGGCCTCGATCGCCGCCGGCGCCAAACGGGGGACGCAAGCGCTCTCCGTACCAGCTGCGCTGCCACCGTGCTTTATAATCGTACCAAAAAAACTATAAAAATAGGTATCGAACCAAGTTTTCAGCAAACTGGCATTTGAGGTGAAACATGTGTTCGCACGTGACCATAGTTGTATGGCCTGATAATAATCGGGATTCATTTTTTGCCTATCTGGAGCGCAGACGCGGGGAGTGGCGACGGACGCCAGCCATTGGTCAATAGCGAGGACGCGGCGTTCAAACGCCCGCGGGGAAGTGGGTCACCCGCTCTCGGCCTGGGGCGAAGTCGGCCAGACGATCGGGGCGGCGGAGGCGCGACAGGCGGGAACATCTCCGAGGGGACGCGCACGGGCCCACAGCACGTCGATGAACACGACTCAGGATGTGCTTCTGAATAGTATTAATAATGATGGCAGAATGCTGATGTTGATGTTGATGTTGATGGCATGGTGTTGCAATTGGCTAAAACGGTATGAGTCATTAAGCAATAATTAATCAATTGGTTGGTTTTTTGGTTGGTTGGCTATTAATTTGGTTGGTATTATCAGTGTAACGTACCTATCTATTGCCAAGAACAGGTACGACGATTCAGGTAGGGGAAGAGTCGGGCAATGCCACCCATCTTCGTCTTGGGAAAATGTTACAGGACATAATTCTGCTGATAAGGCACCTCTGGTTGTGACAAAGGGTGAGCCTTTGCGTTCAAAGCTGGTATAACGGAAACATTAGGCAATGTTGTGATGCCGTCTCATTGATTTGTTGTACTCTTTTCTTGCACAAGACAGAAATATGATGGGAATATATTATTTTTTAGGCACCTTCTCGTCTGAATCTCAACCACGCTGTTCAATTGCGCTTTCCCTGAAGCATAACATTAGATTGACGAGAACGAGTGTTATCATCCTAAAGTACCTATATGTGAAGAAGGGAAAGACCAAATATATGGCAACTCGCCTTCAACAATTGTTTTTCTGTAAATAAAGTTTGAGAGGGCAAGCGGCTGGAAGACAATGATGATATTGACATAGTATGGTTAGATTATATATCGTTCGATTCCCCGTAACGAGAGGAAGCGAATGGTACCTACAAATAATTATAATTCAATTCTGTCTATTCTGCTAGTCGGTCTATTCTGCTAGAGCCCAGAAATTCTTCTCTAACATGCTACTTTCTTTAACCTGTCATGACCCGAATTGAACTGTCCCAAAAAGTGACAATTTAGCTTCTTCATTAATTTTATGAGCTATCCACCAGCGTTCGCGTTTTTTCACCATCCCACATAACAGCCAAGTTCGAGGGGGAGGTGTTTGAACACCCCCCACCATGGTGAAGGTGGCTCGGAGGCCCATCGGGGCGGGTTTTAAGATGCAATAGTGTTACCAAAAATGTAAAATGAGAAGCTGGTTGTACGACTACTCATTGTACAAATCGTCAAGTACAAATCAAAATCCAGGATGGCACCGCTCCAAATGTAAAAGACTGGTTCTCTATTGCTCCTATACTGATCCCATCGGCACCTGAAAAAAATCCCACGAATAAACCAACAAACTCCCTTTGAAGCCTTTGGGCAAGATAATTCAGACATCACCAAGAATCTGTTTTAAACTTTACACAAGTCATATCATCTGTTTGCCTGATGTTCCAGAAGCGCTGTGCCTTGTCGATTGCTTTCCCCACCAAACATAAGAAAAAAAAATGAGAAAGGTTGAGGAAAAGTAAGCATGGCCACAAGAAATAACAATAAAACACTACAATATATATATATATATATATATATTATATATATATATATATATATATATATATATGAGATTGTTTCGCCGTGTGCCCTAAGAATTGTTAGGAATAGGTACATATCAACGTTCTAGGTAAGCATGTTCTGATATTTTGCAAATCTAGTTATTTGGCTATTATTGATTCACAGGGTTAAATGATAGCATTTGTGAGGCACTTAGTAGCAAAAATGCAGCGTCACAGATCCGAATAAAAACAGAACGCAGTTCTGTGTGTGTTGCGAGAGTCTGTGTTTCAAATAATAATGCGTTTGCTTCTACAACCTACCCTCGTTTCGATCATGACAGCTTATAGAAAATATCAAGCCAAAATTTATTGGAAACAATTTTCGGAGCATATATGAAAAAATATTATTTCTCCACATATACGTGGAGAAATAACATCTGTGAAACAGACGGAAAAGGGGGACATCGCAGTTTGTCTCGTACGATTAGGTAAACTCTCTGGCGCTGACCTTAAAATGGTCAGGATCACATTATCATAATAATTTCAGTTTTTAGATTTTGCAACTACTTTAGCTATTGGCGCGCATACCACTAGATGAGTCTTCTCACTGGGCGGAAGCTATAACTGACTTGTGGATATATCATTCCTCCACTGTCACTTATCCTATATTTTCTACAAAAAATTTTATGCTTTAGAAGTGTGTTTCCTAGGTATATACTCAAAGCCAAGCCAAATAAAGCTTTGAAATTACCTACAGGGCTGGAGCATGAATTTCTATCTCTGGATGTGGAGTGCCCAGTCACATCTTATTTTTCATATTAAGCATTGCAGTATTTAGTTTATTTTTGCAGTTTCATGTATTTAAGGGAGTGTATTGTACAGCGTTAATAATACAATAGTTTTCTTAACGCCGTTGAAGTTGACAGTTGTCCAATTTTGGCGGCCCCAATGGTTTCCGAAGATCAATGTTAGTGTGATAGATTAATTAGAGTGCCCTCATTGGACAAAAACATTTTGTGACCTGTAACTTTTGGGTTTCGCCATATAAATTTTAGATGTGGTATGACGTCTGAAAGGGGAAATTAGTTAAAGCATTGGCAATGTTTTGAGTCCCAAATTAGGTTTAGTGCCGTTTGCACCATCCAACACGGAGCAAAGCAGTACGTGCTTCCCCTACTCTGGTATATTATCTGGTTCTACTTCGGCAGCGCTCTCATTAGCTCACACTCTATAACTCGTCCGACGGTTAAGGTTAAGTTTTATGTACGTACAAAACTACGTCTTTCTCCTCTTCTTCTCTCGTTTACCTTCGGGTTGGGCCTCACGCGTTTTCACTCAGCAGACATCCATCTCGCGACACTCCTGACTTCAGGGAATTCGGCCGCCGGCTAACCTGTGCTGACTGCCGCTGTCACGCCTGTACCAAAGATTATCGGATAGTGGTGCAGATAATCAAGCCAATGTAGGGCAAAATATGGCTAGTAATGCTTGAAAAAGATCATGGTAATACATCTCCTGGTCAATGTTTTAAGCTCTATCATTTTCATTAAAAATGTCAGTTGAATTTCTCGCAGTACAAGTGAACGCTCTCCACCAATCAGCTGCCGCCATCCGCTGGATGCCGATTGCCCGAGGGGCACAGAGGTTAGAAGGTCACGCATGCTGGGTGCCGCGGCCACCGAATTCAAGCCTCGGTGGGGAGGGGTCGCGTGGAAGATTATAAAACGTACACGCGTGGTGCTGAGAATGGTGGTCGTTCTACATGCTGTTGGACTGAGGGAGGAGGACATATGTAGGAGACATTATGCGCAAATGGGTGGATGTATGGGTTAGGTGTGTGTGCAGTGTGCAGTGTCGATTTCACTTAAAAACATGCATATGAGTTTATTAAATGAATTCGGCATGTGAATTTGCTTAGCGAGTAAAATTGCAGGTACCAATTTCGAATCCTCAGTATTTTTGGCATCAGGGTAAATGATGCAGCTTTTTTTGGCAAACACCTAATGGCAATACATAACACACGGTACATGTGACATACACGACTAGTTGACTTCTCATGTGTGTGAAATACTAGAAGTTTAAGCTGATAAAATGGGCATTTGAGGCAAAGGGATAAGTAGCTCTGGGGTTTTTATTTTGAGGTACAAAAATTAGATTGCATGCTACAATACTTCGCTGTTTATCTCCGGATCACGTCGCGTTCCTAGTTAGTTATTGTTAATTAATGTCATTTATTATACCGTTACTAGATCAAGTCGTTCAGCGCTCAGCTTTCGAATTATATCCAATTTTTCGGAACCTGGGCAATGTCATGTCAAGTATTGCAAATGGTGAACCTTGACAAAATACATATTTTTGTGGTATATTTTGATTTTTAAATTCAAAAATTTCATATTGACAGAAACAATACGGCACACAGAAATTTTGGTACGAGGATGGGAGAGGAGCACTTATGAACCTCAAGCAATTTTTGGATAAATTAGTTCAAGCGACGGTAGCTTTCGACCGGCTTGGTCTTTAAATATGTTCAAAATGTTAAAGTTTCATTCTGGAATTTTGTTAGTACGGCACATGTCAGTCGAAGCGATAGCTGAACGGTCTCGAATAGTGATGGGTTGTTGCTTGGACCTTAGCCCATCACCGCCTGGGGGTCCGATCAGACCCCCTCGGCTTTTCGCAAATGATTCTGAGCCGATTCAGGCCAGACCCGCGTCGCTTTGCAGGCCTCTATAGGGAGATAAATTCGAAAACTTATTAGGACCAAAAATGGATATCATGTAGGTCAGGTCAACGAGTTATGACGTCATTGCTAGGACCTTGTAAGGCAATTCCGGTCTACCAAAATGAGTCTGATAAAACAAGGTGTAACTCGGCTTCTGTAAGAGTTAGATAAAGCTTCTGATTTCCTAAACTCAGCATCGGTGGACAATTTGAGTATCTTTTCTGGCGTTCGGTGGACCTGTCAGCATCGGTGGACCTCCCAGGTCCACCTAAACTAAATTCGTCTCTTGCCGTTTCTGGGGACAAAAGATCGGGAGCCGGAGTCCTAGCATCGGTGGACCCGAAAAATTGGTCCACCTAAACGATCTTAGAAACCGCTAAGAATTTTTTTACGGTTTGTAGTACCAAGTTTTGACACAGATGGCAACACCATAGGAATGCAGTCAGCTGCTGCGTGGTCAGCTAACGTGAAGGTCCACCTATGCTGAGGGAAACTTCCAAGTTGGTCCACCTATGCCCTAAAAGATACCAAGTGATGTCCCCCTAAGCTGGAATTTTGTAACTGAAATCAAAACCACCTTGCTTGCGCATGCGCAGTTTATTCCTTGTCGGCATGGGCGCCCAGCAACTTCATGGTGTGCTACGCTCTGCAGCAGATTCTCAGCTGGTCCACGTATACTTAAAAAATGCCACTTAGGTCCCCCTAAACGTGTTTTAGTGATCTGGCCGGTCCGCGCATGCGCAATGAGTTTGTTGTCATCAGGCGTTGCGCGCCAAATTCATTGTGCCACACGATGTACACTTGATTGGAGCATTGCAGGTGCTAATCCACGCTGTCAAGTCGCAATGGGACCGAAAAGGACGACCCGCAAGATAAGAAAATATGTTAATGATGTGCATGCATGCATAGCGACGATAAGGGGAGGCTGATTTGGTTGTTTCCAGAAATGGTGCAGAACTGTTGGAGCATAGCTATAGGCAAGAGCGTCGTCGCCGTCAAAACAGTGGAGGGGGCGAGGGACAGACGTCCAGCCAGCAACTTCAACCTGATACTGACAAGAAACTGTCCACGCTGGGACCAAAAACTCTTCAGATTTGGGCTGCTTGCTGCCTCCCGCACCGGCTGGTTATAAAATGTCCGATTCCCTACTAATTTGACTGAGATAAGGAAATTGCTGGCCTAAAAGTGGGGGAAAGCCCCCGTCCTTACCCCCCCTCAGTAGTGACGCCCCTGGCTATAGGCAGTGACTATGATCTATGATTTCGATAAAGGGGGGCGAAGCTTCAGGGGGCGACACTTTGCCACTCGAAGGGTGCACTTTTCACCCAAAGGGCGGCAAATTGTTGCATCCCGGGAGGAGGGGGGTGGGAGCTGATAATCTTTGGGTCGGAATTTCGTCCTCAGTGGGGGGCGACACTTAGGCTTAAGGGGGCGGCCGCCCACTTTGCCCCTCCCCCTTGGATCCGTCCCTGGCTATAGGTAGGCAGGGGCTCGCCACCGGGGGCCCCCGGGGGCCGGATCATAGGTGAATCCAAGATTACCGATCGGGGGGGGGGTGACACCTTGCCGGGGGTGGAGTGGGGCACGTTTCTGGGGGCGCCATCCGGACCAGATGGCGTCATTTTTGGCAAGCAAAACATATGAGACGCACAGTAGAGGGGGAGTCTGAAGAGCTCCCCTAGAGATTTTGAAAAAACAAGGTTGAATGTATGGGAGTTGGTGGGTCTTTTGGTGATCTACATCCATATCTAGGTTTATTGACCTTGGTAGATATCTTCCATGTCAATAGAGGAAATAATGGTCAAATCTGTCCCGTGCTGGAAACCTATTAGAACATGCCTTTGTCGTGCAAAACCAAGACAAGTTCACTAAAAGCAGACTTTGGTCATAATAATAGGGTACAAAGCCACGTTTCAAGAAATTTTTGGGCAAATATCATTGAAGGTCTTTGACTTATGACGTCACAAAATGTCATATTTCCCGTAATATGAACTTAAACTTGCATTGTGGCTAATAATTGCGTGGTCAGTTACCAGGAACCTCGTAAACGCCAAAAAAGTGGGGGAGGGGGCGGCCGGCCAGCCAGCAACTTAAACCTGATGCTGACAAGAAATTGTCCACGCTAGGACCAAAAAATCTTCGGATTTGGGCTCCTCGTTGCTTCCCGCACCGACTGGTTATGCAAATTTACGATATCATCCCATTTTGACAGAGATAAGGAAATTTTTGGCTCAAAAGTGGGGGGCCGGCCTCCCTGCCCCCCCCGTGGCGACGCCCCTGTCAGTTACCTTTGACTTTGACCATCATTTGAGGTGACCCTACCATATATCCGAATCATTTAGCGTTAAGATATCACCATAACCATGACCTTGGCCCATGACCTTTTACCTTGATACAAATCATGATGATGATGGGCCTATTTTTTGCCAATTTTAACACGCGCAGTGGAGGATGGGGGTCCTAAAGGGCCCCCTGAGATCTCGGAAACGAAGAGGGGTAGAATAACGCACGTTTCGGAGTTGGTGGGGATGGTGGTGATCTACATTATGCCCAAGTTTCATAGACCTAGGTAAATGAGGTCACAAATGTCAAAATTTGGCCGTGCTGGGGACCTACCAGTAAATGCCGGGATTTTGCGAAAACAAGTCACAAATACGCTATAAACGGGCTTAGGGTGTGAAAGAAAGGCCCTGTACGAGTTGGTCTCATATTTAGGGGCCAAGGTCATTCAAGATCATTGACCTATGACGTCACAAAATAGCATATTCCCGTAATATACAATGTAACTGCCAATATGACCTCCATTTGGCAGTAAATAAGTGTTTGACCTTGACCCATGACCTTTGAACTTGACCTGCGACCTTGAACTTGACACAGAGTTACCTTAACTATGACGTCATGCTTCATAATGGGCGATGCCATTTGACTGGGAGCACTGGAGTCAATGACCTTGAATAGATTAAATTACATTGACCTTTGAACTTTGACCTTGACTTTGACCTTCATGTAGGATAGCCTTAACATATAACCTAATTATATTGCCTTATGATGCCACCACTCGGCATGAAACGCAGACTAACTACTGTGGCCGCGCCATTATGGCGATCTCAAAATATAAATCTGACTTTGAAAGCCTATAAGTCAAAACATTTTTGGTCGTTTTTCAAAATGTATGCACCATTAGACGCGCTCATAAATTTTCTCAAATGTGGCCGAGTTTTGTTTTCTGGCGGCCAACGGTTCTTCGCCACCCCGGAAAAACAGATGGGGAGGCACTTTAGGACCCCTCCACTGCGCGTGTTAAACAAGTTCCTCTAGAAGAAACGCCAACTGAACCGCGCCACTCATACTACATACAGGTTCCTAACTGCCACAAGCTGTGCGTTTTTTCTAGGGTCTGACGAAATTTGAGTTTGAGAATAAGTTAGAAGTCTTTCACTCCCCAATACATACAAGCACTGTTAGGCTTGTATAGTCAAATGTCCTATTTTTTTAACTTAGAGCGTATTCAGAGCATTCACGGCCTCATATTGATGCATGTAAATAACGAGTTTGTGGCTGCGACCATGGTTAAAATGAAACGAAAAGTGCACCTCATCTCGAGTCAACTACATGTCTGGCTGCGGTACGTTTAAAGCGCCGTGTTGCAGCAATTATGCAAGTGGCTAGGGGTTTAAACCGGATCTGGACACTATGTTTGCACGCAGGAAACTATCAGAGGTGCAGAAAGTATGCTGGCTGTCACAAACTCAATGCGACGTATGCCTCCTCTGTCGCACAGAGCTGGAAATCATAATTGTGTACTTGAATACTATTTCCAATGTGCTGAATGTCCTCTACCTGTCTCTTACTTTTTGCAGCAGACAAGGTTCAGGCACCAAACCATTACAGCATGAAAGTAGTAAACTGTGTTTTCATTCTTAGATCATGTTTTTGTCTTTGGAAGGAAAATTTCAATTATGGGTCATTGTTTCCAGTATTGGGATCATAACTATTATTGGCAACTCTGACCGTAGTTTCCCCCAATGACCTGCATTTCCCTTTTTGAAGAAGTTTCCATTTTTGGAAGGAGTGTTACCAATTATGGTACACTTCCACATGATTAAATGTAGCAATTATCATGAAAATAGTTATTATTGGGAAATACCAATCTATTAATGGCAGCGTACATGTACACACAATTGGGAACCCTAATCACAGCTTCCCCCCACTAAACTTCTATCTCACATATCAACAAAAGGGACAAAAATGTTAATGTTAGCATAGGATTTGGATCTACCAAAATGTGTTGGTAAAGTGGACCTTAGGTAGCATTTTTATAAACATATCAAATGCTTAAAATTTGCCTCCCACTCACGATTATCACCTGCCTGGACATTCCTTCTTGCAGTAAAAACTCTGAGGCAACTAGCCTGCATAGATGTAAAATTATGTCTATTGGCCTAATAGGTACAGAGGTATTGGAATTAATTCCAATACCTCTGTACCTCTGAATTCACATACCAAAGTAAGATCCAGTGTAGTCAAAATCCTGCTTTAACTCCATGCAGTTCAGGTCCTGTGTGCTGCTTACTACCACAGGTAGTAAGCAACACACCCCCAACCAGTGTTTTTCGAAGTATCTTTCTTTCTGAGATTTGCTGTGATTTTCTGAGATGAAAAGGAGATCTACTAGGCCCTCCTCCAGTGCACGTTAGTGCCAGGCCCCTCTCGAGTGTGGGTGTTAACACTTTGTGGAGGACTGCATTGGCACACATTTGCTATCTGTACAATATTGATATGATAATTAGATCATGAAATCTCACCTGAATCACTATTTTTGCCAGCCTGTTGCTGGCGCCAACTCTCCCAACTTCCTCCAGCTCCAAATCTATCTAACCAATCTAGGGCACAAATAAGCTAAGGCACAAGCAAGCTAAGGAATGAAAAACCAAGTTTGATATGTGAAAGTGCATCAGTCTTGCAGTAGCCTACATTCATTTTAGATTAGCCATGGGCAGCAATATTTGTTCTAGCTAGTTTTACCCTGCACTTATCTCAGATATACCTAATAAATATTCCCCAAAATAAGTGGCTTGCTTCCCACCTGTTAAAGTTTTTGGCAGGCTCTACATCACATAAACATTTCGAACTTGTCTTGTCGCTGTTACGCAGTTTAAGTAGAATTGCTGCCCAACTATGTTTATTTTTCAATCATGTAGTACTTTTTTAGTAGATTTTAGGCGTACTTAATACTAAATTCGATGAAATAGGGGCAGCTAAATCGAAGAGACTCAAGCTGTATATATGATTCAACCTGAAAAAAATGAACAGAGAAGTACTTGATAAAGTACCTGCGTTATCTTTAATAACTTAAATATTCCCACAATCGCTCATTTCTCGAAAAATTGACTGTCACATTTCGGGTATCTAGGCGACAGCTTTCTGGCAACTACTAACAATCGGCACCATTGGGCTGCATGTTAAAATCTGGCAACTGTGACAGCGGTTTCCGGGTTTTCTGCAGCGGGAGTCCCTCGTTTTAGTAGAAACTGAACACAGTACCAATATTGTATCACTAATGGTACGCTTTGCAATTGAAGAACAGAGCTGCTAAATTAAAATATTTGCTACACGCTTCATTCTGTATTTCGAAAATATGTGGTTTGATTTTGAACCATATAGTCAGGATCGCTATTTTGTCACAATTGTGCACCTCGATTTTCGGAACTGCGTCACAAACTCCAGTAGCCGAGCTGGCAAGTTTCTGCACCTCTGGAAACTATGTTTGCACGCAGTATTTTCGTATGGGGAAGGCCCAGGTTGCTATGCACTTGGGGCATGACCTAAACATCCACCGAAAATATTATCGCCTCCAGGACAGTACTGTCGAGCTGTCAAAAATATATCGGCTCTTGCTGTCAACCTAGAAAGAGCTGGGAGATGGTCTCGATGAGAAAGCTGAGTATAAAAGGGGAATGAGGCTGACATTCTGCCTCTATTCAGATGGACACACTCTGTTGTTTAGAGTATTTTCTGTGTGAAAATTTGAAGCTTTACTTGAGCTAAGCTTTGATACGTAAGCCTCCTTGAATTGTCCATGTTTAGTTATTGTTCAGGATGGGACATCGAGGTATGCAAAATCATCGTTTAGGAATGGCCGAAATATATACGATGTACCAAGGTTGATGTGTTGAATTGTGGTGTTAAGTGAGTTTCAAAATTAACGCAAATTTTTGTAATGCTGCTCCAATCAAAGTAGCAAAAGGTTTACCTACAAAATGGGAGCCATTTTTTAGGCTGGTTTCGTCCAATTTTTCGAAGCCCCTTAGATTTTCCGTCACTTGCGCCATGAAAGTAGTTTCTGAGCCTTTTGCTAAAGATGGGAATGAACCCTTATTAATTAGGGCTGCTGTACAAGGCATGAACCATGAATGCCCTATAAAAACAGGAGTGCATTTTCGACTGGTAAATATGCCCCTTGAACACTGATAGTGACCACTTCTTTCTTTAATCCACAGTAAACATTTGAGAAAATGCACTAAATCAATGTATATTGCCAATGAGCCGTCTACCTCTATCAAAAAACAGCCGACGAGGAGTAAATTGAACATTATTTGGCATTTTATTTTCACTTATTTCTTCCTACGAAAGGCAGAAGTCAAAAGTTGACAAACTTTAATACAATGAATCGCGCTTATCCGTAATCTGCCGCACAATCTGCCTCGATGACCCAGTTTTCGGTGCGCCCAAAAACCCCAACAATGATGATGAATCTGCCTCGCCTTCAGGTTGAGAAAAGCGAAGAAGCCGTTTTCTTTCCCCAGCTCATCCAACAAAACTTACCTGTTCCAGCCTACAGATGTGGCAATGTGCTAGTGCTTGGTTCACCCTACCAATACCATGTAAAATTGTGCGGATGGAGTTGCCTCAAAATCCCGACTATTTGTAAGGTAAGGTAATGTAAAAGGATTTAAGTAATTTACGGCAGATAATAGGGAAAATGTAAAACAAAACTACAGGTCAAGTCCCGAAAACTTGAGATGACCTCCCTGATTTGCGGGTCAGGTCGAACGCGTCCCCCCGCTTTAGACGGCCATGTTCAGGGTTTATTTTAACACGCGCCCCGCTGGGGGGCGAAATTCGCCCCCCTCCTGGTTTTTCCCAGATAGCTAAAAAACGAAGAGATGCAGAACAACAAAACTTACGGTACCTTATTCCTGATCAATTTTACACATCTGACCCAATTTTTTAGATAAGATCATGTCAGGTCAAGGAGCTATTCAGGGTCAAGTGACCCAACCTCAAAACCTAAAATTACGAGTTTGAAGCAGTGCCCAGGAAACATTAGCAAAGTGATCAGTTTGAAACTTGCACAATATGATAAGGTCGTTAGGGTCTACAGATATGCTATCTCGAAATTTTGATATTGGTGACCTAAGGTGGGGTCAATTTTTGGTCACCCCATTATAAGTCTATGGTGAAAAATAGAATGGACTCGTTTTCAGGAAATACTGCATATATAAGACTGAAAACCCTCAAACTGTCCATTCTTACCACGATCTTGACCATAAAGTTGAGTTTTTGAGCATCTGACCTCTCAAAGGTCATATCAGGTTACGGAAGCAGAGAGTGATTGTTTTGCCAATAACTTCTCACTGACTTGAGATAAAGCTCCCATTTTGCTTGCATTGTGTTTATATTGTCACAGGGAGTCGATTGATATGCAACATGACCATACCAGGTCACTCTGTGACCCTGACCTAGGTCGAGGTCAGGTCATTTTAACTATTTGACCTAGCCAGGTCATATTATACATCATTCGATTCGCCGCGATGAGAGGAATCTAATGATGCATGAAGATTTGCTCTAGCTCCCCTGAGGGCAGATCTAGAGAGGGAAACGTACACTGCTCTGTTGTAAGCCTATGGAGCCTTCTTTGACCTATGCTGACCTTAATATTGACCTGACATAAAAATTATCCTTATAAATTCTCTTCGTCTTGTCAAGAGCTTTCGAACGCCGCCCGTAATTTTCCTTTAGCTTTCGTGGGGAACGAGATACGGAGGGGGTGAAAAACGCCCCCAGCGGGGCGTGTCATGCAAGGGACCCCAGCGGGGCGCGTGTTAACCCGCGCCCCACCGGGGGTCCGGCGCCACCTTCGCCCCACCGGGGGGGCCATCGATGGCCCCCTCTAACTCCGAAAATATGGGCGTTAGCGCAAATCTGCAAAGTGCAATAGAAAGCTCGCGTGAATTCAGTAAGAAATCACTTCGCATGTTTTAGTGCTCAGGTCAATGGTTTGACCTCCAGAGGTCAAATTAGGTCAAGATCGGCTATTTTCACTCAAATATGCAATGATTAAGCAAACTGGGCATAACTCTTATGTCATTAGAGCTATTGAGGCCTGGTAAAGTACATTTGATAGCAAATTGCCAGTACTTTTTCCGCTATGTGGAACGTAAAGACCTCCCGCCAGTGGTTTGCCCTCCAGAGGTCACCTCGTGACCTAATATGACCTGAGGTCACGAAAGGTCAAAAAGTGACCTTGTCGTATATCAAATGAAAGCCAGTGACAAGACCAACACGATGGTGTTTGTTTCACCGCTCTAGCTTAATTAGGTCAAAAGTTATTGTCAAAATACTGTTTTTGACGTCTGGTGACCTTGGATGACCTTGGAAAAGTCAAAGGGCAAATATGACCCCTGGGATCCGTGAAAGGGTGTCCAAAAACGTTATTCTGAGCAGTCTGAGTATTTGCAATCATTTTTGTGGCTTTTATATCATGAAATAGCTTTTCCCCATGCTTTTCCAATGGGAGAGGTCGCCTCGTGACCTGACCTCAGGGCACGAAATCGAAAAATCCCGGATATACACCTTGTAGACCCTGGAGGGGTTATGAAGTGTAGGAAGTTTCAAATCGATCGACTTTGAAATGTAGCTCTTACAGAGCTCTAAAGGTGAAGTGAGGTGACCTTGGTTGACCTCGTCTGGTGACCTGACCTTGGGTGACCCGGGGTAAAAAATTTCAGGGATGATGGAAAAATGATGCAGTGAGAGGTAGAGCCCTCAACCGCGGTGCTGCGTCTCGTTGTTTTTCTGCTATCCCGGAAAAACCTTAGGGGGGCCATCGATGGCCCCCCCGGTGGGGCGAGGGTTAAGACGTTTTTCGTACGACAGGGTGGAGCAGTGGACAGCGCACTCGTCTGCTGAGCCAGTTATTCCGGATTAAAATCTCAGCAGGGCCTCTCAATAAGTTGACCTGAAAATCCCAAGCCCTCCCAACAAGGTTAGAGTCGGCGACGCCGTATGATCTTGGCAGTTGGTGCGTCGCTATACCGCAACCATTATTTTTCCAACGGCACAAAGGAAATCGGTCAACGAAGGTATCGGTTTGTGAGAAAAATATCGACATAGTTTGTTGCAAAAAATGGTCGCATTCGTTCATATAATGGCCGATATCAATTTCCTGTGGGAAATCATATAATATGCTGTGATATTTTTGTAACCAATATCGTCGCCATAATTCTGAAGAATGGCTGCGTGCAATTATCTATATAGTCACTACTTGTACTAAACTTTCCATCCCGGATTTGAGGAGATAGTCCAACTAACATTGCGTCTTCAGAGCATAGTTGGGAAACCTCACTGAAGCTTTGCACTTCATACCTGGTGTCCAGGAGCGTCGCCACCGCCAAAACAGCGTGGGGGGATGGGGCAGCCCGCCAGCCAGCAGCTTCATCGTGATGCTGATAAACTGTCCACGCCAGGACCAAAAACTCTTCGAATTCGGGCTGCTCGTTGCCTCCCGCACCGGTTGGTTATAAAAATGTCCAATTTCCTCCCATTTTGACTGAGATCATGAAATTCTTGACCCAAAAGTGGGGGCACGGCCCACCTGCCCCCCGTCGGTGACGCCCCTGCTGGTGCCTTCAATTGGCTAGTTTGTCTCTTGCTCAACTATCATTTTGAGGACAAGCGGGGGTGCAGCCAGCGGGCACAAGGGGCACGTGCCCTCCAGTGTTTCCTGGATTCTCCCACCGGATAAAAATACCCAATTATCGCTGAAACGTGCACTGTGTTTTTTAATGTGCCCTTAGCTCAGAAGTGCCCTTCTATCACGCAACTGTGTACCTCCGTTGTAAGTTTGCCTCCGAATAAAAGACGCTTCCTCCTTTAGGTATCTATCATAGGTACAATAGTAAAGGTAAAATGCATATGAGGCACGTGCCCCAGCTGGATGCTGAGTGCCCTCAACTGATGCAAGTGTCCAAATGAGACTGAGGCTTGTATCTGCTCGCTTATAGACCTATCTAGAACACTTCTTCAAGTCATTCTAAGAACTACCCTTTTTCCCAGGGTGCCCCTCATTGGTAGTGTACCTCCCCTCATGCTGAAGCTCAGCTGTACCACTGACGACAAGGAAGGTAGAAGAAGATCAGCATGAAATGTTTCGCCTACAACGAGTAGGCGCTGTACAACGAGTAGGCGCCGGACAACGAGTAGGCGCTGTATCGGTTGTCCACCCAAGGTCATGATCCTGAATCTCCAGGGATTTCATTTTTGTGCAACAACCTTTTACAACACGCCGGACAGCTTTTGGCACTTTGCCCCCGGGTAAAGCTTCAGAATATTTCAATTTTGTCTCGCTATGTATTCACTGCTACACTTACAGGCGCAGATCCAAGAGGGAGGGCGCAGGGACAACCCCCAACCCCTGGGATGGCCTATAGCGACCGGCCCACAGCAATAGGGACGTATAAGTGGGCGCCCCTGACCGAACCCTGGATCTGCGCCTGACTTAGTCCCCTAAAAACCCAAGGTAAAACAAAAAACGTGTCCAGCAAAACGACTTAAGGTTTAAAAAGCTCATTCAAACGTCTAACGACTACCCCATTGTGACCACTAAAAGTCCTCTATTTGGTCCACCGAAACTGTCCTTCAGGTCGAAAAGAGGAGTCCACTCAAACGTCTTAAGAACAAAAAAACGTGTCCACTCAAACTGATCAAGATTCCTCAATTAGGTCCATCTAAGCCACCTAAGATTCGTAAAAATGGTCCACACATACTCATTAAAACGCTATAAAAATGGTCCACACATACTCATTAAAACACCATAAAATTGGTCCACACATACTCATTAAAACACCATAAAACTGGTCCATCTAATCGGTCGTAAGAACAATCAAAAGGTCCACCTAACGCGATTTAGATACCGTTTTTCAAACACCAATATCTCACTAACCCCTCGACGGATTGCAGCGGTTTTTAGATATGTTTTAGTTCGCGCCAACATCTTTAAGTGGTCATAGTTTCAAGGTCGTAACATGCGCCGTTTAGAGGTCCATGTAAACCAGGTAAAGATGAAATGTCCACCGATGCTGATTTTGAGAAAAGGGCTGAACATTGCTCGAGAGCTCTTGAAAAATATGCATGCTGTCATCCATTTTGAGGTCAGATCAATACCAAGGTCGCTAAGTTTTTTGTGTATATAACTTTTGAATCAAACTCGATACAGTCCTCAATTGGTAACATAGTAATGAGCATAACCCAAGGATTCAAACGATATGTAGCATGACCTTGGAATGTTATTATCAAGCCTTGACCTAAGATCAAGGTCAAGATGTGACCTTACAAGGTTATGTCACCTAAAATTTTTAGGTGAAGACAAACACATTAATGATTTTGTATGATCTTTTTTCTTTGGTCTCTGGTTCCCGAGGTGTAAGAGATTCTCTAAATGGGTCTACATTTGACCCATTTTTTCCCACTGTAAGCCACCGGTCTACGGATACGTTTCAACTCGGATCCAGAGTAGAAGAGGGTAAGGCACTCCTAGCAACGTTTTAATTTTTCCGTTTCACATCAGATTCCCGAGATCGCAGGGATCCCGTCACACCCCAGGCCATGGTGTGTATGAAATGAGCCCAGGCGGTGCTGGGTTAATGAGCAGTACCATATACGGGTGCTAATTTATATCCCCTTGGGGGTGCGCGGGCACGTGCAATGAAATGTTCATTTATTGTTAAAATACCCTTTACATTTTATTCTTAATCTTTTCCAGAATTCAAAAGGAATTTGTGATCGCTGAAACAAACATGAAAGTATGCTTTCTCTTTTCATATGGATGTCATTTACTTTTTTTTTAGATTTGGGCACCCCAATGATTTTTTAAAATCTACACCCCTGTTAGCACATCATTGTGAAAAGTCTCAGGCTGGAGAGGCCCAAAATTGCCGTAAAATGATAAAACATTACTGGAGAGTCTGACAAATCGTCACATTACGGAAAGCCCTGCAGATAGAGCAGCAGTGTCGGCGCTTCCAAAGAGGCACATTAGGCACTGCCTAGCCACTTTTAAATGTCAAAGTAGGTATGTATTTTTTGTGAAATAAATATTATTTTACTCGATGTTTAAGTTACAGAGAATACTACTTTTTCGGATTACTTGATCACAGAACCGATGATTTGCATCTCTGACAGTCCACGTTTGTAGCGCATACCGTAAACAAATACGAGGTGAGGCACTTCGCGATTCAGCTGAATCTGCCTTAGCCCGTGGCCAATCTAACGTGAGCTTTCAAATCTCTCATACCTCATTCATTCGGCCGCAAATACTGACTCGTTAAAGCAGCAAATCAAGCATGCCTAAGTCCTCTACTACCCTGGCTGCCGTAATTGTGGCACGCGCGCTGCCACACCTTATGACCTTGACGACAGCTGATTCGTTTATTGATATTCTTGTATTCGCGGATTTCTAGATTTCTCGAGTGCAGGACAGTTGTTTGGCAATTACTATCAAGATATTTGATTGGTGAAACCCTTATGAAGGACGTGAGTTTTGGTAAAAGCGTCCCAAGTAGAATTGGACACGGACTGGCTGCCAGGAATTCGCTTATAGATGACTAAGTTCGCCACCGGAAGGGAGGCTAGCCTTAACAACAACCATATTTCCACATATAGTAATTTATTGGAGCTGCTTTGCAAGACTTAAAAATTTTATTTTGTCGTTGGAACCGGCGGTCCTTCCGTGCGATTTTGTGGGAACATGGAGCCGAAATTGAAAATGCACCATTTTTTGCCATGAATAGTAGTTCCGGCGAGGTTAATCGAAATTCGTTATATAGGAACTACCCGAGTTCTGTCCCATATCAAGTTCAACAATGTAGCATGATAAACAATATGTCAAGATCCCACAAGTGTTGAAACTGAACTAAGAAACATCGATCGGATTGGCAAAGGTATTCGTTAACACGTGCCGGTACGAGGGGTAGGTACTTACCCCTCCCTAAGATTTTTCGCTAATAGTCGAGAAACGTCGGCGCTGCACATCGCCGTCGATACCCTATACCTGCTCTCTTTGCAGCCTCTGACAAAATTCAGGATCCAATCCATATCAGGTCAGGACACAGCCCAGGTCAAGTGATGTAATATCACAAAATATCTAGAAGTGTAGTAGTATGAGCAGACAGAATCTTTTGATCTATGATTCGCATGACATAATAAGAACATTAATAATTTGTATATACTGGGATTTTTCATATCGATGACCTGATTTTTGTGCAGGATCATCACCTCCCCAGTGGTAACGCATAGGGAAATCGTTTTAGATTTGACAGCGACCCAGGAAATGGTGATGGTGTTTATTTTGACGTTTCCGTGTTTGGCTTGTCACTGCAGCCTGAACGATTTGAATTATGACCTAATAATGTCCTTGACCTGACCTTAGGCTCGGCCGGGTAAGGTCAATTATTAGATTGGATCTGACAAGGTCACAACATACATCATTCGACCGGGCTTGACGGAAGGATTCCAATGGTGTTTATATATTTGTATTATATAAACACCCTTCCTCCACCGGGCCGAGGGTTAATACTC
This sequence comes from Lepas anatifera, assembly GCA_034440635.1. Classification (NCBI taxonomy): domain Eukaryota; kingdom Metazoa; phylum Arthropoda; class Thecostraca; family Lepadidae; genus Lepas; species Lepas anatifera. The sequence continues at coordinate 468,102 of JAOTON010000172.1, forward strand.
ACTAACGAACTCACCTTAGCTTAATAATCACTTACTAACGAACCTTACCTACAACTGTTAACCCTCCCTCGGTGGGGGGTGTTTGAGCACCCCACCATCGGGTTTTTTTCCGGCGGCACGAAAAAACGGCGGCGTGAAGCGCCGGCGTACTTGGCACACCTTATCCTTAATCAATTTCACAACTTTGCCCAAATATTTGAGGTTGGGTTATATCAGGTCAAGTCACTAGTGCAGTTCAAGTGACCTCACCTCCAAAAAATGTATAAGGAGGCATAAGTGAGACATAGTTAAATGTATCGAAATTAAACTTGTCTTGCACAGAACGCCTTGCAAAATGCCCTGAACGAACTATCATATTTTTCCAATACAAATTCTAAACATTTTAAACCCTCGCCCCACCGGGGCCATCGATGCCCCCAAGGTTTTTTCGGGATAGCAGAAATACGACGAGGCGCAGCACCGCGGTTGAGGGCTCTTCCTCTCACCCCATCATTTTCCCATCATCCCTTAAATTTTTACCCCGGGTCACCCAAGCTCAGGTCACCAGGCGAGGTCAACCAAGGTCACCTCACTTCAACTTTTGAGCTCTATAAGAGCTACATTTCTAAGTCGATCGATTTGAAACTTCCTACACGTCATGACCCCTCCAGGGTCCACAAGATTTATGTCCAAGATTTTTATATTTCGTGACCTGAGGTCGTCAGGTCACGAGGTTACCTCTCCAATTGAAAAAGCATGGGGAAAAGATGACTTATGATCTAAAAGTCACAAAAACGATTGCAAATGCTCGGCTTGCTCAGGAAAGCGTCCTTGGACACCCTTTTACAGATCCCAGAGGCCATATTTGTCCTTTGACCTCTTCGAGGGCATTCAGGGTCACCAGGGGTCAAAAACAGTATTTTGACAATAACTTTCGACCTAATTAAAGGGAATGTGGCACCTTGGTCGAATCCTGGAATTTAGTGTAATTAGGCGTACTTTTAGTAAAAATTAATGAAACCACTCATGTTTTTTTCTGAAAATGTACAATAAGCTCAATATTTAATTTTTTTTAAAAATACTCCTCTAGAAAAAGAAATAAATATCAGACTGTGGATGATGTCACGATCTGGCAACCACTACCATACTTGAAACGCTTCAAGGGCTCCGATTGGCTGATGCGCATCGTGACGTCAGCATATGTCGTCACACCCGTAGCTCACAACAATGGCCGCCGGCGACGGGAGGCTGAGGGGGGCTGGTGTCAGGTAGGTTTTAGTTTTTTCTACGGAAATATCGAGTTCCAAGACAAATGAAATATGGAGTACCGGGTTTTCCGACCTGCTTTACAACTTAGCTATCTCAGTTAAAATCACGTTGTGAAGGTGCCACATTCCCTTTAAGCTAAAACGCTGAATCAAACATCATCGTGTATGTTTTGTCACTGGCTTTCATTTGATATCGGCAAGGTCACTTTCTGACCTTTCATGACCTCAGGACATATAATGTCACGAGGTGACCTCTGGAGGTCAAACCACTGGTAGGACGACATTACTTTCCACAAAGCGGAAAAGGGTCTGGCATTTTCCTATCAAATGTACTTCACCAGATCTCAATAGCTCTAATGGCATAAGAGTTATAACCAGTTTACTTAAGCACTACATATTTGAGTGAAAATAGCATATCTTGACCTAACTTGACATCTGGAGGTCAATCCATTGACCTGAGCGCTTAAACATGACAATTAATTTCTTACTGAATTCACGCGAGCTTTCCTAATGCACTTTGCAGATTTGCGCTAACCCCCATATTTTCGGAGTTAGAGGGGGGCCATCGATGGCCCCGGTGGGGCAAAAGTGGCGCCGGACCCCCGGTGGGGCGCGGGTTAATATAAACTCTGTGGAATTATTGCACGTTCGGCTTTTGGAAATGAAATCTCACGTAAGCCTTCGAGGGAATTGCTTCGTAGAACACAGCTACCATCCTAACGAGTAGCCTCCACAATGACGAATACATTTGAAAGTCAACGTTAAGTACAGGTACAGTCACCTCGCTCAGACCATCCTCTCACCAATCAGTTGGCAGCCGACCTGGTCGGGTAGATATTGAGCGTCCGAATACCTCAGAAGAATCGATCCAGAGTATTCACCAACGCCCCCACCACAGCATGGCTTTCTGAGCAGCGGGCCAGTGCCCAACGCTTTACCAACTGAGCTACCGGGATGCAATCACAATTCCACTAATGAATGAATTCGCCGAAAAAAACCTAAAAGAGCTGGGAACACGATTTTTTATATTTTTCACATCAAAGACACATTTGCATTACCAAAATCAAATACAGGGTTAAAGGTGGGTAGGGAAAACACAAATTAAGAATGTAGTAATCTGGAAATTTCCCATCTTTGCCATGGATATCCCCACTTATATCACCCAGTGAAAATACAATTATGCGCGTATTTTTTCTTATGTAACACAAATTACAATAACCGGACATTAGTAATTGCAGAAATTCAGCCACTTACAAACATAACGTTTACACATTAACCGGAGAGCGCCGAGATCTTGGGAAAAGGAAACATATTTAGAATCCTCATGTCTCTGACTACTTTGGCGGCATTTTGAGCGATTCCAAAAAGAGTTCAGAGGGTTCTTCCATACAAAGACACCGGCAACAGCGCCAATATCTTACACCCCAGCATTGAATAATACCCGATGTCGGTTACAGTGCAGAACCACCAACCCTCACAGCACACCCCACTAGTATCTGGACGCTTCCCCAGACAGGAGCGATACCACTGAACCTTGGAGGGTCCCAGGTACAAGCCTGTCACTGCCACGAGCTCTGTTTCACAGAGACCGAACCTGCCCCACCGTAAGAGCTGAGTGACACATTCACGACGCCAAGTTTAGCCTCACCCAGCGCCGTATAACGGCAAAACAAATCACGGATGTCTTCGGCCAGCCTCTTCACAGATCACTGCAGACAGCACCCAACCGTTTTACATTTGCACAGTGGCAGGTTGTCACAATTTAAGCTTTTTTCCGTGCACGGGGGCAGGTAGCGCCACCTTATTAACCAGAGCACCGGTCCGCCAGACTCCCACCAGCAGCACCAGGTGGCAGCAGTGCAGCGCCGCCGAGCTGAGCGGAGTGGACGGGAAGGTGTTCCAGCTCATCTCGATCAGGCCCAGCACACAGAGCTTGGTGGTGGTGGCGTAGCCTGTGCTCCACAGCAGGTAAGGCAGGCTGTGGTAATACCACACGTAGAACTGGTAGTGCAGCGACCGGCTGAACGCCACTCCGATCAGGTTACAGGTGAACAGCGGCAGCAGCAGCAGCTGACACGACACCTCAGGCGCGCCCACCACAGCTCGCAGCCTGGCGTAGCCAGTCAACAGCCGGTGCCAGCGGTACCAGGCGAACACAGCCAGCGCCAGCAGGTGAGCCGCCAGCAGCGCCACGTGCAGACGACGGTCAACAAACACGTGCTCGGCGAGGAAACGCCAGTTGACCGTCCACTGGTAGAGGAACACGCGGCTGACGTCGAACGAGCAGCGCAGGTAGGCCAGCGGCGCCGTCAACAAAAACGGCGCACCCAGAATCAGCTGGACCACAGCGCAAATAGTCAGCTGACGCGCCGCACCCCACACACCCAGACAGGTTAGATAGGCCAGCAGGAGGGCGGGCGCGAACAGGAGGATATTCATCTTCACAGAAACGGCCAGCGAGAAGATGAAGCTGCCCAGACTCCACCTGTCATCGATGAAGCAGTTGAGCGCGGCGTACAGCAGCAGCATGGCCACGGGGTCGTTGAAGAGGCGCAACACGTAGATGGAGTGCACGCGGTACGAGGTGAGGCTCATTAGCGTCAGCACGTACGGCGGTATCTTCTCGCTGCGCATGTAGATCCGTGAAACCAGCGCCACCGTCACCAGGTAGAACCCCATGAAGATGTACTGAGCCAGACGAATGTTGCTGCCGGCGGACGTCAGGTGGTAAAGACCCAGGAAGATGTAGACGAAGCCGGCAGGGTAGACCAGCGGCCCGGTGTCACCTCCCAGTCGGGAGTAGTCGAGCGTGCCGTTGTACACGCCCTCCACCTCCTGCATGTACGCCCGCCAGTCGATCTCAGTGTACTTGACGCGTTGTATGATGGCCATGTTGAGGATGGCTTCGGCCAGCAGCAGCACGGCCGCAGTGGGGCCGCACATGTCGGGGTTGAAGAGGCAGCGCTGCAGGTGGTCCAGGCTGAGGGTGGAGCGCAGGCGCCTCCAGCGGGAGATGGGCCGCTGCCGCGCCGCCATGGCCGGCTGCCGAGGAACAGGGGCTAGTGTCAGAGCCAAGGAAGGGGGACGGGTCGCTGCCGCGCCGCCATGGCCGGCTGCCGAGGAACAGGGGCTAGTGTCAGAGCCAAGGAAGGGGACGGGTCGCGCCAAAACAGGGCTAGTGTCAGAGCCAAGGGCATGCCAGCACTGTTCGCCACAAATTGCTGTACCGGTGTAGCAGGCACGCAAGGCTGTCACCGTCAAAAAGAGTGCTTGGAGGGTAGTCAAGACATAGAATGATTAATAAATTCACAGAAAATATATCGGTCCCAAAACAACTCCTGATGTCCTAGAGCAGGCCCTGTCTGCCGTACAGTGGGAAACATTTATGTATCTTGCAAAATTGATTACATGCGCCCTTTTCCTTTACAGAACACCAGAGGAAGCGCTTAGTACCACAGAATACTGTTATTTTCGGAAGTTCTAGGGCGAGGTAAAGAAAATATAAAACTCGCAAACGTTAAGGTTTGCGTCTCGTGTGATGTCAAATCACCCGCAGTCACTCGATGATAATAAACAGCAGCATCACGTTGAATTTGAATCGACTCAAATTCTACCCAGGGGCATTGTCACTGATCCTTTCTCTGGGAGCAAGTGGCCATAATTCCGCCTGTCGATAACAGCGTACCCCTCACCCCCATCTTAGCATGTGAGGGGTAGGAAGTAGCGGCGATGGGGCAAAACTTTGAAAAGGCTAAAGGAAAACACAAAGACCTTCAATTCAGTATGGATCTTACATTTGGACACTGGTATGCAGGGGGGGCGCTAACACCTATTCAGAGGCCATGAATGAAGCAAATTGATGACTGACAGGATCTGCCCTGAGGGGAGGCTCAGGGAATTGTATCTTTATTCTGTGTAGGGTCAGCTTTTGCGAGATGACCACATACATTATTGAGAAATACTTTAAAGAAGGTGCTATATGGCTGAATTAGGTTCGGCCAGCCTCCCAACTCAGTCACTGGAGATGATTGTGACATTATTATTGTCACTTGCACCCACACAGACATTAATAAACATTCCTTTTCAAAAATATGTGTGAATCTTTGAAACACTTTGCCTGAAACTATAGGGACTGCACCAGACCTTGACAGCCCTAAAAGGAATGTGGCACCTTGGTCGAATCCTGGAATTTAGTGTAATTAGGGGTACGTCTAGCTGAAAATCATGGAGCCGTCCATGATTTCTCTGAAAAATGTACAATAAGCTCAATATTTTTATTTTCAAAATGCGCCTCTAGGGGAAAAAATCTGCCTCTGGATGATGTCATGATCTGCCAGCCACTACCATATTCAATAGGCTTCAAAGGCTTCGATTGGCTGATACTCACTGTGACGTTAGCATATGTCGTCACACCAACAACTGACGGCTGTGGCCTGCTGTTTAGGGTACATGAGGGGTAGATTTCAGGTAGGTTTTAGCTTTTATCTACGGAAACTTCGAGTTTCAAGACAAATGATAAATTGTGTACCAGGTTTTCCGGCATGCTTTACAACTTGGCTACCTCAGTTAAAATCCCGTTATAAAGGTGTCACATTCCCTTTAACATGCCCACTGGAGGGGAGGGGGGCGCGGAGTCAGAAGGCATCCCACCTGTTTTGCTGAGGTGGCCGGAGAACCACTCGTAGCCTGAAACAATACTTAGCCACATTCAACACAATTTAACAGCACGTCGATTGGTGAAATCATTTTGAAAATCAGTCAAATTTTTTCTACTTATAGGCTTTCCAAGTCAGACCTGCATTTTTTATCACCATAACCGTGCGGTCGGACCGGTTCACTTACACTGGAGACCGAGTGGGGACGTCCTAATGCCATATAACCGGGATGACATGTCAAGGTCACCTTACATAAAGGTCAAGGTCACAGGTCAAGGTCATATCAGCACTTTCAAGGTCACTGACCTCAGTGCTTCCGGTCAAACAGTGTTACCCAGTCTGACGTATATTATGCTATGTCGTAGTTAAGGTACCTCAATGGAAAAGTCAAGGTCAAAGGTCAAAGTCACAGGTCATTTGGTCATTTGGAAGGTCAACCCTCATTTCCCACCAAACAGTTGCTATAGTGCTACTTAGTCATATTGTACACTATAAGTAGTCTATCATATTGTGACCTTATAGGTCAATGACCTGGAATGACCTTGACCCCAAAACTGTAGGGAAGGTTCTTTGAGACCTTCCCTCTATGACCCTGGTCCGCCTTTCGATTATTCCCGCCTTTTTCCTGCACAATAACGGAAGCAGGATGCAGATTCTTAGACGATGTGCAGAAATTGTCCTGCAAACCATGCAGACATGGTCTAATTGCCCCTATCTCACACTCTTCGGAGAATTGGAGCCAGTGGGCTTGGTACAAAATCTGAAGAAAAAAACTGAAGCAATGCTCGGTCCGCAGATAGAGGGTTTCAATGAGATCTTGTTGGGGCAGCCTTGGAGCAGACCTATACCTATACCTACCTATACCTAAAAATTACAGATTTTGCAAGGCCTTTTCGGCCTGTTGGCTCTGGTCTCTGACGAGCTCTTTCCAGGCTGAGTCTTCTGTCAGCCTTTCTCAGATCGAAGCGTCTGAGAGAAGCGGAGGCCCTCGTTAACCGAGTGACCTGCCGAGAAGTGTTCCTGGGGTGTGTGTGAACCCAATGAGTTCCTGTGGAGATATATGGTCCTCGAATACCGCGAAGCCCACGGACCTCAGCACTCGTGTCAATTAACGGTCTTCGTCGGGGACGTGGAACATCTGCCGGGCCCAGTGATTGTCCAACCAAGACTTGAACGTATTTAGTGAAGGAGCAGCTATCACGTGGGCTGGCAATGAATTCCAGCTGTTCACAATCCGGACCCCAAAGGACGCCCTACGCACGCGCGAGACGGCCTCCGGCTTCGTCAGCTTCATAGCATGCCCACGCGTTCGAGATCGGCCATCGAGATGAAAGAACTGGGTGTAGTTCTGATCGATGGCGCCGTGCAAGAGTTGATAAACTCTTATCATGTCACCCCAGAGTCGACGATGGTAGAGGGAGGGTAGATTGAGTGCACACAGTCTGTCCTCATACGAGTGTCCTCTCAGGGATGGTACCATGCGGGTGGCTCGACGTTGGACCCTTTCAATAAGCCTCTGATATGCCCTGTTAAATGGTCCCCAGACAGAATTTTCCTATTCGAGCAGAGGGCGAACCATACTTTTGTAGAGTAGCGGAAGCATGAAAGTATCGATGTTGGCAAAAGACCTCCTCATGATCGCCAGTACTCGGGATGCCTTAGAAGCTGCTGTGGCTGCCTGGCGTCGAAATTTCAGGTCTCTATTCACAAGAACTCCCAGGTCCTTCTCAACCTTCCAGTCTGAAAAGTATGGTAGCAGGCCAAACGAGTCGCACGACCCATCTAAAATTATCGCACCACCAGCCTCCAAAAATTCGCACCAATCTACCAGGGAGAAAAACCACACCCATTCCTACCCACACGATGCAATGCTACCTCTCTTATTAGTTAGTAAGTTAGTTAAGGACTTTTAGGGGTAGTTAGTTAAGGACCCAGGGCCCGTCCTGTGTCTTAATAACCATTCCGCCATTATTTTTTTGGCTTAAGTGTCACCTTCCTCGCACCAGTCTCACAAATTTGCACCAGGTTGATAAAATTCGCACCACTCGCTCCTGTCTCCAAGGGCTCTCGCACCGACGAGATCTCGTCGAAAATGCCATACTTTGCACAATGGCAACCTCTTGTGCCTGGACTTTTCCGCCATACATTAAGTAGGTAGCTGTGCTCTTGGTTATTGTTTCAAACCTACCAGTTTGAGGCAGCTTTTGCTTATCTTTGGGGCAGGTAAGGAAACTTTGGGGCAGAAACTGACACTTGGGGCAGCACTGACAGTGTCGGTGCTGCCACACCAACTATTTGTCAGTCTGACACACCAAGGCGGCTACATAAGCCAGTCTGCAGAACATGGCAGATTTCGACGAGATCTCGTTGGGGCAGCCTCCGGGGCAGACCTACCGATTTGGGGCAGCTTTTGGTAGAGCTTGGGGCAGAGGGGGCTCTAGGGACAGGACCTAGTATTTGGGGCAGTAATCAGTCCGGGTAATCACCAGAGGAAGAAGAAGAAATAATTAAAAGAAACAACAACCATTAGTTCACTTGCGCTGGAAAACGTAATTTATCTCAAAAGCGTCATATTTGTCATCAAGCAAAATGTGGTTGAAAAGATACCAAACAAAGGAATTTTTTCATTGATGTAAAGTGCCTGGAAGTGAATATAAAAATCAGGCAATGGGCGCCTTTTGAAAGCTAAATGTATTATCATTTTCTAAATTTGTAATTCAAACTTAATTTTATCTACATAAAACCATCTTAGAACTCAAAATGAAATTTCCCTGTCTGTAATTTTTTTGCATTTCCTTCGCTAGGTTTTAAACGCCAAAGGCCGGCAAATCAATCTTGCCAGCCCCCTCCCTAGAACGAATGCCGGTCCGTGATTTGAAGTCAGTCACACGAATGAGTCACAGCCGTGATGTGAAGTCACACGGACGTAAGGGGATCTTTCTTAGCTTGGGTCTCGTGAAAATATTCCAAATTTTGAGATGATTTCATGAAAATTTGAGAAAACAAAAGGGAAGAAATGCTTAAGCTGTGGAAAAAATTATTATTTTCGAAAATATCTGTCAATTATGTTAGCGTCACGCCCCTTCACCAGTTTGCCCACTCACATACACACGCTCGGGTCCGCGTCCGTGCCCTCCTGGGCGTAACTGTTTAAGAGGCCTCACGCTGAACGGGCGGTCACGGACGCGGCCCACCTCCACTAGCTATATCGCACTTCACCTTGCCCACTCCTATAGCCCACTCCTATAACATACCGCTTCTCTTTAGTTTTCAGCGACCGCACGCGTGTTCGGGTTCTGTCCCGGGGGTGCTCTCTCTGCTGGCTGGGTGTGCGGTGCAGTCGAAAATTAAAAACGGTGGGTTTCGGACGTACGTTTTTCCGCTGAGTCATGTTTGCGCTCGATTAGCCGAAGCTCCACTCGACCGGCGTCGTACACGTTCCGCCTCCCTTGAACGTGGGGCTCTCCCTCACTTACGTTCCATTGTGTCCTGTCGAT